>JAWZYV010013819.1:1200000-1617500 GCA_038373885.1 Cheiracanthium punctorium
AAGTATTTATTATATAAAATCGTTTGTAATATTTAAATAATTTAAAAAAATCTGATGTGTCCAACACATGACTTCCTTGCACGTCCATTAGAACAAATATATTTTCGACGCACTTCCTCTAAACTTATTTGTTTGAAAGAGATAAAATATCAATAATAGTAAGGTTTAGCGGTTTCTAGACAAATATTTCGATATCGCCAAGCTGAGTTCAATTTGAAATATTTCCTTCTGACACTTTATTTGGCGATATTTCACCAAAAGCCGACAAACTTGAGATAGTCTGCGAGATTTTGGGGATAGCCAAAGTAGTCATTGACCACAGACTTTCAATGAATTGAATGCATCCATACACCTCAATGTATTTAAAGTCATTTGGCTCACCCTGTAAATAAATTCTCAGTCGATTGCTGTCAAAAAGGATATGGAAAACAGTTAGATATTACAATAGTTCTAAATACAAAAGTTCAAAAATCTACGGGTTAAAGTTTTAGTGTTATACAAAATACGAAATAATTTTTGGCGCCAAATTTGGCGATATTTCGGCGAAACTCGTCAATGTCGACGAAATTTGGCGAGATTTTAAGCATGAACCAAACAATGACAGATTATCGCCAAATTTGGCGATATTTCGCCAAAACTCGCCAAGAACGATGACAAATGGCGATACTTTGGGCATGGACCAAATGACTGACTATCGCCAAATTTGGCGATATTTCGCCAAAACTCGCCAAGGTCGAGGACAGACGGCGAGTTTTTGGGCATGTACCAAACAATGACTGTCTACAGTTGTATTATATTGAAGATGTCCATAGACATTAAAGTACTAAAATTCTTTTCGGTGGTCCTGTAAATAAACTCTCCAGTAGATTGGAACCAAAAATCGAGATACATACCTAGATGTTACAACATTTTTATATATGAAATTTCATAATAGAGTTTTTGAGATTTGAGAGTTAAATATGCACACACGTACACCAAAAGTCGCCAAGCTAGGCGACTTTTGGCATAGTTCTTGAGGGAGGCACGTGACCGTGGTCGGACCATTACCTAACTTATGTGGTAGGACGGTATTGTGCTTGAAATGGATGAATGCCCCTAAAATTGCCATTGACCGTAATGTATTGGAAATCTTTTGAGTGTTCCTGTAGCAGAACTACAAATGATAAAGACACTTTTTTTAATGGAGAAATTCATTTTCTAACTCTTTACAGCATACATCACTTCTGAGTCGTTTGAAATAGCCCAATACCTCTAAAAAACGCTTTGATGAATTTCGGCCCATAGAGCGTAATGTATTTCGAATCTTTTGGGCGGTTCTGTAGATAAACTATCCAGTCGAATGGAATCGAAAGGGGAGGTGCACAACTAGATGTTACAGCAATCCTAAATATAAAGTTTCAACATTCTACGCCTAATAGTTTTTGAGATATGCGAGTTTAATGAGTTTCGGCCCATTGAGCGTAATGTATTTCGAATGTTTTGGGCAGTCCTGTAGATAAACTATCCAGTCGAATGGAACCAAAAGGAGAGGTGCACAACTAGATGTTACAACTATCCAAAATATGAAGTTTCGACATTCTACGCCTAATAGCTTTTGAGTTAGGCGAGTTTAATGAATTTCGGCCCATAGAGCGTAATGTATTTCGAATCTTTTGGGCGGTCCTGTACATAAACTATCCATTCGATTGCCACCAAAAGGGGAGGTGCACAACTAGATCATAGAACAATCCTAAATATCAAATCTCAACATTCTACGACCCATAGTTTTTGAGATATGCGAGTTACATACATACGTACGTACGTACAGACGGCATGGAAAAACTGGCCACAACAGACTCGCCGCTGGTCAAAATGAGTTGCAGACGCGTTAATATGATCGTGAATGCTAGTCTAAGATAGGATGCATCGAAAAAATTTTTAAAATTAAATTTAGAGGTAGTCAAAATCGGTTTTTTTGTCGAAATTTGGCCCCCAAAATTTTTCGGGATCACATTACTTCCTTATACTACGTACAAGGAAGTAAAAAATCTGGAGTGACTCCACTCGACTTTCCGAACACTTACGATTAAGATCATGACCAAGCACTTAAATAAATTTTAATCGATGAATAATTCAAACATATATACCAAATTGAAACTCAATCGAATGCACCGTTTAAACGCTTGCGCACTTTCAAGAATTTCTCCCCATATGCCATTATGCCATAACATAAAAGAAAGTTTTGTCGTAGCCCTTTAGGAGAACTATAAGTTCTATACACACCAAAATCAATACCGGTCTTAGGATGGTGGTTTATAACATGTATACCGAATTTGAGCTCAATCGAATGTATCGTTTAAACGCTAGCGCACTTTCAAGAAATTCCCCCCATAGGCCATAATGTAAAAGAAATCTTTGTCGTAGCCCTGTAGAAAAACTATAAGTCCTATGCACACCAAAATCAATACCGGTCTTGCAACGGTGATTTATAACATGTATACCCAATTTGAGCTCAATCGAATCTACCGTTTAAACGCTAGCGCACTTTCAAGAAATTCCCCCCATAGGCCACAATGTAAAAGAAATCTTTGTCGTAGCCCTGTAGAAAAACTATAAGTCCTATACACACCAAAATCAATACCGGTCTTGCAACGGTGGTTTATAACATACATACCCAATTTGAGCTCAATCGAATTTACCGTTTAAACGCTAGCGCACTTTCAAGAAATTCCCCCATAGGCCATAATGTAAAAGAAATCTTTGTCGTAGCCCTGTAGAAAAACTATAAGTCCTATACACACCAAAATCAATACCGGTCTTGCGACGGTGGTTTATGAGATATATATCCAATTTGAGCTCAATCGAATGCTCCGTTCAGGAGCTATCGTGTTCACTCACATACACACAAACACACATACACACACACACACACACACACACACACACATACACACATACATACATACATCTCGTAAAAATAGCATAAATGGATTCAAAAGCCCTCAAAACGTGTAAAAACACCAAAATCTCGAATTCGAATTTTTTCATGATTACAATACTTTCCTTACATGGTACATGTTCGGAAAGTAAAAATGTGTTTAAGAAAAGAAAAGAAATCTATTTGATTGCCCGCTGTATTAATAAGAATAACGGAAATTTCATTAAAATGAACAACTCATTTGAAACCTCCTTAATATAAACAGCAAGAAGAGAAATCAATAAATTTTTTAAAAGTTATCCAAGAAATATGAAAGTTAAAATCACACTAAAATTCTTTAACAATTTGCAATACTGTTTTTTAATTATTAATTTTGAATGTTGTTGCTACTTACATACATTGGTAAAAAGTGAAATTAATTTCTGACAAATCGAATAATCTGACTATTATTAATAATAGCTGAACAGCACTTTGTCAAAATTTCACCCCCCCCCCCCAAGTCCAATCTGAGACTAAAATAACTCGCTAATTCCATCTTAGGCTGGTCCCTGATAAGTTTGGATGGCCTTGTGGAAGAGCGCTAGTCTGTGACTCCGTGCGCTCAGCGTTCGAGCCCGGTGGAGGAAAAAAAATTTCCCTTTTTTTTTTTCAGAAAAACGGCAAATTAGCATCCAAAAAACGAAAATATAATAAACAGAACGGACATTTTTTGAAAATTTTGCTGCCAATCGTTTATTTTTTATTAACGAATATATTTTAAACAGCTTATCGGTTTCTTTTCGTTATTTCATCGGGAAACGATGATTGGCTTTGTGGCCTCCCGAGCGGACATTTGTTCCAGTTGCCGATGAAATTTCCCCGTTTTTGGATGAAAAGCCGTGATCGGTCATTGCTCCCTCTCCTCGGTTTAAACTCACCCGTCTCTCAACGACCGATGGGTTGTTGCTACTAGGGTGCGTGGCATGCGTAAATAAAAGTAATGAATATGCTTGCGCTCCATCTGACGTAATTGAACTGTTAATTTGGATTTTTGCACAGGCATTATTGTTATTACGCTAATATTTACATCTGTTGCCGTTTGCAGCGTAGAAATATCGTCGATTTTGGTACCGCATACGTTGGAGTATTATATAAGTAGATATCAAAGTAATATACAAAAGTTTGATTACTTATTTCCTTGTAATATTACGCCTTTCATAGTGGCGTAGCCAAGGACCCCACAGACCCCTCGTCGCGAGGCCCGCCCAAAGAATCAGGAGCCCCAACAACTTTAAAATAGTTAAATATGGTTTTTAGGAACGTAATTCTAATTTTCGAGTATTACATTTCCTAATATTTTATTTCCTGTAAATTATTTGCCATGCAAAATGTATATTATTCACTCCATTATCACACACACGTATACACATATATGAGTTGCAGTAGTCGTAACCCCCCCCCCCACCCCACCCCATGAAAAATTTCTGGCTACGCCACTGCCCTCGAAGGAGGCATTCCAGGCCTGACTGTATTGCTAATAACAAGAGTGGGAAAAAACACCCTCTTGATTCTGAAAAATTCCAAGAAATTCGGTACATAAATACAAACAGACTAATTATGTCAGGAATCTGAAGAATTAAATATAAAAAAAATCTTGTAGAATGTGTCGCTTTTTGAAAAATTTTGCTGCGCAATTCCATGTTTAAGATTTTTTTCTGAAAGTTTCATGAAAAGCATCGTTTTTCTATTTATTACAGTGTACAATGCTGTTTATAAAGAATCATTTTGAAATATTTGGAGTATCTGGCGAAATTAGAGATTTTTTATAATAAAGACACATAAAACATTATTTAATACGGCGGATTAATTAGTTAAAACTTTTTATTTGGGAATACCTTATTCCCCGTACACGATATATATTTCGGTTACACACATAACCATCTTCAGTCGTTTCTCTGATGACGACTGAAGATGGTTATGTGTGTAACCGAAATATATATCGTGTACGGGGGAATAAGGTATTCCCAAATAAAAAGTTTTAACTAGAGATTTTTTTTTTTTCCCCCTCACGGAACCAAAATGTCGGGTAACCTTAAATATCATACATTCTCTTAATCATACCCTGTGTAGTGACGTCAAATCCCCGATTGGCGTGTCGTGGTATATCTTCTGATCTTTCATATTTAGTTTTAGTATCATGTGAATGGCATTACACGATTGCACTGTCCCAGAGCGGATAATTTGTATATATTTGGTTTTTGTTCCAATTTTCTATTTTGATGCGGAAATTAAAATAGATGAAATGATGTAAATTCGAAAAATGCACAAATGTTTTTCATAAGCTGTTTTAGAGCGCCTTTTTATTTATTTTTTACAATTTATAACTTATTTTTAGCTTAAGACGTGCTCTCTAGGACTTTTTCTTTAAAATATTTAAGGTGACAAAGTATTTTGTTTTTACAAGAGTACATCCACTCAAAAAAGTATTGTATTGTCAGTCAAACTTCCTATTTTAGTTTTTTGAATAGTTAATTAATCGTTCTATTACTAGGAAGAAATATTAGTGTTTATTATTTGTTGCCCTGGTAATCTATTACATGAAATTACCCAAAATTTTAGTGAAAAATTGCTTATTTTTCTGAATTTCAACACTTAATTTTGTGAAATTCAACGCTTTTTTATATGCATCTTCATGACAAGTTTTAATAAGTCACTTTTTTTGTTAAAGCAATTGATAAAACAGATTAAAATGTAGGGTATAATGCCAATGAAGGGCCATTTTAATCGATTGTATTCTTGTGAAGGGGCCTTTTAATCGATTGTATTCTTGTGAAGGGCCTTTTAATCGATTGGTGTTTTTGTGAAGGGGCCTTTTAATCGATTGTATTTTTGTGAAGGGGCCGTTTTAATTGATTTTAATTTTGTGAAAGAGCTGTTTTAATAGATTGTAATTTTGGAAAGGTGCCCTAAAACGAACCCGATTTTCGTCTACATCGACCCCTGAAGTGATCAAAAGGTATTTATGGAAAGTCATTGAAATTCAGGTGCTCGAGAACCATTGGCAAGATGCTCATCAAGGTTGGGACAAAACCCGGTTTTTTTGAAAAAAAAAAAAAAAAAAAACCCTGGATTTTTGGTTTAAACTTTTTTTAAAATCCTTTTATAATTACATGTTACATATTTATAAATAAAATTATTTGTAAAATGTTCAAATTAGGCTGCATGGATATCCGGCAAACATACTGCATCCAGCCAGTATGCCGTATAATTGGCAGTAGCCGGATATTACAAATATCCGGCCGTACATTCGGCTTAAAATTATATACAGAAAAATAACATAACATAATAAATGAATAAATTTAAAAACCTGCAATAATAAAAAATGTGAAGAAACATTGTGAAAATATTTAGTTTTCTATACTTTTTAGAATGTATTTTTATCATGTACAGAAAATTGGGAAGGGGGAGGGTACTTCTAACCTTTTAAGATTGGAGTAAATTATTACTGGAAGAAATTATTGTATAAAAACTGTTTTTCAATCTTTATAAGAATTCGGGATACTTGTGTATTATACAGTTGACATTTTCACCAAAATTTTTTTCCGCCTAGTTGGCGTCGCTAAGGTCGGAATACCTTAAAATACTTCTATTTAAAATAAAAAAGGTAGCATCTATTGTTTTTTGTTTTTATGGCACAGGGATCACTCTAGAAATGAAAAAGGGCAGGGTGCACATTACAGAAAAAGGGCAGTGTTTGGGAAAAGGGCATATCATATCACACAAAAAGGGCAACTTTTGTAATTATTGTCTACAAACACATAAGGGTAGCTTTTATAAACATACTTTTATGTCCGAAAATGTGTTTTCTTAATAGCAATTTTTTAAGCAAATGATTAAACAAATTTTGAAACCAAATTTTTTCACTTAATGAAATCTACACTTTTACAAAAATTGTGTAAGGAGTCCATTATGCTTTATTTCAACAACAACAACAAAACAAAAAAAGCATAAAAAAATTAAATTTTGTAATCGCAAAATAACGGGAATCCGGTTTTGCCGACAAATTTTTCATAATCACGCCAATTTTCGGACCCGAAAATGACCAAAAACATTCAGTTTTAGATTCAAATTTTATCGTATTCAGCATCACTGCAACTTTTCTCTCTGTATATATGCTAGTCTGCAACTAGTGGAGGGAAAACGGGACACTTGCCCCAGGCATAGTGCTGTTACGTCAAAATTGAAATGGAAAGAAGGGAGCACCAAAACAAAGGTTTGTTCCGGGACGACCTCAGTGCGCACTATGCATAACTTTTGGAAATATTCTGTAATAAGCACGCCAGTTTAGATAAGACATGTCCGAGGGAAAAATAAATTGCAAGTGCACGACATAATAAAAAAAGAGGGGTGGGGACGATAGTATTTCCTATCGTGGGCGGTAGCAAAGGATTTTCTAAACAGGCAAGAAGTCTTATAATTATTGTTGTGTAATATTTGTAATCACATAATTATAAAATAACTCCCGACCCTTCAGGGATCGGAAAGAATTTGACCCTCTTGCACACATTTTTAATTTCCCAATCGATGAATTCAAAATAGTCTCAATGGCTCTCCCCACTGCGCATTTTCGCACTGTCCATTGGGCTTTTGCTGAGCGTGTAGTACAGTAAAAATGAACATCCCAGGGGCGCGTGCCCGTGCAGTCGACGAGACTTGCATTCTCGCAATCGTCGACGATTTCATTTTTTTGGAGGGGCTGCAAAATAGACACAAATTTTGTATTGACAGTTCCCACCCCTATCTCCGCCTAAAATAGCCCTATACATGGGCGCCGGCAGAATATTTTCCAGGGGGGGGGCAAAGACTACTTTAACATATGGTTACCATGTTGGAAAGAGCAAAAAAGCAAGGGAAAACACTGCATACAAAAATCCAGGGGGGGGGCATTGTCCCCCCTTGCCCTATGCTGCCGGCGCCCATGGCCCTATAGAATAATCATCAATTGGTTTTCAATTTGGACCCTCAATACATGGGCGCCGGCAGAATATTTTCCAGGGGGGGGGGGCAAAGACTACTTTAACATATGGTTATCATGTTGGAAAGAGCAAAAAAGCAAGGAAAAACACAGCATACAAAAATCCAGGGGGGCATTGCCCCCCCTTTTCCTATGCTGCCGGTGCCCATGGCCCTATAGAATAATCATCAATTTGGCCCCTATGCTGACCGGAAATTCGATATTTTCAAGTAGTATTTCCTGACTGCTGCACACCCTGTCAATGAATCAATTTTGCCCTATTCTTTTTAGTACATCGACGGGGAGGAGTGTGTGTGTGTGTGTGGGGGGGGGTGTTACCCAGACTTCCGTAATTGCCCTTGTCTTGAACTTTCCGTGCAGCCAGCTGTAAGTTTGGATGAATGTGTTTTGAAAATCTGAAAAAATAAACAATAACCAAGTGGCGTTTATTAATTACTTACAGCATTTATAAAACACGGTAAAGCGCCATTTACAGTAGGAAATAATTTATTGTTATGACTACTCTTCTGGATGACAGATTGTTTCTCTAATGAGATATTTTATGACCTCAAGCTACAGCGAATGGTTTTAACCCTCTCCTCAGGTCGGGAGGGAGAAGAGCAGCGACTGAGCAGATGCCCCCCCCCCCTCCTCCCCCACACATCATTGATAAGAGAATAAACAAATCAACTTCCTTGTTGTTGTTGTTGGAGAGAGGCTTTTTTGGGGTCTAGCCGAGCGCCAGCAATGGTAATGAGAATCAAAGAGAAGGGGAAACAAGGAGGGGTGGAGAAAAGGAGAGCGGCATTTTGATTGAAAAAAAAAACAAAGAGGGCGGAATTTTATCAAGAAAAAGGGCAAGGAGGGCAGCATTTTACCGGGAAAAAGGGCACCAGGGCGGGTTGCCCCCCTGAAACGCTCTGGAGTGATCCCTGTATGGCAAGTCGGGTGGAATGTAAATATTTGACCAGAAGTATTTTAAGGTAACCCGACCTTAGTAACGCCAACTAGGTGAAAAAACTGGATTCAAATTAAATAAAGTCATTCATATTTAACTTAAACATCAACGTGTTATTCTGAAATAGCACCTACAGAAAGTATTGACATCACGCCTCTAGTTAAATAAAATATGCAGTTTATAAAAAATTTTGGTGTATTATAAACATAAACCTATTTAATAAATACTTAAATTCCGTCAAGACATACAAAACATTTTTAAAAATATACACACAAATATTTAAAAATAAATACAACGCAAACGTAGTTCATCAAATGGTGCCTTGGCGGCCTACACATAACAGTTCTGCTTATAATGCCAACTCCACAGTTAATAACACATACTTTTCATATTATTCCCATTACAATGCTTTGCTAAATGCTTAAATTTCATTAAGTCATAAATAAATTTTAAAAATCAAACACACATATAAAAATTTATAAATTTTAAAAGAAACACGATTAATTTTACTGATAGCAGAACATACGGTATTTTGATGCGCATTATCGCATGCACAATAGCAACGGGAACTGCAGAGTACAAATCCTTGGCGAGTAATCTATTCGCTTGGCATGTCGACGGTATAATGCACAAGTACCGAATTCGGTTACCTTTTTTCCCACCATCAATTGACCCTGCTCATATGAGAATAGTGTACTAGCAGTAGTACTGCTGGCTGGTGAGAAAATGTCTCTCCCCCCTAATTTTGATAAAGTAAGGAAATTTGTTATGTTGATTTTCTAACTGTTGAATGGAGATGCCTTCCTTTCAAGAATTGATCTTTTAAGATATTTATCCAACTCTTGAGCGAGAACATCCATGACATTGTTATTTGTATGACTTTAATTGCAGTAAAACTGGTACTAAATTCGTGGAAACAATCCCAAAAGGATTTCTGATTTTAGAATTAAATGATTTCAAACTAATGAGAAAATTTAAAGAAAAAAGTAATAGCTAAATGATCTAAGAAAACTAGTGAAAATAAAACAGAAAAGAAGAAAACATACTGCTGCTGGATATCCGGCTGAAAGTTTGGGCGGATATTCAGTATCCGGTATCCGGCAAAATTGATATCTGTTGCATCAGTAGTTCAAATAACAATTAATATTTCTTCTGAAAATAATTAAAACAAAGTAAATAAGCAATTGTTGCTATACTTATGTGGACATACTATTTTTTATATATAGTATCCACTTATGTAATACACTAACGTATACGGTACCAAAATTGATGATATTTCTATGCTGGGAGCAGCAACAACTAGATGTAAACATTATTGTAATAACACTAACTCATGCGCAAAAATACAAATTAACAGTTCAGTGACATCAAGTGAAGCAAGCATATTTGTTACTGGTTACGTATGTCATGCAGTAGCTAGATTAAAAAATAACAATGCCAAATGTTTCTTTTTGGTTTGATTATGGCAACGCTACTCTAGAGGATCAGCTAAGGTTCAGGGGTGCCTAGGTAGGAGGACTTTCTAACTGGTTCTAACTTCTAACATGCATTCACGTTACATCTGGAGAAAGCCTACCAAAACTCCGGACCGTTAGATCGACAGCTGTGCAATGGGATCCGAACCTAGGACCTTCACACTTCAGCCATGTAACATTTTCAGTGACATTAACACAGTGCCATGGTGAGGCCGACAAAATCTTTTGGATCTTTTCACATGTCCCATGGCCACCATCAGCTTTTGTCATGAAACAAAATTTGTAGCAAACATAACTTAAATAAATTTCATGACAAATACTGTTGAAACAACGAAATATGATTTTCGTTGAAAGGACTCCGATAGTTTGGACAAAACTGACTGAGTATATAGAATAGTAAGGTACGGGGCGGCGAAGGTGGCCACCTTAGTGGCTAATATAATATAATACAATTGTAATTGTTTAATACATTTTACATGGAATATTGCTCTCAGATTCATCAGTAATAATGATGATAAGTTCAAAATAATATTTTTAAGGTTTAGAAATAAGTTGTTAAAACACAAAACCTCTATTTTAGAAACAAGTTAAAAATGCAGCCTATAATTTAAGTTTAATGAATAATTTTTTAATAATTATAAAACAATAAGGTATCTATAGATTGATATAAAATCTTGATACTTATAAGGATAATTTGTAAATATATCAGAACATATTCTATCTTTAGTATTCATAATTTTAAATTATTCTTTTTAAAAAACCATTTGGCTTAAATTGTAGTTAAACCAGTCTGTTTAAACCATTCCAACCCTGATGCTCATGGTAAGAACTCGCAAAAAGTTTGCATTCTTAAAGCATAGCTGGGATATTGGCATAATCTTAAAAGTCCACAAGCAAGCTAAGTGGCCACACTATAACACAAGCAGAGTGTGGCTGCTAGAATTTGTCACTCAAGACAAATCTGAATTAGGGAATCCCCCCTCATGAAAGCATAATTGATTTGGGGGCTTACCTCATTTGCAACCTCTCTAGTTGCAACCCTGCTCCATAGTACCCAAAACTTTTAGTGTAGTCAGGGGCGGCCCAACACTCTAAGCAGGGTAAGCATTGCATCGGAGTGCCATTTTGAACTCAAAAGCTTGAAAAAATTATAAAAGAAAGTGCCTTTTTACTTCCTTGTACGTAGTATAAGGAAGTAATGTGATCCCGAAAAATTTTGGGGGCCAAATTTCGACATAAAAACCGATTTTGACTACCTCTAAATTGAATTTTTAAAATTTTTTCGATGCATCTCATCGTAGGCTAGCATGCACGATCATATTAACGCGTCTGCAACTCATTTTGACCAGTGGCGAGTCTACTGTGGCCAGTTTTTCCATGCCGTCTGTACGTACGTATGTACGTACGTACGTATGTATGTAACTCGCATATCTCAAAAACTATTGGTCGTAGAATGTTGAGATTTGATATTTAGGATTGTTCTATGATCTAGTTGTGCACCTCCTCTTTTGGTGGCAATCGAATGGATAGTTTATGTACAGGACCGCCCAAAAGATTCGAAATACATTACGCTCTATGGGCCGAAATTCATTAAACTCGCCTAACTCAAAAGCTATTAGGCGTAGAATGTCGAAACTTCATATTTTGGATAGTTGTAACATCTAGTTGTGCACCTCCCCTTTTGGTTCCATTCGACTGGATAGTTTATCTACAGGACTGCCCAAAACATTCGTAATACATTACACTCAATGGGCCGAAATTCATTAAACTCTCATATCTCAAAAACTGTTAGACGTTGAATGTTGAAACTTTATATTTAAGATTTTTGTAACATCTAGTTGTGCACCTCCCCTTTCGGTTCCATTCGACTGAATAGTTTATCTACAGGACCGCCCAAAAAATTCGAAATACATTACGCTCTATGGGCCGAAATTCATCAAAGCGTTTTTTAGAGGTATTGGGCTATTTCAAACGACTCAGAAGTGATATATGCTGTAAAGAGTTAGAAAATGAATTTCTCTATTAAAAAAAGTGTCTTTATCATTTATAGTTCTGCTACAGGAACACTCAAAAGATTTCCAATACATTACGGTCAATAGCAATTTTAGGGGCATTCATCCATTTCAAGCACAATACCGTCCTACCACATAAGTTAGGTAATGGTCCGACCACGGTCACATGTCTCCCTCAAGAACTATGCCAAAAGTCGCCAAGCTTGGCGACTTTTGGTGTACGTGTGTGCATATTTAACTCTCAAATCTCAAAAACTATTATGAAATTTCATATATAAGAATGTTGTAACATCTAGTTGTGCATCTCGATTTTTGGTTCCAATCTACTGGAGAGTTTATTTACAGGACCACCGAAAAGAATTTCAGTACCTTAATGTCTATGGACATCTTCATTATAACACAACTGTAGACAGTCATTGTTTGGTACATGCCCAAAATCTCGCCGTCTGTCCTCGACCTTGGCGAGTTTTGGCGAAATATCGCCAAATTTGGCGATAGTCAGTCATTTCGTCCATGCCCAAAGTATCGCCATTTGTCATCGTTCTTGGCGAGTTTTGGCGAAATATCGCCAAATTTGGCGATAATCTGTCATTGTTTGGTTTATGCTTAAAATCTCGCCAAATGTCGTCGACATTGACGAGTTTCGCCGAAATATCGCCAAATTTGTCGCCAAAAATTATTTCCTATTTTGTATAACTCTAAAACTTTAACCCGTAGATTTTTTTAACTTTGTATTTAGAACTATTGTAATATCTAACTGTTTTCAATATCTTTTTTGACAGCAATCGACTGAGAATTTATTTACATGGTGAGCCAAATGACTTTGAATACATTGAGGTGTATAGATGCATTCAATTCATTGAAGGTCTGTGCTCACTGACTACTTTGGCTATCCCCAAAATCTCGCTGACTATCTCAAGTTTGTCGGCTTTTGGTGAAATATCGCCAAATAAAGTGTCAGAAGGAAATCTTTCAAATTGAACTCAGCTTGGCGATATCGAAATATTTGGCAAGAAATTGCTAAACCTTACTATTATTGATATTTTATCTCTTTCAAACAAATAAATTTAGAGGAAGTGCGTCGAAAATATTTTTGATCTAATGGACGTGCAAGGAAGTCATGTGTTGGACACATCAGATTTTTTATGTTTGCAGGGGGGTGCCACATACTCTATGGCTGCACTTGAGTTTACTGAAAAAGCTTTATTCCCAGTAAGATGAAAAAAAAGAGAAATGTTATTCCATCCACTCTAAAATTTGGATGAAAATGTACAATTGTCTGTAATTTCTGTACTATAATCAAAATAACAGATTTGTAATAAACTTCTCAGTTCAAAAATGATAGATTTTATGAAAAACCTTTAAAAAATTTAAATTATAAAATACTGGGAAAATGAAAATTTGAAGTCTGAAACTAAACCAGACATTTCAGTAGAACCACTCGTATTCCATTATTCATGATTATTTAGATTCACCCTGCTTGGAGAGATAGCCTTTTTCCAGATCGTATCAAATGCAAAAATGGCACTTTTAAAATAAGCTACAATTAGTTATTCTAAATTAGAAAAACAAATAATTGTGGTAATTTTAAACTCCTGTTATAAGAGAACTTACTATTTGTAAATTGTGAACTTTGTGTAACACACTCTGACTTATTTATTTCACTTTCAATTAGGCATAAAATTTGTGTAATTCTACTTCATGTTTGTCAATTTCACACAATTGTACACATTTGGAATTGCTTTGTTGGGAAGGCATGAATGATTTTATGCTGACAAAAATTGCCATACCTGCCATTATGCTCATATTTTCATTTTTTTATTAATATCTTCTAAAATAATTGGAATTCCAAAATTTAAGTCAGCTTACCAGCTTCAGCATAATTTTCCTAATCCATGGACACCTTTGTTGAAACAACTCAAACACCTATAGTTTTGGAGGAGATAGCATGACAAGCTTTAGACAGAGGCAGCGGCAGCTGGAGTTACTGTTTTTTAGAATGGAGAGATTAATTTGAGAAAGATTTTCAAAAAGATTTCACATTTTCTTTACTTTAGTTTTATTATATCTCTCAACTACTTTATTTATTAAAATAAATTATTTAAATGATCATTTTCTAATAGTATCTTCATTTCTAGTTTAATAAATGTATATTTTATTTTTGTAGTACTTTGTATCATCCGATATTAACTGGGGAAAGAGTACATGGAGAGTCAAATTGAAGATGATTATAATATCTTATCTGGTGATGACATCCAGACAGACATTGATCATGAAACATCTGAAGTAAGAAATAATTTTTGTTTTGATTGTACAGTGAAAAAGGTTTAACACAAAACCAAAGGGACAAATATTTTTTCATGTTAAAAGAATTTTGGATGAAAATGTGCATTAGCCCACTGCTTGGTGATTTGTTGTTCCTGAGGAACTAAACATCATGAGGCCTAACATCTGCCTACCAATCTTAAATTTAAGGATTGAAACAAAGCCAAATATAGGCTAAAATATGTTTATTAAAAAACACTTTCCACTTACAAGTTATACATAAGCAATCATAATTACATTTTGCAAGATACATGTGGATTATCAAAATTATCACGGTCTCATGAGCTATTCGTTAAACTAATTATTATTTAAGCAGAAACCAAATCGTAAATTTTATATTTCTGGATAGTTTACATAACTACCTCAACAGACTGATTCCACAGCCGAAAAATTCTATTTAAATTACATTTTACTATAAATAAAAATATCTGCAATTCGCAGTTTAAAAGAAAGTAATTTAAATGCGGCTTCTAGCTGCTGGCTGAGGTTCGCCCTGCTCTCCGCTCCTCTGGCAAACTGCCAAGTTCAAGAACTTTTATACCACGGTAGAAGCTGCGGGGGGACGTTGCGTCCAATTAGGGACTGCTATGTTAAGGAGCAAAGAAATTTGCATAAAGATTTTACTTGTTGAAAGAATGTTTCGTGAACTAAATCAGTACTAAAAAGAATATTAACTTTGGCAAGAAGCGTAAGAACTTCTCAAATTTGCCAATACAAATTGTTTTGATTTGAAAAGGATGCTCATGTGGCCATTTACAAAAATCAGAATGCTGTTTCAACAGAACAGCAATTAACCCTTTTTGCGATGACGGGAGAACAGATTCGAGTTTTGAAACTTGAGAAGTTTTTATTTAAACTTAGTGATATTTTATTTAAGCTATTAAAATTAAAGAATTAAGTTAAGTTAATAAAGCACTTAGTTTTATAGAATTAATTAAATAAAGTTTTAAAACAATTAATCCCTACATGATTGTCAACAAACTGGCACGTTGGTATGTTTAATTAGAACATCTCTGAGATTGCAACCTCTTCTAATCAGTACAGTTCTGTTCATAATCTTCCGTTCCTTTGGTTTATTTCTCATTCGGCAATGCTGCAAAAGGCTGTGGAAATCAGTCATGGAGGAAGTGCGTTTGATTTTTACCATTTTTTTTTCCATAAAATGCATTGCAGATGCAGAAACATAAACAAAATATCAATTTAGGGAAACCAAATATTCTAAGAAATGGAGCAACTGTTTACCATAAAAATAACTAACTATGAAAAACAAACAATGGGGGCCCTCGAAAATACCCTACCGCTGGCCCTTTACAAGATCAAAAAAACTACAGTGGGTCTGGCCATCGCTGTAGGGGGTCCCCTTGAAAATATGCTACCGCTAGCAATTTCTAACCCCATCCCAAAAAAAAGTGGGTCCGGCCATCGCTTAATGGGCCCCCTCAAAAATATGCTACCACTGGCTCTTTGCAAGAGCCCCCCAAAAAACAACAGTGGGTCCGGCCATCACTTTAGGGGCTCCTCGAAAATGTACTACCTCTGGCCCTTTGCTAAACTAAAAACATCAGACTATCATGTGCAACCCCCACCCCCAAAAAAAAAAAGTATTTGGGAATGTACAACTTAACAGAAATATGAAAAGTTATAAATATTTATAGCCTAATTCATATTTTATGATAAATAACTTTTAATGTATGAAGCAAACGTAAAAAGTTTCAGATTTACTCGAATACTTTTTTGACTGGGTGTAAGGGTACTGTACACGCTTAAGCAATTAATAAACACTAGATTACGAAATAACAATAATGCACGCACACCCGTAACTTACGTACCCGCACTAATGTAAATTAACAGCTCAATAACCTCAAATTGAGCAAGCATATTCATTGCTTTCACCTCCGTAGCCAAACAGTAGCTAGAATCAAAAAAAATAATTGCGCATGCACAAAAATGCAAGATATCAGATCTTTCCACAGTTCTAAAATATCAAATTTGTAATATTTGGCACATTTATCATCCCTCCAAAAAAACGTCACCACACAGATGGCTAAAGCACATTGTAGCAGAATTTTATGTTAAAAGATTTGTAATAAATTGCATAGTTATTCTCTGGACCACTATATCATTTCAAGTTAACCAATTTTTCATGTTAAGCATTTTTGTGTTAGATGTATTTCATTGTATTCCTTTTTCAGTTAATGTTAATTTTGTAAAAAGAAGTATGAAAGACAAAAACCTTAGTTAAAAATTTTGTTAAATTCAGAGCCATTATAAAAGTTAGACTTAAGAAGTAGCACTTTTGAAACAGAGTTCTTTGGCCTGGTCTTCAGGTTTGGTGTTCCTAACCCTTTCAAGACGGGCTGTAGATTTTACAACCAAGCCACAGAACATCTTAAAGGATGGGCATAGTTCATATTTCCACCCAGTAATGCTCTCCCCCTCTGTTATTGTTCCCCTGTATCAGAGGGTTGGGGAGAGATGTCAACATCTGTTCATCATTCCAGTTGTACCCCAGTTTCAGAAAGGGAAATTATACACTTAAGCAGAATTCCCTTGTGCTAGAAGTTTGTTTGACTTTGTGGAAGGGTAAGAGTTATCCGTCAGCTATTGTTGTACAAAGCAGTTTCATCTAAAGAATCACTGAAAGATCCTTTTAAAGGTACCTTGAGGCTCCTTATCCAGAGTCATAATTACCACATGGCACCCAAGGCAGTGCACCTAGGCCCTGAGTTTAGGAGATGATATACATGCAAGAAAAGTGGACTATAATTCAATTAACAGGTCTTAAGCTTGGAAAAAGTTTTGAAAACGAGACCCCCATTATCATTTGTTGCCACAGGGTCTCCTAATCTATTGTTAAGAATCTGTCTTTATGGAATATTTCTACTGCACAAAAGCATTTTCTATTCTATTTCATATTTACAATCATAAAAGGAAGTTATGCATAAAATATCTCTAAAATTTCTAGTTAAAGACTAGAAGTGAAAGATATGAAGCCCTTTCTCTTTTTGTGGGCCCTGTTCTTATTGCCAAGAATAGATCCTTTTAGAAAAATTTAGGGGGGTTTCGACCCCCCAAAACCACCTCCTCGCTATGTCACTGCTTTTAAGAACACCTAAAAAAATGTTGATTACTGTTGTCTTCTTTGTGTAATTTAAGGGGGTGGTTTCAGGTATTTTAACAAAACCACAGAACTTAGATATTAATAATGTAAGTACATTTTTGTTCAATTATATTTTTAAAATTTAATGTTCAAGAAGTCTCCCAAAACAAAATTTTCTATAGTGGAGGAAGTATGGAAATTTCGAGTGAATGATTATGAGATCTGTGTGGAGCTTACTGCCCATAATTTCCATCAACTCATGACTAGTATGACATGCTGATGTACACTAGTTGTAAGGTCCCGAGCAGAAGAAAGTGAATTCTCCATTTTATTCTAGGTAGTACTTAGTGTCATCTGGCAAGCAAACAGACTGGGAGCTGCATATTATGAATTTGACACTGATCACTTGTACCTCATGCCTGATTATTCTGATACAGCCCCTACATTCACCATGCTCAAACTCTGTGAGTATGTAATACAATTAATGGCTGTTTCATACAAAGTTATGATTTTTCTCTCTTTTTCTTGTGTGAAATGTCTGGAGAAAATTAAAATCTGCTGAATTTAAATAAAGGTATTCTGATTATGTAATACAATTTCCTAAATTCTAATCCTAAAAATATTTAAATTGAAAAATTAGAAATAGACTCTAGTATCCAAAAATCTTAAAATAATAATTATTAAATTTCTTCAGTATATATTATTTTATTTTATTAATATTCCTCAGAAGCATAAATATTTTCCAAAATAATTTTTAAACATCACTATACGAATTTTAAACTTACCCTTATCCTTATTAAAAAAAATTTCATTGCGCTTAAGAGCAAGAATCTGAGAAAGTGACACACCTGTGATACATGCCACTTCAGATTTTTACCAAAAAAATCTCAGTTGTTATTTATCTTATTAATGTAACAAATCCAGCCTATTTCGTTCCAAAGTTGAGTTGTTCATTTTTTTTTTTTTTTTTTTTTTTTTTGCCTCCCAAAAAGATTGTGCAGCACACAGAAATGGGCGTTTTTCTCAGTCATAGAAAATGCTATGTTCAAAAACTCTGCCGGAACAACTTCCCACGAAGTTTCTTTCATATATGGAATGTTAGAGGATTGAACTTCATGAAATATATGGGAAATCTGTGGAAGGTTGTTGCCGCAAGGTGACCGAAGGTCACGAAAAATAAATTTTCAAAGTTTTTTTGTCATTTTTAGGGCTTAACCATAGTTTGTGCCTTCAAGTTGCCATAGCAAAGGAGGTGTCCTTTGAAAAACATGTATTAGCACTTATAAAAAATTCGTATCTAGTTGAGGCAAGTTGACTACGCTTTTAGATTTAAAAGACCAATATCTGAAAATTTTCATTTTTGACCAATATTCGAAGTGTCATAAATTCTTGTGGCAGAGGTTTATTGAACATTTTTTTATGTCAATGTTATCCTTTATTATTTGTCTTTTCAAAAAAGTTAACTTCACTGAGGCAAAGTGACATTAAAAAACTAAAACATTTTTTTAACATATCCTATACTTGCAGTTGAAACTATATTTTGAATCTCGGAACTACTTATATAAATTACTGTATTTTTTACTTACTATACATGCATAGCTATTTAAACTAATACTTTATTAACACGCTTTTATTAGCTTCACCTGAATGTATGTATGCTTGTATGTTTGTAACAGACTCCTTTAGACTCGATTTTGAGCCACTTTAAATGGACAGATTTAATTCAAACTTTGTAGAGAAACGTCATAGCTGTTGAGTATTGCGATTTGCAAAAAAACTTATGTGAAAAAGTGATATTCTAGGAGTTACGAAGTAGTGGTTTTTGTACATTTAGCATTAGTTTACCAGTTAAATTCGCAGTTAGTGCAAGGTCAATGCGCATATGAAATATGAGGTCATTGCAGAATTCGTGTGTTATGCTTTGCAACTGAAATCATTCGTCAATGAAGAACCGCTCGCTAGATAGGTGCAAGAGTTTTGTTTGTTGCGATTTGCGATTGATTTCGTTACACAAGAATCCGATTTGCTATAAAAGCGTGTTTTTTAGTTTTTTAAACTGTATTATTGTAACGAATATATGATGTTTTTATGATTATGATGATCGAATCTTTGGCAATAATTTTACATCTTCTACTGTAAATAGTGCCCTTAACCTTATTCTTAATAATTCATATTTTCAATTTAATCAAAAATGTTACACTCAAAAGAAAGGCGTACCTATGAGGTCGCCGATCTCTGGCATCATTGCCGATTGGAAAATGCGGCTAGTGGAGAGGGTCAACTTTGAGAAATTATCTAATCACATGGTTTTGCTACATCGACGATGTTTTTGCAATAATTAATAAAAATGAAACCAAAAATATCCTCAAAGAAATCAGTACAATAGACCAAAACATCCAATTCACCATGGAAATAGAAGAGAATGCTACCATAAATTACCTTGACGTTAAAATCAATAGAGATACAAAGAACAATATCCATACAACCGTTTTCAGAAAGGCCACAAACAATAATGAAATAGTAAATTTTAATTCAAAAACTCTTTACAAATTTAAAATTGCTGCCATCCGCTCTTACGTTAATTGTGCCATTACAGTATGCTCCGACGAAAACCTCCTTAATGATGAATTACAATTTATTAAAACTCAATGTAAAAATGCAGGTTACCCAAAATCCCTTGTCAAAAACCTTTTTAAAAATCGAATAAAAAACTTGAACAAATTAACAACCATCAAAAAGTGAAACAGAAATTTACCAACGCCATTCCTTACTGCAGGGGAGCCGCATTAAAAATAACAAATGAAGCCGCAGGCTATGAAGGCTATTTAATGCAGGTAACTTTATGCTCTATTTAAAAGAAAAACTTCAAAATACCAATAAAACCTAATCAAACTACATTCAAACGAATTCGCAGTGATAAAGACCCTATTGATCCTAATGAAACCGCCGGCATTTATAAAATAAACTTTACATTTAATAATTCAAATAAATCAGGATGCTACATTGGTATGACTAAAAGAAAAATTAAAGACAGAAAAAAGGAACACCACAATGATATTAAATTCAATAAACCCAGCACTGCACTTTCTAAAATAGCCCAAGAACACCCCATAGAAATCAACTTTAACGATAGCCAAAAACTCGCCAATTATAAAAATAACTTTTATGCACTTAACATGGAAGCATTGCAGATCATAACTACAGATGGCACTGTAAACGACATGACACATGCGCAAATCGATCCGGGATGGAGCGAAGTTTTAAGGAGGAAGAGAGCAGCGCAGTTTGAAGCAAGGGCTGATGAAGGTGGTGGCCACCACTGAAAGCTGCTACCCATCGGATTTTAATGTGTTTTTAACCTTTTAATATATGATGTTGTTGTTATGTATTTTATTTTACGACCAAATTTTTTACTATACAACCTGTATATTGAAACATAAATGAAAAAATGTATTTAGTCAGTTCTGTTATTATTTTTACATTTATGGGTTTCTTATAACAGTACTCCCCAACCCTCTGTCCATGTATTAAATGGTACCAGTATGCTCAAGGAACATTAAATCAAAACAATCTGATATATAAACAGGGAATTCCCCTTCAGCAGGCCACAATAAAATTATCAAACATTGACAGGTCCACAAAAATAAAAAGGTTGGGGAGCACTGTCTTACTCATCTGAATGCCTTAGGAGTGAAGAAAATAGTACTTCCCCTGTGTGCAGAAACACCACAACATGGCGACACAATGTCGCAGACACAGAAATCTGCTTGTGGACAGTATTTGTCGGCACATTAGAAAAGAATTGTTTTTAATTGTCCACCAAAAAAAAAAAAAAATTATTTTTAACACTAGAACTGCGGGATGGATCATTTTGACCCAAAACCAGATTTGATTCAGTTTTTTTTTTTTTTTCCAAAAAGTTACGAACTGAAATTTTTAAAAAATTGTGACTTTTCCTAACTTTGTTATTAATTATCTGTAAAAAATTTAGGTACTTACGTATTATCCCGGCGGTCCGCCAAGATAAGCGATTTTTTGCCGAAATAAATGCCGGGCACATGAAATTATTAATGGTTTTGAATACGATTGGCAACAGTTTGGCAACTCATTTGACGAAAAAACAGTTTGGCGGGAATGACCGCCGGGATAATACGTAAGTACCAAAATTTAAGCTCCTAACTTTTATCTGTTGTTTTTAATATGTATACCTGATATCGTGGAATGGGTCATTTTGACCCAAATCTTCCCACGAGTCTGGAATCCAAAGTCCAAATTAAATAAATGTCATTATCATTCATAAAATGAACGGTAATGACATAACACATATAATAGCATACCATTATGTCATTTTCATTGCAACGCGAATTTTACAAGTCGATTCAATTTGACCCAAACC
Organism: Cheiracanthium punctorium; assembly: GCA_038373885.1. Classification (NCBI taxonomy): domain Eukaryota; kingdom Metazoa; phylum Arthropoda; class Arachnida; order Araneae; family Cheiracanthiidae; genus Cheiracanthium; species Cheiracanthium punctorium. The sequence continues at coordinate 1,222,177 of JAWZYV010013819.1, forward strand.
GTTTTTTTAGGTATATCTATCTCAAGTGACGCGGTTCTAATAAGAATTATAGCAACAATATTTTTGTACTTTTAATGTAATATTAAACTTAATATGAATGTTAAGATTGAACTAATGTCATTATGTTGAAATGTAACATTATTTTTGCATTGTAACATGAATTCTACAAGTTGGGTCAATTTGACCCAGCCAGCAGTTTTAGGTATATCTGAAACACTGCGGTTCTAGTGTTAATTGTCCACAACTTTCGGGCACATTTTTGCAGCGGCTTGTTGCGTTGTCTCCGCTCTGCAATGACATCACTAAATGTGAGCTACAGAGTCCACACGGCGATCTGTCAAAAACATCATCAACCCTTGAATAGCAAAATGGAATGGCAGAATCCAGCTTTTACTCACCTCTGTGCCCTCCTAGTTTAACATTTTTATTATTTGCCAACAATTACCATTTTGAGTTCATTTTGTAGCCCATCATAAAGGTGCATTTATTAAAACGTCCCCTTCACAGAAATACGATTGATTACAGTAACCCCATCATAAAAATAGGATTGATTGGAAATGGCCCTTTCACAAAATTACCGTCTATGAAATCAGGCCTTTCTCTCAGATATTACTTATTAAAATGCCTTTTCCAAATCTTCTATTTTTTGTATTGAAATATTGTTATTGCATTTTTTATTGTTTTCCTTTGCATGAGCAGAGTTACCCAAAAAAAAGCCCCTCTAGCATGATTTGATTTTTGCTGACTCAAGTGAGAAAGAACTTCGATCGGTAGAACTATGTGTGCATTTCACTAAGCAGTTGAGGGAAGAAAATATGGTTGGGAAATTCAAAATTTTTTTAAGTCATCTAAAAATTTAATATCCTCAAATATTGATAGTTGCATTTGATAAATACGAAGTTGCAAATTATTAACAATTATTATTCGAGTTCATCACCAGCTGTGTAGTTATTGCTCTTCTCGATGTTTTTAATTGTTTTGCACACTTGCAATTTTTTTTCCTGAATGATTTACTCTATTTAATCAGCTTTCTTATTAAACACTAGCAGCTTGGCCTGGCCTTTGCTCGTGTAATGAAAGAGAAATGTCCATTGACCTTAAATATAGATTATAAAGAGAAGGAATGTGAATCCCCCTGCTGCAATGATAAAATCTGGAATGACTCCACTCGACTTTCCGAACACTTATGATTAAGATCATTACCAAGCAATTAAATAAATTTTAATCGATGAATAATTCAAACAAATATACCAAATTGAAGCTCAATCGAATGCGCCGTTTAAATGCTAGCGCACTTTCAAGAATTTCTCCCCATATACCATAATGTAAAACAAATCTTTGTCTTAGCCCTGTAGAAAAACTATAAGACCTATACACCTCAAAATCAACACCGCTCTTATGATGGTGGTTTATAACATGTATACCTAGTTTGAGCTCAATCGAATAAACCGTTTAAACGCTAGCGTACTTTCAAGAATTCCCCTCCCATAGGCCATAATGTAAAAGAAATCTTTGTTGTAGCCCTGTAGATCGAGCCAAGTCCTAGCTTTCTCTCTGGTCCTATACACACCAAAATCAATACCGGTCTTGCGACGGTGGTTTATAACATATATACCCAATTTGAGCTCAATCGAATGCCCCGTTTAGGAGCTATCGTGTTCACTCACATAGACACACACACATACATCTCGTAAAACCTGCATAAATGAACTCAGAAGACCTTAAAGCGTATAAATACACCAAAATCTGGAAGTCGAATTTTTTCATGATTATAACACTTTCCTTACATTACATGTTTGGAAAGTAAAAAGGACATGGAACATCCTGCTGCAATGGGGAAAAAAAATGAACATGGCACCTGATAGTGCACAGAGGTTACTGGCAATTGAGCATGGTTAGGCTGGAATATGAATACTCCTGCTGCAATGATAAATTAAAGACACGAGACTTCCTGCTGCAATAAAAAAAAAAATCTGATGTGTCCAACACATGACTTCCTTGCACGTCCATTAGATCAAAAATATTTTCGACGCACTTCCTCTAAACTTATTTGTTTGAAAGAGATAAAATATCAATAATAGTAAGGTTTAGCGATTTCTAGACAAATATTTCGATATCTCCAAGCTGAGTTCAATTTGAAATATTTCCTTCTGACACTTTATTTGGCGATATTTCACCAAAAGCCGACAAACTTGAGATAGTCTGCGAGATTTTGGGGATAGCCAAAGTAGTCATTGACCACAGACTTTCAATGAATTGAATGCATCCATACACCTCAATGTATTTAAAGTCATTTGGCTCACCCTGTAAATAAATTCTCAGTCGATTGCTGTCAAAAAAGATATGGAAAACAGTTAGATATTACAATATTTCTAAATACAAAAGTTCAAAAATCTACGGGTTAAAGTTTTAGTGTTATACAAAATATGAAATAATTTTTGGCGCCAAATTTGGCGATATTTCGGCGAAACTCGTCAATGTCGACGAAATTTGGCGAGATTTTAAGCATGAACCAAACAATGACAGATTATCGCCAAATTTGGCGATATTTCGCCAAACCTCGCCAAGAACGATGACAAATGGCGATACTTTGGGCATGGACCAAATGACTGACTATCGCCAAATTTGGCGATATTTCGCCAAAACTCGCCAAGGTCGAGGACAGACGGCGAGTTTTTGGGCATGTACCAAACAATGACTGTCTACAGTTGTATTATATTGAAGATGTCCATAGACATTAAAGTACTAAAATTCTTTTCGGTGGTCCTGTATATAAACTCTCCAGTAGATTGGAACCAAAAATCGAGATACACAACTAGATGTTACAACATTCTTATATATGAAATTTCATAATAGTTTTTGAGATTTGAGAGTTAAATATGCACACACGTACACCAAAAGTCGCCAAGCTTGGCGACTTTTGGCATAGTTCTTGAGGGAGGCACGTGACCGTGTCGGACCATTACCTAACTTATGTGGTAGGACGGTATTGTGCTTGAAATGGATGAATGCCCCTAAAATTGCCATTGACCGTAATGTATTGGAAATCTTTTGAGTGTTCCTGTAGCAGAACTACAAATGATAAAGACACTTTTTTTAATGGAGAAATTCATTTTCTAACTCTTTACAGCATACATCACTTCTGAGTCGTTTGAAATAGCCCAATACCTCTAAAAAACGCTTTGATGAATTTCGGCCCATAGAGCGTAATGTATTTCGAATCTTTTGGGCGGTTCTGTAGATAAACTATCCAGTCGAATGGAATCGAAAGGGGAGGTGCACAACTAGATGTTACAGCAATCCTAAATATAAAGTTTCAACATTCTACGCCTAATAGTTTTTGAGATATGCGAGTTTAATGAGTTTCGGCCCATTGAGCGTAATGTATTTCGAATATTTTGGGCAGTCCTGTAGATAAACTATCCAGTCGAATGGAACCAAAAGGAGAGGTGCACAACTAGATGTTACAACTATCCAAAATATGAAGTTTCGACATTCTACGCCTAATAGCTTTTGAGTTAGGCGAGTTTAATGAATTTCGGCCCATAGAGCGTAATGTATTTCGAATCTTTTGGGCGGTCCTGTACATAAACTATCCATTCGATTGCCACCAAAAGGGGAGGTGCACAACTAGATCATAGAACAATCCTAAATATCAAATCTCAACATTCTACGACCAATAGTTTTTGAGATATGCGAGTTACATACATACGTACGTACGTACGTACAGACGGCATGGAAAAACTGGCCACAGCAGACTCGCCGCTGGTCAAAATGAGTTGCAGACGCGTTAATATGATCGTGCATGCTAGCCTACGATAGGATGCGTCGAAAAAAATTTTAAAATTAAATTTAGAGGTAGTCAAAATCGGTTTTTTTGTCGAAATTTGGCCCCCAAAATTTTTCGGGATCACATTACTTCCTTATACTACGTACAAGGAAGTAAAAAAATGAACACTGTACCTGATAGCATACAGAGATTACCGGGAATTGAACGTGGTTAAGCTGGAATGTGAATCCTCCCCCTGCAATGATAAAAAAAAGGACATGGGTCTTCCCACTGCAACTGAAAAAAAACAAAAAACCATGGCACCTGATAGCATACAGAGGTTAGCGGGAAGTGGATGTGGCTAAGCTGGAATTTGAATCCTCCTGCTAATATAAAAAAAGGACATAGGACTTCCCGCTGAAAGAAAAAAAAATATGGCACATAAGAGATTTCCAGGAATTGGTCGTGGCTAGGCTTCTCTCCTTCTACCTGTCTGTGTTCTGACAGTCACAAACATAGTCCAGTCCTTGGCATGAGATTATAAAGGGAAGGAATGTGAATCCTTCCGCTGCAATGATAAAAAAGGACATGAGACTTCTACTGCAACGAAAAAAAGAAATGAATGGGGGACTTGCCAGTGTACAGAGGTTACCAGGAATTGTATGTGGCTAGGCTTCTCTCCTTCAACCTGTTGTGTTTAAATAGAAATTTATCACTAATACCTATGTACCTCATAAACTAATTATTATTCTTTTCATATGCAACGTTAGTGTTACTATGAGTAAAACTGCTGCGCAAAAACTCCCTAATAACCAATCTTCATCTTCTAATCGGTCGCCTTCTAATCCTATCTTTCTCTCTTTCACCCTGTCTGAAGTCAGGAGAAAATTCTCTGCAACTAACAAAAATTCTTCCCCCCTTCCACAGGATTGGAATTTCCGTTTGAAGTGTGCTAGAAGGACCTTGAGAATGAAGAACCAGAGTTTTCCCCTACCAGACTAATCTAGAACGAAAAATGGCTGAAAACTGAACGAAACATAAAATAACTAAAAAACTATTAATCCGATTAATTTCATTTTTACTTCCTTGTACGTAGTATAAGGAAGTAATGTGATCCCGAAAAATTTTGGGGGCCAAATTTCGACATAAAAACCGATTTTGACTACCTCTAAATTTAATTTAAAAAAAATTTTCGATGCATCTCATCGTAGGCTAGCATGCACGATCATATTAACGCGTCTGCAACTCATTTTGACCAGTGGCGAGTCTACTGTGGCCAGTTTTTCCATGCCGTCTGTACGTACGTACGTATGTATGTAACTCGCATATCTCAAAAACTATTGGTCGTAGAATGTTGAGATTTGATATTTAGGATTGTTCTATGATCTAGTTGTGCACCTCCCCTTTTGGTGGCAATCGAATGGATAGTTTATGTACAGGACCGCCCAAAAGATTCGAAATACATTACGCTCTATGGGCCGAAATTCATTAAACTCGCCTAACTCAAAAGCTATTAGGCGTAGAATGTCGAAACTTCATATTTTGGATAGTTGTAACATCTAGTTGTGCACCTCCCCTTTTGGTTCCATTCGACTGGATAGTTTATCTACAGGACTGCCCAAAACATTCGAAATACATTACACTCAATGGGCCGAAATTCATTAAACTCGCATATCTCAAAAATTGTTAGGCGTTGAATGTTGAAACTTTATATTTAGGATTGTTGTAACATCTAGTTGTGCACCTCCCCTTTCGGTTCCATTCGACTGAATAGTTTATCTACAGGACCGCCCAAAAGATTCGAAATACATTACGCTCTATGGGCCGAAATTCATCAAAGCGTTTTTTAGAGGTATTGGGCTATTTCAAACGACTCAGAAGTGATATATGCTGTAAAGAGTTAGAAAATGAATTTCTCCATTAATAAAAGTGTCTTTTTCATTTATAGTTCTGCTACAGGAACACTCAAAAGATTTCCAATACATTACGGTCAATAGCAATTTTAGGGGCATTCATCCATTTCAAGCACAATACCGTCCTACCACATAAGTTAGGTAATGGTCCGACCACGGTCACGTGCCTCCCTCAAGAACTATGCCAAAAGTCGCCAAGCTTGGCGACTTTTGGCGTATGTGTGTGCATATTTAACTCTCAAATCTCAAAAACTATTATGAAATTTCATATATAAGAATGTTGTAACATCTAGTTGTGCATCCCGATTTTTGGTTCCAATCTACTGGAGAGTTTATTTACAGGACCACCGAAAAGAATTTCAGTACCTTAATGTCTATGGACATCTTCAATATAATACAACTGTAGACAGTCATTGTTTGGTACATGCCCAAAATCTCGCCGTCTGTCCTCGACCTTGGCGAGTTTTGGCGAAATATCGCCAAATTTGGCGATAGTCAGTCATTTGGTCCATGCCCAAAGTATCGCCATTTGTCATCGTTCTTGGCGAGTTTTGGCGAAATATCGCCAAATTTGGCGATAATCTGTCATTGTTTGGTTCATGCTTAAAATCTCGCCAAATGTCGTCGACATTGACGAGTTTCGCCGAAATATCGCCAAATTTGGCGCCAAAAATTATTTCCTATTTTGTATAACTCTAAAACTTTAACCCGTAGATTTTTTAACTTTATATTTAGAACTATTGTAATACCTAACTGTTTTCAATATCTTTTTTGACAGCAATCGACTGAGAATTTATTTACATGGTGAGCCAAATGACTTTGAATACATTGAGGTGTATAGATGCATTCAATTCATTGAAAATCTGTGGTCAATGACTACTTTGGCTATCCCCAAAATCTCGCTGACTATCTCAAGTTTGTCGGCTTTTGGTGAAATATCGCCAAATAAAGTGTCAGAAGGAAATCTTTCGAATTGAACTCAGCTTGGCGATATCGAAATATTTGGCTAGAAATCGCTAAACCTTACTATTATTGATATTTTATCTCTTTCAAACAAATAAATTTAGAGGAAGTCCGTCGAAAATATTTTTGATCTAATGGACGTGCAAGGAAGTCATGTGTTGGACACATCAGATTTTTTTGAGATTAGCTTTCTCTTGTCCTATTTAGTCAGTGTGCCAAATTTGGTCCAGATTTGATGTACGGTCTGGATGCTTACAGCAAACGAACACAGACAGACAGACAAGATTCCTCTTTTATATATGGATTATTCATAATTATTACAGATATGTAATAACGAATAATACAGAAAGCAAAACGGCACTTTGGGATTCTGAAATTCTTTGGGATTTCCAGAAACTGATTTGAAAATTGAGCAATCACGACATTTTGGTGATACAGCATTTGAAATTGTTAACCCTTAGCACTCAATATGTTCTTGTCACTGTTAAATAAAGCTCCTTTAACCTTAATGTCTTTAACTTCTTTCTAAGTCATATTAGTTTATTGCTTGAATGTATCTGGAACAAAGTACAGCTCCTGTACCCCTTTTCATCACTAACAGTGATGTTTACCAGATGCTGACCAGTCGCCGAATGGTGTGTTAACATTTTTTTCTGCCAGGCAGCTGAACTTTGACAGATGTCTTGCAATGGAATGACGGTCTTCCAGTCATGCCCAGTGTCTGTAATTTTACACTAAGTGCATAGTTCAATGAGTGCAAATAATTGTACAAGCGATTAGCTTTGGCCTTGGCTTTTCCCTTATCTAGTGAAATGAAAGCTCTCATGTTGGTGTGGTTAAATATGCTTGTTATGTGATAATTTACTGTAATGATTGACTGTGATTATAACTAAATGATTTTAATATTTTCCTTCAATAAATGAAGTTATTTTAAACTTTTTATGAGTCATAAATTCTAGTCATTTTGTATACACTGCCAAGTTACTTGTTTTTTTTTTTTTAGATTTCACTGTACAAATAGCTTTTCAAAACTCTGCTTAACTTACTACCATATTTTTCGGCCTATAATCCACAGATTATCTGTAAAAAAAAGTTTAACATTTTAAGACGTGTATTATATGCCGTCGCGGACTATCTTTTTCTTTTTTTCCCCCCCCCTGAAAAATTGTGAGTACAGAATTTACAACAAAATTCAATAGCAGATGGCTCCAGAAAAATGCATCTTCCAATTAACATTAAAATATTGTGTTTTTACTAAACTGTAAATACTTTAAACATAAGGTTTTAAAAAAAGTAACTGTACAATTTTTCTTAGAGTGAAAAAATATCAAGTAACGTACATAATTGTATAACGCATTTTTGCCTTAATACTGTCCCAGTTTCAAAATATGTTGTTTTAATTGCCATGCTAAAACTATTATTTCTAATTTCTGCATAGCTTGCAACTTAAAACTATTTTCTTCTGCATTTTATTCACTATCCATCCATAAATAAATAAGCAGCTTGCAAAAAGGCAGCTGAAAATAATTAATAAATAGCAAGCATCTCACTGTGTGTATAATTCTGAAATAAAATGTTTGTGTTAACACTTAAAGAGGGCTTATCAGCAAAATCATTTAGGAGGGGAATCAGCCAGACATCACAAATGAGATAGCTGTTTTTGTTGTGTCAGAGCAGGTAAGAAAAACAAAGCTGGAGCGACCTGTTAAAACGAATAAAAATAATTTTCCTTCTCAAGAGAATAATACTCGTTAGGGGTTGCTTACATATTTTTCTTTTCTGATATATATGTCTATATTATTTATGATGTGCATACACAGAGTCAACACAAGGCATGGGCTAATGGCAGCACTTGGCCCCGGGCTGCGCTCGTTTTTTTGGGGGGATGGGGCTGAGGTTTCTCTACTTATTATAAAAGAAGATGTCTGTGTGTCAGCAGCGTTACGGAGAAACCGCTACACCTAGAAACACCAAATACATGAAATTGTGCACCTCGAAGCGATTTTTTTCAAAATTCGACCTAGAATTTTTATTTTATGTTTTATGTGATTTTTGGGCATTTTTTCTAGCCTAATTCGTACTATTTTTGGGATACCGGCTGCGAACTTTACCGATTTCCGGAAGTCTTCCGAGGCAAGCTGTAGCATAGGCCCTTCAGCATTTTAGTGTCTTTAATGACGTTAATATTTACTGTATTAAATAAAAACTTTAAAAATATGAACCTGATTATATATCTCTGATTTAAAAAAACAAAACAAAAAAAGAATGAATGAATAATACAGTATGTTAAAGAAGAAGTAAAATCCATTAAAAAATTCGAAATCTATGTTATCGAGCAGAGCAAGGATTATTTCAGACGGATTTGACGATTGCTGCAACTAAATTGGCTGCAAATATGCAACTTATATAATCTTAAAATTTTACTTAATGTTTTTTCATACATAGTTTCTGATTGAAATAACTCATCCTATACCGCAATTCAGCTGGCTACGGAAGGACGGATAGAGCAGTTGCGCAATTTTTGGATCAACTGCCGCCTTTCCTCGGCCCGTTGATCTGCCTAGCAATTTATTATGCAACCCAACCTTTCTTCACACATCCGCAGTTCTTTGAGAAGGGGGGGGAGGGGAACAGTCATTAAGCAGACCAAATCCCGTTCATATTTGTTTACATTTAACAGACTAGATGAATCATCAACACTTGAAGCTGCGTGCTCGTGTGTGTGCGTGCGTAAAGGACACATATTTTTCTCCCATTAAAGCAAGTCATTCTATAATAGCACAGAATATATTTACGTTACGAGAAATTGAAAATTACTGCACAAGATCTAACAGTAATGAAATTCTAATTTATTAAACATAGAAATAAATAAAAATCAGTGAGATATCTTTATATTTTATTTATTTAAATAAATCTGTTTTTTTTAATTGCTTAATTTTATCTCGTTTTTTTTTTTTTTTTTTGTAATACTTCTTCAATTTTATGCAAACTTACAATATGCTCTTTAGCAATAAAATTCTTTTTTTCGAAAACATTAATCAAGTCTCTGGTCATTTTCATGCATGCATCTATAGAGTCGTTAGGTGTGTTGTCCTCTTCAGAATCATCTGAACTATTTTCGCTCTCATGAGCATTATTTTCTGGTTTTTCCAGCACTAAATCTATAATTTCTTCGTCCATAAACTGGTGGACAGCCGGAGCATTTATCTCAGCCTGTAATAATTCTTGAATGCATTCTTCGTCGATGAATTCTTTCGATACGCTGACCTTTGCGTACCTTACTAAATCAGAAATTAAAAGATTTTCTGAAGAAACACTAAATCCCCCGAAATCAGCATCGTTGTCTTCATCAAAAAAGATGCTCTGGGGCCATATTTTGTGCCATGAGTGCACAATAACCTCATTTTTGAGGAACTTCCATGCATCGGCTATTTTCCAGATCGCATCTTTAATTGTAAATGCAGTTTGAAACAAGATATTCAAGCCATTGTTGCAGGCATTCAACATGTGCTTTAAAAATTCGGTTTTGTAAGCACATTTTAGAGCTCTCAACACACCTTGATCTAGAGGTTGAATAACTGGCGTGCAGTTGGGTGGAAGATAATATACAAAGACATTGTCTTTGCTTTTTATACCGGATGCTGTATGTGCTGTACAATTGTCTAACAGTAATACAATCTTGCAGTCATCTGGAAGTCCTACTTTTTTGCAGTGGGACCGAGCTTCTTTCACGAAAACATTTTCAAACCAATTTTTGAAAATGTCGGCTGTCATCCGCACTCTTCTATTGTGTTGATAGTGAACGGGATACACTTTAACATTTTTCAGTGCACGTGGTTGTTTGCTTTTTCCAATAACAAGCTACTTGCTTTTATGGGTACCTGCAGCATTCGCGCAAGCAAGCACTGTTATGCGTTCCTTTGTGTCCTTAAAACCAGATAGTGAATGTTTTCTTGCGAACACATACGCTTTAGGGGAATATAACGCCAAAACAGTGCAGTCTCGTCTGCATTAAAAATTTGTTCTGGGCTCAGATTTTCAGATGAAACCATTTCAGTGAATTCTTCTGCGAAATATTCTGCCGCTTCCAAATCTGCTGAATTTTGTTCCCACATACTTTCACCAACTTCAGTCCATGACGAATTTTAAATTTATTGTACCATCCAGTACTGTAGTCACATGGTACAGTGATATACAATTGTTTGTGGAACATTTTAGCCTGGGTAATAATCGTAGCACGATCCAGGGAAATTTCTCGCTTCTTCGTTGTCGTATCCATTCGATTAACACTTTATCTATGTCAGGAGGCTTAGACGTATACAGAGTCTTCCGCTTTGCCATGAATTCCGGACGGTCACTTCCCGCGAACATCTTTAATAATTTATCTTTCTGACTTTTTATTTCGCAGACTATGGACGTTCCAATTCCGTATTCCTGGCATAAAGATTTCACACTAGTACCGCTATCTAGTTTGCATAATAAATTCACTTTATCTGAAATGATTAAAGACACGTGCTTCTGCTTTAGCGCCATTCTGTAAACTATCGTCAACAGGACTGGAAACTAGTACTAGACTAATCGTATGTCTAGTCTGTCCAGTTCAGTTCAGTTTGACAATTCTTATTCACACTCAGCATTACCATATTTCCAGAAAAGTTTTCCTCCAAGAACGAAAATTTCCCTTTATTTACAGATTACCAAGGACTGGACATCCCTTTACTTCAAATCCCACCCACCTGTAATAATATTTTTGGGGATATTTGTCCAGCAGGATTGCAGAACTATCCAATAAAAGCAGACTGCTGTTTCTCTGGAAATGCTTTCAACAGCAACTCGCCGATCGCAAAGCGAAGAAAGGCATGAGTAGATGTGATTGATCGTTCTCCTGGTACGTGCCCACACCCTCCTTTCCCTGCGCTTCGTGGCGATCGACGAAATTCTTTCCAATTTAACAGGTTTCCTTATTTTTACATATATTCAATTGAAAACGGTCTTTCAAAGAAGAAAATGAGGAATAAAAAGGAAAATAATATCCGTTTATTTATGCTTATAGGGAGGGAGGAAAAGAATCGTGGGGGGGGGGAAGTTACGGATTTCGGGTCCCCTACTGTATGTGGCTGGGGAAGGACCAAGGGAAAACTAACTTGGGTTTTCTATTTATAATTCAACAGTTCAGTAGTAACAGTTCAACAATTTTTTTTTCTTACTTTTACTGACATGAATCACCCCTTAATGCCGGCTTCTCACTGGGTGCTAGAATCACCCCATTAGTATGAAAAGTCAGGAATATTGAATGAAAATTTTAAAAAATCACCTGAGGATTTATCGCGTACGAGAATGACATTGCAATCATGTGTACAACAAAGGTCCCACGTGCTTATAATATTCTCCTAGCAATGACTTAGTCCGACCAGTGGCTGAGCACATAGCTCTCTGAACTGGGAGGCGGAAGGTTTCTGGTTCAAAACAGGTTACGTCCGTAGACCTAATCGTCCGTGAGTTTTACTGTATTCCGTTCGGAAAATAAAACTGTACTCGCAACATGGATCCATTAGAAAACATATATGGCTGGTTTCCTCCAAAACGTAGCGTAAATACGGGTTAGGACCCCTTAGAAAGACCCCCATGGAGAACAGCCCCACCTCTTGACCTAGATCCCATGTGTGGAGACTAGAAGCAGGATAGTCTCCAGATTTGTAGAGAGTTCAATTTAATGCTTAGTGTCCTGTGCAACATATAGAAGCAGTTCCACGATACCAGATCCAGAAAAAGCCTGGGCAAGGCCATCCAAGTGAAGTTGCTTCTTTTTTGATCGCCAGTGACACTAACATAGTTTTTGGGCTATCATGTTGCAATCGTCTCAGATTGCATTCATGACGTCAATGTTTCATCACGATATAAATCATTTTTCACTTTTTTAGATTCTGCTTCACTGGGTTTAATTCCAATAATACGTGTAAGGAAAATGTTCTTTTCCTACCGTGTAGAGAACGGGTACACAGCTAGTATGATATGAAAATTTGTTAAATTCTGTAATTTGTGCATATGAAGATTCTGTATTTATACCTGTGTATGTTAGTGTGATTTTGTTATTTTTTTTTTAGTACTGAAGCAAATTCAAGCCCATTACATAATTACAAGTTGTAAAACAGATAAAAATGTAGTTGAAATCCTCAACAATGCTTGTAAGTTATTTTTTTTTTTTTTTTTGGTACATTTATGTCGATGTTTCCAACCACTGGTTTTCAAGACTTTACTACTGGTCCATGTACATTAAATTAATTTTTTTAAATGATCCACAGAATGTTGTTTAACAAAAATTATAATTTTACAAACTTGATTTGGTAAATAAAATACAAGTTTTGTTACTTTTTCCTGATGCTGGTGTGAAAGATAGTTCACCTACTTAGTTGGTCATTATTGGTCTTAGTTGGTAATATTTTATCCTCCTCAGTTTTGGAAGCAACTTTGAAAAACGAGATTTTTGAAATGACAGTAACACAATCGAAAAGTTTATTTCTCTAAATAATTAAATGAATATAATATTCTACTATCTCAGTTGAGTAAAGTAGAAACTGATATTGAAATATAAGATGTTCCTATGATCATGGAACAAATCTTTAACCCTAGCATTGATGACAGGGTACTTTTTTTCGAGTATTTCTTAATTTTTATCATTTCTAATGAAGCCTTCGTAAAATCATTTTTAATCTTCATGTAACTATAAACTTTAATTGGGAAAAAATTGTTGGGTTTTTTAGCATTAAATTTTCTTATATCATTACTCAACTTCCAGGTTTATAGAATATGAAAACTTCATCCTGTGTATTTTTAACGTATTCTTTCAAAATAACCAGAAAAATTAAAATATTCCAGAAATAGCAGTTAAAGAGATTTTTAAAAAATCTTGCTTCCAGCTTATATTGTCTTGATTATTTGCAAAACTGAAACACTTCATCCTCTGAAATTTTCAAGCGCTAAGAATTTACTCGTTTGATGTTCATTACTCTGAGTTGCCCTAAGTGTATATTATTTTTTTTTAATATATTGAATATATATTTACTTTTTATAAAAGGTTTTTTTTAGTCTTTTAATTTTTTTAAAGTGATATTGGTTGTAATGAATTTTGTTGAGTTTTAAATGTGGATGTAACATGCTCTGAGTGTAATATTTTGTCTGTTGTTCAGGTAGAGGAATGGTACATAGTACATCTGCCCAATCACCAGATGCATCTTCAGTGGTGCACAATGTTCATTTGCTTCCACACACGAATTTTGGTTTGTATTATGGTCTTTCTTTAACCCTTTAAAAATTATTGAAATATTCACACATTATTTATGCACACATTTAGAATTTAAAAAAGCTATCTGAATACATATGATAGCGATACTTTTTTTTTGGGTGGGGGATATTGTGCAAATATGAAACTTTTTTGCCAAACAGTAGATTCATGTTTTTATTTTTATCTATCAGTTTGCGATTTGTTCAAGATGTCTCTCAAAAATCGCAATGTATTTTTCACTGAATATTTTGGTTAAATATTTGTGTTTTTCCTTCAAAAAAGAAAAAAAAGGGGAAAAATGAAAGTATAAAATTAAGGAAAACTTTCATGCATTAATCTAGTTGTAGTCTCAGTAACTACAAGTGCTAAGAAACTTGTAGTTATTGAGGCACCTGTATTGTATTTTCCCCATAATGTGCTTTGCTGTATGTTTGCCTATGTATACAAAATTTACCTGAAAGAAAAAAAATTGGTGATACCTCTCAAATTCTAAAAGAGCAAATAATATAGAACTTTCTGAAACAGGCTATGCAGAATTTTTTTATATAATCTTCTTTTTAATAAACATTGAATGTTTTGCTCCTTTCCCTTAGTGCTTTGGCAACAAAAGAAATTGTAAAATACTGTGATGTATATTGATTTGAATACTCTCTCTATCATTAAAAAAAGGAAACCCATTCTATTTTTACAATCAATAGCATTTTTCAGTCATTGGTACTGTGCTCACACCACTCATTTGAATCTTGTTTTTTTGCTTCAGTGTATGAAAGCTGTCGTCACCACCTGCAGAACCTGAATATACCTGGCATGCCACTGAACATGAGTGATGCCGAGAGGAGAATCTATTTCTCATCTTTGATTGACTTTGGAAGTCCCTGTATGGTTTGTATCCATTCATTATATCATTTCAGTCTTTTACATTTTAAAAGTAAATGAGACTTTTCATTCCAAAGTGTACTATCAATCTGCCACATTTGCTTACAGCAATGTATTGTAGTGATTTGCACAAACTTTGCTGCCTTTTGGCAGCCTAGTTACTTTTCAGGTATTTTTATTTCCTTGTACCAAGTAAAGAAAGTAGTTTAATTATGAAAGTTATCTGTATTCAGATTTTATAGAAAACCTGATTTTGAATATCCCAAAATTAACCTTGATGAGTTTCTGTGGGATAATATTATATCTTATATAATAAAATCCGAGAGTAAACAAAGTTTGTAGCGGGCTGGCTGGCTATGTATGTGGGTAGGTGTGTAATCTCCAATCTTCATTTGCCTGCGCCTTTCGATCGCATAGCACGTAGACGGGTAGTTGCAGGTTAACCAAATTTTGTATACAGCTTCACTAGGACATGTCCTAATGCACCTTGGAGCAATTTTTTTGAAATTCGAATCGGAAAATGTTTTATTTTATGTTTTATGTGATTTTTGGCATTTTTCTCTTATAATACATAATAATGCAGGTAATTGCACTCGCAGTAAAACGATATTTGCATCATCGGATAGAGGAGAAAATTTTCTTTTAAAAGCAGTTTATTCTGACTGTGCAATATAATTTGCAGATTTTGGGGCATTTTTTGAAGAAAAATATTTTGGACGATGATTTTCGTAAAATTTTGAAGTTGCATCTTGAATTCTATCCATCATAACTTTTTGATATTTTGTCAAATGACGGAGCACACACTTCGTCCTCTTTTTAAAAGAAAAACCAGAGGATAATATAAATTATGAGATTTTTAAACAATTTTCAAGTAAAGAAGGATTTTGAATTCAATAGCAGCTGTTTAAAAATTTTGCTATCATATCTTGCGGTTCAGTTGTCTTGGAAACAGTAGCAATGAATAAAATTGCCCACTGGAAAAAAAAAAAAAAAACTATATTGAACTAAACTCCCGAGTTTTTGTAAGTGAGATAGATCTATGTCATTTTGATATAATGAGTTACAAACACCTTTCGGAACTCAATCATAATAACAGACTATCCCAATCAATTGCAGAGTATAGCCATTTATATTAAAATTTAAGATTACGTATCATTTTCGGATTTTCACTCTTGCATCTTGAAATCTATTAATCAGAATCTTTTTTTTTTTTTTTTTGTGTGTGTGTGTGTGTGTGTGTGTGTGTCAAGTAATAAATTGCACATTAAGGCCTTCATTCAAAGATAAACAACTTTAAAATATAAATTGGGAGACTTTCTACAAATTTTAAACAATATTTTGAGCTTAATGCTCCCCGGTTTCCATAGCTATGATAGGAGTGAAAAGTTTTCCTGTAAAAGAAAGCATGAATTAAAATTGAAGGATGAGTATCATGTAGGAGGTCAAAAATTCATTGCATTTTCTATGGGTAACAGCATAGCGTGCAAGTGCAGCTTCGGGTAAATTGAAGTCTGTTGCCAGACATACGAAGAAAAAACTGCAAAAGCTTAAAGAATGCAGTAGCCTCAAGAATTAAGAATTTTAAAAACTAGACACATAGTTCTTCAAAATAAGACATTAATTGATATAAAATCAACGACCGAATGGAAAAAAGAAATTGCACACACATGTAAAGTTATTTTCTATATCTGCTTCTGTCAAAATTTAGTTAGGTTTCTATTAGTATTTTTTCGAATATTAATATAAATAATTCATATTAATATTTTTATTAAACTCTTATAATGATAATAAATTATGTTTATTCCATTTAATTCCAATAGTATGAATAATTTTTTTTCCTGCTGCTATACATTGTTTAGATGTTGAAATAATACTGTTCTAGTTACATTTTAAGTATAAGTGCACGTTCTGAGAAATGGTCTGTTTTGGATGTTATTGTTATGCAGGTAAAATGTTGCAACATACTGTTTTAGAAAAACAGTTGGTCTTTTTTCTTACTTTAAACATTTTATAATGCAATCTATGCTAAATATAAAAAAATATATTGTTTTTGTTTGTTAAAATATATTTGAATAAAATAAACTGATATTTTCTTCTGCTCCAGATTTGTCTTAATTATATTAATTTTAAAATGTTCCCTTTTTGTATTTTTTCAGTTCTGAAAGTATTTTGTATTTTTATGTATTTTAATTACTGTATTTTGTATTGAAAATGCATTTGCAATGTATTTTGCCCAACTCTGACATTGATGGCATTTCCATTTCAGGTGAAGGCTGCTGGAGGACTTCTGAAATTTGTTCAGAAAAAATCATTGACAGATTCATTATCAGTTTCAGCTATCTCCACTTTTTCAATGTAAGCTGCTGTATTGGTTGTTTAAGTCAGAATTAAAAACACAATTTCAAAGGAGAAAGATGCATCTCTAAAATTGTTATAAATAATGATGGATTAAATTGTCTTAAATTTGAAAAATACTGTCCAGTTTCTGTTAAAGAAGAGTAGATTGAAAAATAGAGTTAATTGGGTTGTTTATTATCCATGGTGTAAAATATAATCTAAAATTCCTGGACAACAAGGAAAAGGGCTTTATTTCAGGCATGAAAGACTTCTGTGAATACACGAAAATCTACATTTTTCATTAAAAACTGCATTAGTTAAATTGCACAGAAAACTATGCTCTTGCTTTCCAGTTTCAATCTTTCTATCCTTCTTGGGATTGACAATTTTTTCATAATTTCTCTGTTTAAATCTTGATGAATAGGGCTAAAAATGGATCCCAATTTTATATTTATGCAGGTTATTGTCTTATTAAAGTTCCTAATAAATTTTAACCTTTAAAAACCAGGTTTTTATCTGAGAATTGATTTAGTCTTATTGACTAAAATTAATAAGAAGTACTCAAAAATGCTGGTCTTGAGAAATCTTAATGACAGTTAAAATGTACAGGTTTACAAAGTTGTGTCCTCCAATCCCCATATTTAATGCCACATAAAGTTCAGATTTTTTTTTTATGTTAGGGCACTTTCATGCCTGTTATTTTGAGGGAGGGAGAAATAAAAAACTTGGACTATGAGTAGTACAAAAAACACTACCTAAGGATCTGAAAGTTAGCATTTGGTGTTGAAAACAAATAATTTTGTATATTCAAAATTTAATATGGTGTATTAAGATACAATGCTTTATCATAATTTGAGGTATAATCTCTATAATATATTATAATGTCAAAATTGCGGATTATCATGTATGATGGTCCTCTCGAGTGGGGAAGGGAGGGGGGAATATTTTTCATATTATGTTGGAATATTAGAAATATTTAGTATCTTCTTAATTTGGACAAGTTAATCTGTGATTATCAAAAAATACCAACAATTCTTTGAATATATGATACAGGGGTGAATATATAAGTCAGGGGCTCTCTTGTGGCTATACTCTGGCCACTACTGTCTTAGAAAACATCTACACAAGATCAAGTTGGCTCCTGAGCCTTTTTGCCAATTATGTGACTTCAAAGCTGCAATGATATGCATCACCTTGGTTCCTACCAAGCTCTACCCTCAGTTTCCCTTTGGGAATGTTACTGGATAGCCAGGAAAAAGTTGATGGATTACCGATTTCAATTTTACTTATGTTTTTTTTTTTTTTTTTTTTTTTTTTAAATTTAGATGTCAGTTTTCCTGTACACTTGCCATTAAGGGGGGGGGGATATATTAAATAAAATAATAATACAGGCTGTTTCCAAAGGGTCTACAGAATTTTAGGGAAGATAGTGTACATCACAAGGTTTAGGAATTGCCAGTGGAAAACATGACTGCAAATGTCATTTTAACCCTTTAAGAACCAAGTGTTTTGGGTTATTTTTAATAGATGTGGGCTTCGTTTCGATGTTGAATTTTTAACAAAGACTTTTATATGCTAATGGTAGCATGAAAGGAAGATAAAGTGCAATAATGATGCTTCTAATTGGTGTATTTAGCACACTGATTGTATTAAGGCATCAAATTGTAAAATACTGGAATATACAAGATTGTAAAAAGTGCACAGTAGGCGGAGTTACAAGTAACTAAGAATATTTATATTGCAATACAATCTTTACAAAATAAGAAGTGTGATTATATCATCAAGACGAACACTATTTACTTGGAGCTTATGGTATTAATCTGTTCTACAGTTTATGCAGATAGTAACTAGAGAAAACCATATTCTCACTGTAGCGATACCACTAATGCCCATAAATCAAAACTATTAATAGCAAATACCTTTTGCGAAAAAAAAACACTTTTATCAAAGAAATTTCAAAGCAAACTTAAATAGGTAAAGGAGTCGTCTTTTCCTGGTAAGATGACATCCCTAAACAGCATTACAATATATGAAATCCATGATATATGAGTTGCTTGTGAACACCACCAAAAATCTCGTAGATTGAATCATTGTTGCAGCAGATAAGATCAACTTGATACCAGGCACCTTTAAGAGAGTGCACTAATGACTCATTCATTGGTGTGAATTGTGTAATACCTCACTCGGCCGCCACTTTGAACAGTTATTTTCAGTCATTTTTGATGGCAATAAATGTGTTTATGCAAGATAAGCTTCATTACTTCTTTGTCTTTTCACAGTTTGCAATTACAGTTTTCTGCTACTCATAGGGAAATCCAACCATAGGTTAACTTCTAAATATTGTTCATCTTAATGAGTATATTTATCCTTCCTATTTTGTAAATACCTTATTGCAATACAAATACCCAATACATTTTTGGTTACTTATGACTCTGCTTACTGTGCACTTTTTAAAATCTTGTATATTCAAATATTTTACAGTTTCATGTATAGTATTCTTATTAATCAGTGCACTAAATACATTGATTAGAAGCAGGATTATTACAATTTATATTCCTTTTATGTAACCACACTAGCCTCCTCTGGCGACCAGTTGGTTCGCCATTTAAATAAATCTTGTTCGGAGAAAATCCTGTTCCTAACCGGCTTCCTTGGCACTGAAATCTCTCAAATTCTGAATGGAATTTAAAATTAAGATGGTTACAAATAGGAGCGGCCCTAGATTAAGTGGCGCCCCTTGCTAATGCAAAAAAGACACCCCTTTTATGCTCTACTTAGTTTTTGAGTTCGAATGATGGCCCTTCGTAGCTGGCGCTCCGATGCAATGCTTACCGTGTCGGGCACCCCTGGTTACAAAAATAAGATGGTTAAATGATAAAAACCTACAAAAAGAAACAAATTATTTTTGTCTTATATTAATTCTGAAGAGCTTCTGGATATATTGGCCTTTATCAAAAATGGAGAAAAAAAAAAACTAAGAAAATCTGAAACACTTTCAGATTTTAAATACGCACTAAAGTGCTATGTATTAAAAGCATATTATAATCCATGGGTCTTCCCTATTTTCTTTCCTTATTCCATTAAGTTAGAAAGTATATCATTATTGACGAGTGTGATTAAACACAATTAAAATTGATATTTCTAACAATTTTCTTTCTGGATGTAATACATTAGAAATGGATGGGAAAAAGCTGTGTAGAAAATGCACAATTCGAACTGAAATAAAGTTTAAAAACTCATTCAGGTGTATTCATAATTCAAGTAGCAAAAGCAGACGATAAATAGCACTTGGCGCTAGAATCACATCTTCTCAAAATCGCACATCAACCTTTTTTTTTTTTCCCCCGCCAAATTAAAAAGTTGCACATTTATTTTCGGAAAATTTCCAAATTCTATTTTTCTTTTAAGTATAAAGCATTTCATTCCTGCTCTGATTTCACATGCACGCAGTAATTTAATTAAAAAATAACCTTACAAATAATCCAAACAAAAAAAAATTGTTATTCTTTTATTTTTACTTCAAGAGTCTGAATAATTTAATAAACTTGCCAAAAAGGGCAACCTAAATGTGCTCAAACCTCGCTCTTTCTTTGCGGGGTTACAATTGCGAAATGGCAAGAACAAAAATGATCATTTTGCGACACGTTTTTTATCGATATCTCCTAGAATAATTTGAATTTCGAAAAAATCGCTTCGAGGTGTGTCGGGACACGTCTTGGAGAATTACCGTACAAAATTTGGTAGGTCTACGATCACTAGTTTTGGAGCTACGCGAGACACAGACAGACAAACTAATGGACAGTTTACAGATTGTTTTATTTATATAGATTGTCACATAAAGTCTTTATTAAAAATTCAGCATTTAAAAGGCGCATCCGCATCTATTAAAAGATAACCAGAAACAGCTGGTTTTTAAAGAGTTAAAATGACATTTGCAGTCTTGGTTTCCTATGCAATTTTTAATCCTTGTGATGTGCACTATCTCCATTAAAAGTTTATTCAGACCCTTAAGAAATGCCCAGTATAATAAAATATTAAGTGTTTTGAAATTTTTGGTTTTTGTTCACATTAACCAGAAAATATTAACATTCTCCAAATTTGGTCTTTTACTGTACCACACAAATATATTTATAACCTTTCATAACATCATCTGCTTACAGCACATATTCATTTTTTTTTTTTTTTTAATGGGGGGAAAAAGAAAAAAATTGAACTTTTATGTTTTAAAGCACAATTGAAGTTCAAAAGCAATAATCTGCACTTAAATAATGACTTTATCAAAATTGTTGATTTCAAGAGTTTTATGCATATGTAAATCTGTATATTATATTTATCCGAGGTGTACCAAAAAGGTGGTAACACTCTTTAATTCTTTATCTGTTAACATTTTACTAATTGGGTATTTTTTGTACGAGGATTGTATTCAAAATTTATGAAGTATAACTTTTTAAAAATTAATGAAACGAACTTTTTCTGCACATGATCTTTTTTCCTATCTTATTTTGAACATTTTCTCTGTTTACATTGCTCACTTGCCTCTAATAGATAAAGAATTAAAATGTGTTACCACTTTTTTGGGACACCCTGTATTTATATGTATGTGTCTGCATTTTTTCCTCTAGGGAAGATGTTGTTAACATAGATGAAAACACATATCGGTGAGTTCTTCATTCTTCTAATTATTCTTGTGTAAATATTTGTTGCTTTCATCAGAGTGCAAATTTTCTTCACCAAAACTCTGAAGTAAAACATAACATAGAAAAATAAAATATTGATCTAAAAATTGGCTGTTTCAGAAAAAAAAAAAAAAAAAAAACTGAACATTTAAGGTTATTTAAGATTACTTGTTCAGACATTCTTATAGTCTTGAATGATTTTTAATAGTTTTGGAAATTTTTCATGAAAGTTGCCTTTTAGAGGCTCTTAATCTGTTGTTTTCTTACTTTTTAATATGCCAATAAAAACATTTATTTCACATTACCCATCATTTATCCCCCCCCCCCCAAAAAAAAAAAAATAAAGTAAAATAAAATTCTTAACAAAAAATACTCAAAAGAAACTGGTATCTAAAAGATGAAATAGTTCAAATTTTGTAAAATAATGCACATTAAAAGTGCTTATTAATCAGGAGGCACATTTCTTGCAAAATATTTTCATCCTTCAGCTTCAGTGGGGACTATTTCAGTCAGTTGCCACTCTTCTGTAGTTACTGCGTGTAGACTTCAGCTAAAGAGTTACACCTGAAAAGCACATCATGATTGATAAGTACATTTTATCAATGTGTCTATTATCAGGAAAGTCTGGGAAATAGGTCAAGAAAGTCCTTTAAAAAAAAAAAAAAAAAAAAAAAAAGAGAGAGAGAGAGAGACTGACAAATGGGCATGGAAAGTTCTCCAAATGAATAAACATTCCTCTGCATACAAATTACTTGGCAGATTTTTTTTTTTTTCTCTCCGGATTCCAGAGAGTTTCTGCTGATAAAGGTTTATGTTTAAATAGAATAAACAATTCGGAACATTTGTGGAGTGTTTACATTCTGTGGTGGGGTGTTTCTTCTGATGAAAGAGTCAGAAAGATATCTTTCTGTAACCAGTGGTAAAATATAAAAATTTTCATTACCACCACTTTGTATTCTTCCAGATTTGAAGTGTAGTAGACCAAAAGATAAAAATTTGTGTTTGAAATTTGAGTTTGCATTTAATATTGTCATCTTGATATATTACTTAAGTACCACCTGTAGTGCAAGTAGTATTGATCAATATTGGTTAAATTTCAACCAATTATCTTAAAACTGAAGCAATTTTTTTTTCTATTATATTACAGTTGAAAAATTATATAAAGTAAGTTGTAGCAAAATATTTAAATATAAAAAAGTGGTGCTGCTGTTGAGGAATTCCCCAAAGTAAAATGCATGTATGGTCAGGAATTTTCTCTAAAAAATCCCCAAAGTCTGAAAAAAGTAAGGAAGTTGATTTTCAGAAATTTAGTAGACACCTTGCTTATGTGTGTTAATTTTAGGGAATGCAATTCCGATCCCACAAGAACGAACGAACTAGAATCTCACCGGGATCCCACACAAATATATTATTTGCGGGACTAGTCCTGCTGGATTGAAACTGAAAAAAAAAATATTTTTACAATTTCATGCCTCTTTTCCGATCATCAATTGGCCAAAAATTTTTGCAAAGATGAACAATGGTACAGTAGATAAGAATAACATACATAAATTTCGTGGAAATCGATGCATATTTACGGAAGTTAGAGCACGGACAGACAGACAGACAAACCGGAATCATAAACAAACACTTTTCAACCTTGTTGGAAAGTGTTTAAAAAAAAGTCAAATTCCCATGCAAGCAATGGGCACTCCAGCTAGATCCTAATAAATTCTAATTACTGTCCTGAAGCCAGTAAAGTAAATAAATAAATAAAAATGTAGAAATATCTTTGCAAATGTATGAATGCTTGCAATCTGTTTATTATTATTATCTCCTTAAATGTTTTGATGATCAGGTCTCTTCAGATTTTCCAGAGTGAAAGACATCCATCTGTCTATAAAAATACTTCTGGCATCAAAGAAGGTCTCAGTTTATTTGGTATGACCATTTTCTTTTTCTTCTTATCAACAAATGCATTTAATAAGGCATGGGTTATTATAAGAGATATCCTGGTCCAGCCAAAGCTGTTAGAAATGTAGATATGAAGTTTTAGGAATATGCTCTTTTTGGATCATAGGTGTTATTTAACAATAAGAATGAAACACTTGTGTTATGCAGTGGCATATAATTTTTTTTCTCTTTGTTTTCTGTTTTTTAAATCCTTTAAAAAATAATTTCTCATTTAAAGAAAAAATTATATAAATTTCTGAGTATTCAATGATTAATGTGATAATACAAAATAATTTATGCTTCTATTCCTACAAACAAGGAATGATCTTGTAAGCCAGTGCTGCACTCTTTTTTGCAACACAAAAAGTCAGTCTCCCATCACGTCACAACAATCTCCCATGTTGTGGTTGGCTGATCTCTCTGGTGAGAGATATGACAGCAATAGTCTTTACCAAATTGGCATATTTCTGCTTTTGTGAGTGACATTTTCCAATAGTTGGAATTTAACACACATTGATGTCAATCACATACATATCTATATGCACATATTTGTTTTTAATGATTCCACATGTCTCCTCCCTTTAAAAAAAAAAAAAAAAAAAAAAAATTAATGAGGGCTCCTAGTAAGTACTGAAGAATGTGCCTTCCTTTTAGTTTGTAAGTTAAATTTCATAAGTATTATAAGATCTGATAATATATTAGCCATAGCTGTCAGGTGCTTCAATTTTTAATTTGCTACCAAAATCTGATAAAACTACTCAACAGCCATTTTGCCTCTGGGATGTGATACATCAATTAGTATGTATTTTGGTGTGTAGAATCCGAATCTACCTTTCAAAATGCTCTAGCACGTAAGATTTTTGAGTTTTTAAGGATTTTTATTTATTTTTTTCTTAATTTCACTACTTTCCATTCTTTTATTTTAATGTTTAATTTTTAATATTTTTTTTTCAAAAGTTTGGTACAAGAGTGCTATAAGATCAACAAATTGTCGCTTGATGTCAGTTGTTACACAGGAAAGTGTTATTCATTAGATGGACAGATTATCCAGTAGTGCGAAGTAAACATTATGACCTAGTGAATGTTGAAACATGCACGGTGCAATTACTATCGTATTTATCTCAGCCTAAGAATGTATTGAGAGGTTTTTTTTTTAATAAGTGAGTGTTTCTATTGAGAGGTATTTTTATTTTAAAATTTGCCTTATACATAATTTAAAACTTGCATTTAGTAAAAATAACAACTAGTAAACATAGTTTTTGTCTTAACCACCCCGACAACTTTTGTTACATCTGTGAGAAATTCACCCCAAAAAAAACAATTACTGATTTGATTAAGAAGGCCTGTAAATTATATTTTGATAGTGCTTTTGGGATCAAGATAAAACTTTTGCGCCTCATATTCGTGCATAACATGTACTACTACTTTAACCAAGAGACTGAAAGGAAAATGCCAAGCTATGCAATTCTCAATTCCTATGGTGTGGAGTTAGCCTAAGTATCATTTTTCAGCCTATAACTTCTCTTTCACAAATATTGCAGGCAGGGGCGGAAGGTTTCAGGGCGGCAGGGAGTTTCTCAAACTGAGAGAAGTTAACTGAGAGAAGTTAAACTGAGAGAAGTTAAAAGAAAGTATATCTATTGGATTAGAAATACAGGGATGTTAATTCT
The DNA here is from genome assembly GCA_038373885.1 of Cheiracanthium punctorium. Classification (NCBI taxonomy): domain Eukaryota; kingdom Metazoa; phylum Arthropoda; class Arachnida; order Araneae; family Cheiracanthiidae; genus Cheiracanthium; species Cheiracanthium punctorium. The sequence goes on from JAWZYV010013819.1 coordinate 1,247,595, forward strand.
GCGCCGAGCTTCGCCGAAACACAAATTCTTGCGCCGAACTGCGCTTTTAGCCGATTTTTGCGCCGGTCTGCGCCGAATACGTCATTTTGACTCTTTCAGGGTGCGCCGAAACACAAATATTGCGCCGAACTGCGCTTTTAGCCGATTTTTGTGCCGGTCTGCACCGAATACATCATTTTGACTCTTTGTTAAATTTTTGCCACGCTCATTTATCTTTTAAAGCGTGTATGGAAAGCTAGTTAGCAGTAAAGCAAGATTCAAACTGCTTGCGAAAGCTGCATTCCGAAGCCATTCTACCCGCCCCGGATCGGACCAGTCGGGCTTTGTTAGTCACCTCAATCAGGGCCGGCCAGATAGGCAAACAAGTACCGTAATTTATGGAAGAAACGCCGCGGCGTTTATGAGTTTAAAAGTTAAAAAATAGTAAGTGCGGCGTTTACAATATTTTTAATTTTTTTAAGCCGATCTTCAACGAAAAATCGAAAAATTCGTTTCGTGATAATTTTCTCAAAAGATGGCGCCATCACCGACACGTACTCTTTAGCGTGCACAGATCACAACGTAGCGAATCAGAATGCGAACCTACCCCCATAGAAAAGAGGTTTGATCCAGTTTTGGAGAAAGTCAGAGCACCCTAAGATGGGTCCATGTCCCGTGCTCTGAAGTGGATTGCTTCATACATCCAACCAATGTCTCCTCAATTAAGTAAAAAGCAAAAAAAATAGAAGTAAATCTTTTACATCTGCATTTTAGAACTATAATTAAATTTTAACGAAGTTTTGAATATATATTTTGAAGGGTTAAAGTTCTGTAAAATACCGCAAAAATGCACTACCCTCTATTAAATGCACCCGTTTTTCACATGAACCTCTATTGTTCTTAAAATACTGAATTTCAGCCAGAATTAGTCAATGTTGCGCACGGTGCGAGTTTAACCCTTCCCCCCCCCCCCCCCCCCCAAAAAATAAAGTTAATCTGAAAGATTTTTTTTTTTCGCCGTGCGGCTTTGCGCCCTGTGCACTCTATGGAATAAACACTGCCAACTAATTGGTATGCTCAAGAAATGCTGAATGCTTTTAAAATAAATCCCAATGTTATAAATATAAAAAATAATAAATAAATACCATCAAGAGTTGTTACACAACATTCAGTTTAAAACAACAATTTGCTGAAGCAAGCTCATTACGTAATCAACAGCTGGCCATCCGCGGAGGGGGGGAAATGTTTACTTTTAACTGGAGACTCTTCTCACACATCGATTGCTGTTTTCATTTTAATGGCGCCTGGTAGTCTGTCCGAACTTTGTGCGGATGCAAGAAGGTTTTCAGAAGTTATTTTTTTATTTCTATAAATTCACCTTTGTGAATATAAACATTGATATCTGATTATTTGAAAATAGAAATCATAAGCTTCGTAAAATAGTGGCAAATACTTTAAAACATTCTATGGGAAAGGGTAGAAAAAAGGAGATTTTTTTACCATTTATCCAATTTCTCCCGAAATATATCCGATCAACTTCATAGCTTTTTTAATAAATTAGGTCTAATAAGTAATGCAACATATTTTTTATTTATTTATTTTTTGTTAATTAAGAAATTATTTTAGAAAACAATGAATTTTATCTGGCATTGACTTCTGACCACGATCACCCCCCCCCCCCCCCCCACACACACACACCAACGATCGCGGCTGCGGCATTTTTGACGATTTTCTAGCTAACTAAGCTCATTTTCGTGGGTGCGGCGTTTCTTCCATAAATTACGGTAATCATCGCAAGGGGCACCGTTTTTTGTTTATGAAGGGGCACGATTTGCTATTTGGAGATGAAACATTATGGACCAATTCGTTTTTCAACATGTACACATGCATTGTTTTTTTTTTTTTTTTTTTTTTTTTTTTAAATTGATATTGTACCTTTTTGAGAAAGAAAAATGGAGGAAAATGTTTTTTTTGGAGCAAAATAAATCTGCTGTCTTTAAATGAAAACTTAAAGGAGAAATCAATACGCCTTTCATAACTTGTTATTCGAAAAGTTTTTATGTATTCACACTGTTTACAAAAGCGATACATGTTTTACCTTTTCGAGCTTAAAAAAAAAAAAAAAAAAAAAAGCCCTCTCCTCTGAAATGGGTAACGATCCGCCACAGCTCTATGTATATGTATTTTCCCGATTTGAACTGGCACTATTTTTTTCGGGCCCCACCACTGAAGCAGGTCACGAGCCGCCACTGGCTGTTATAGAAAGTGGACATATTCTATTAACGGAAGGGAAGGATAGACTTGCAAAAACATTAAAACTATTAGAAGAAAATGAAAAAGCTCAAGAAGAAATTAATAAAAATAAAAAAAAAGAATAAATAGAAAACTAGATAACTTATGATACTTAATTTGTAATCTCATTAATTTCTTATAATCTTAATTTTTAACCATAATTCTTAATTTCTCTCAAGTCATTAAATATTTTTTGTTTACATTTGCTTTGTATATTGTGTTCAAGTATTATAGATGAATATGTAAATATTAGATGAGGTTAAATTACTGATACAAAAGCATATGCTATTAAAAGTACACACATTTAATTATTCTAACCATCAAATTTATTTTGTTTTCACCAATTACGTGTTGTTGTATAAGAGGTATAATATTTAGGTTTTCAAAAATTCCATTTAGTACTACTTGTGATTTGTAATAGAACCAAAGAATGAGATAGAAGCTTTTGTTTTAAAATTTAGTTTTCATTTTATTTGTGCTCTCTTTTTCGAGAGGAAGATTCCCTAAATGATTCTGAAAAAGAAAAAAAAGGGACAGGGATTGCCAACCTGTGGCTCGCAAGCCGCATACAAATCATACTCATGGTTCTTGAGTAGGAAAAAAATGACTTAACCACAGAAAGGTTGCTGACTCCTGATATGTATTGTTTTTACCAAGTTGCTGATAGCATAGCCTGTATACACCCTTTTTTTTTTTCCAGAGCTTTCCTAAGGTGCTTTCAAATAGTGTTTTGCTTTTAGCAAATGGTGTTTGCTCGCAAACTTTGCTTTTCTTGTATGCATTTATTGTGTTCCTAAATCTTCAATTTTATGCTCCAAAATCATGTTAATTCTGATCTCGAATCTTAGTTTTCCTCTCGGAAACTATTTTTTTGTGCTCCCGAGGTGCTCCCAAATGGAATTTTTCTGCTCCCAAATGAAATTTTTTCTGCTCCCGGGGTGCTCCCAAATCGAGTGTTGGAGTTAACATCCCTGGAAATAGAAAAATTGTTCAGCTATCCCTTGTTTAATATCAGACTGACAAATATCGAGTTAGCGGCTAGATCCTCATTCAAACCAAGTGGAAAGGGCATTTTGGACAGGAAAAAAGATGATATCTATGTTGGCATGTGTATGCATAAATACCAATGTATACATATAAAATAATATTGAAGTATGAAGCTCTTAAGATGAATTTCTTGTTAGTTTCAATTCTATAATATTTTACTGGTATTGCTTCTGATTTTCCTGTGCCTCTTGGAAATGTGACGTGATAGACATAAATTAATTTTACTAGTGAATTCAGCACCCCGAAATTAAGTAAATCCACCCATTTAAAAACCAGAGACAGAAAAAAAGTTTAAATTTGTTGTCTAGTGTAATTAATGAAAATATTTTTCTTTCTTCAAAATTTATTGGTAGAGTCTGCCATGAAACTCTGGATGTTCATGACCTACTTAAAGTTGCTGCAACAAATTAACAAAATTTTCAACTTGAGAGTGCAATTAAAATATAAATAAAGAAAAAACTTAGTAGTGATATTCTCGAGATTGTCAGCAAAGCATCATCCATTTTGTTTTGTTGAAAATTCTTGCAATCACGGGTAGAATCCCATATTTTTTTAATCCCTCTCAGAGAGAGAGAGAGAGAGAGAGAGTGAGTGAGTGAACGTACACAATAGCTCCTGAATGGTGCATTCAATGGAGCTCAAATTTGGTATATATGTTATAAACCAACATCGCAAGACTGGTATTGATTTTGGTGTGTACAGGATTGTTTTTTTCACAGGGCTATAAAAAAAAGATTTCTTTTACATTATGGCCTCTGTAGGAAAATTCTTGAAAGTATGAAATGGTGCATTTGATCAAGCACAAATTGGACTCTCTCTCTCTCTCTGCATGGATTTTGGTGTGTCTAGAGTTGATAGTTTGATCATGGGATTACAAAAAGTAATTCTTATAATGTTTGGATGCAAATCATTTGAAATGAGCTAGTGTCTAAATGGTGCATTCAATTGACATCAAATTAGGTACGCATATTATAGGTCACTGTCTTACATACAGCATAAGTTTTAGTGAGTGTACTTCCTACAGTTTTTTACAGGGATATTCTTATGCATTGCAACCTAACACTCAAATCATTTTAAGTACACTAGTGCCGGAACACCCGATCCGATTCAGTGTAATGAAATTTATGTATATGCTTGGTAAATATCAAATGTTTGGAAAGTCAAGTGGAGTCACTCCAGATTTATTTTTTTTTTTTTTTATTTCATGGTAACATTTGTTATTAGTTGTTGCTTCGAGGTCATTAAATATTTTTCATTTTAACAAAGAACTAAAACATATAAAAATCACATATTTTTAACGAAAAAGAAACATAAAAAAATCAATACCAAGAACTAAAAGTGGTCAAAAACATTAACTTATATGGGTGTTGCTTAAGATGTATACTTCTCAGGAAAAAATAATCACATTTATTCATTGCAGTATTTTTGAGTAAAAACACTTGTGAAGAAGAAAAACCTGAAGTTTCAAATTTGTCATGAAATTATCTATATGTGCTATTTTGTTACGAAAGAAATTATCTGTATGTGCCACTTTGTTCAATAATTCTCCAAGCATGTTAAACTGTAACAATAATCACACGTAACAATCAGTAGGTATTTAGTTAAAATTCAAACACGGAAATACCTTAGTTATATAATTAAAAACATTAAAAGCCATTAAAATCTCCATAAAATCTAAAACACACGAACCATTTTAGCACTTTCGGCAGTTAATCCACTGCAGTCTTCAGAACTGAGCCCGCCTGCTCGCTCCCCGCTTCTTCATTAATTCCAGCCACGACTCCTCTATCTGCGCATGCGCCATGTCGTTGACAGCTCCCTCTTGTGTCATTATTTCCAATGCTTCCAGTTTCAAACCATAACTGTGGTTATTGTAATTAGCTATTTTCTTAACATTTATGAAATCTATATCTATATTTTCTTTTAAGGCTAGGCGGGAGAGGGCTGTACTCTGTCTATTATATTTTATATCGTTTATGTGTTCTTTAATTCTGTCGTTAATTTTTTTTTATATAACACCGATGTAATATCCGGGAAGGTTGGATTCTCTATAAGTAAAATTTATTTTGTAAATACCTGCAGTTTCTAGAGGGTTTACTTTGTCTTTATCTGACTGAATTCTTTTAAAGATATTGCAATTAGGTTTAATCGGGATACGGAGGTTCATTTTACGGGCACGGTTAGAAAATTTTACAGCAAGACCGCAACAGTAAGGGATTGGATGAGTGAAGGTGGGTTTTTGGTTCGTGTGTTTTAGATTTTACGGAGATTTTAATGGCTTTTAATGTTTTTAATTATATAAATCAGTAGGTATTTGAAATATCTGTAACTAGGTATCACTATTTAAAGCATAGTTGCCAAATTTCTATCCAATTATACCACTCTCCTAATTCCCTCGATCTCCCCTATGCAGTTTGCTCCACCAATTATTCTTTATTCTTTGCATGGGAAAAAAAAAAAACTTGTTTACAGTTTTTTTCTCAGTTGTGTACATGTGTTAAGGTCCCCTCCTCCACCCCCCTTAAGGCAACTGAATTTTTTATTTTACTTGTTCATTTGAAAATCTGATTGCTTTGGGAATGGCAAGTGGTCAACTGCAAATTTTGACCCCCGGTTGCTATTGAACATCACATAATATATTTAGCAGGAAAAATTTCCCCAAAAATTATACTCGCATTCAAAATTCAATCTTCTCAGTTTTCTAGTAAATGACTATCCTTTCTGTAGCATTCTTTTATTGAAGTCTTTAATGCTGTAGGATTAAAAATCGATGCTTATTTTACTTTTTTAAAAAATATAAATTACTATTACTTAAGTACTTATGGGTAGTTTTTTTTTTTTCCCCCAAGTTGTTGATTTTTAAGGTAAAAATATAGTAGATATGCATGAGAAGTATGCCTCTGAAAAATTTATTGGTGATAGTTAATTAAAATTTTGATGTGCTATCAACTTTATATTACTCATATAAAATAGTTTTCCTACAAGGCATCCGCCCCCTTGTAGACAGATGCCCCACATGTAGCCTTGCCATAACACAAAACTCAATGTGTATGTGTATCACTTCGTATCAGTTTTTATATATTGTGAAAGGATGCTCCTGTATGAAGGTTGATAGCTTTATATGAATGATTATAGATATTACAAGTTTTTGTACATAACATACGAATTCAGTTTTGCTTTTTGGAGGGATACTGTCTTAAAACTTGGTCCCAATCAGATGTTTAGAGATTCCCTTGACAATTTCAGGTATCTGCAACAAGTGCAAGTCGAGTATTGGAAAGAAGGAGTTAAGGTATTTTCATTTTTCATCTGTACTATTGAATTAAGTTTTATTATTAAAAGTCATTAAGTAGATATTTCGAAGTGTCTTATAAACAGCAGCTTAGTTAGGCCTGCTGCTATGGCACCTGTTGTGGTCTTTTAGTTTGCCATCCCATTCTTTCTAAATTTTGGCATTAGAGCAAGAAGAAGCAGCCTCCTGTCTTGCTACGTGGGGTGGAATGCCTCCTTCTATTGCCCCTTGTTTTCCTGTTGCCCCTAATATACAATGCATATTTATGTAATTTTTTTTTCTTTTGTGCTGCCTTGTTGAATAATTTCGAAATTATCTTTTTCGGCATGTCATACATGCCTAAAACGGTCTGCTATCAGTGCTAGAATGAGAATGGCAAAATTTGCTCTGTTTATGTTGAAAAAGTAGGGATTCAAGATAGTGTCACTATCTTGAATTTAGTTTTTGATTGTCAGTGTGAGATGATTTTGTAATTTTTTTAAAAGGGCTGTTGTTTCCTCTAGTTAAGAGGCTAGCACATTTCCTATTTAAGATGCTGATTTTTTAATTTTTCATTCAGCCACCACTTTTCCAGATTTTTCTTTTGGATGAGAACAAGCCTTTAATTTTTTAAATCTAAGTTTGATTTTTCATGTAAGTTTTGCTCCTTTAACAAGTAGAAATTTCAAGTTATGAAGCTTGACTGAAAATAGGTGATATTTTTTTCGCTGACACATTTTTAGCTAATTCTGATTTTTTTTTTTTTTAATTTGGGCAAAACAGTGTTTACAGGCTCTTTAAATTCCATCATGCTGCTGTCTCCTCCAAAAAAAATTTATTTATACTTTTTTGTATTGAATAAAATATTGTAATAACAAAAAATTCAGTTTTTAAGATTTTGATCATCCCAGAATTAGCTCAACAACTTTCTGCATGACTTTTGTATGTATAATCAATTACTTTCAATATTATGTAACACATGTGTGTCTGTGTAATCCATTTTGTCTGGTCTGACATCTTTTTGTACATAGCTCAAAAAAGATTAATAAAATGTTGAAATTTCGTGTTTGACTTTTTGTAAACATTTGGTTGTGCACCTTCTATTTTGTATGCAATGGACTGGGTAGTTTATTTACAGGGTCATCCCTTTTGTATACATTAAAAGTCTTCAACAGTTTTTGGGCCATGCCTGAATGAAATGTTTCCAAAAATGGACCTAGTTTCAGTTTGTCAATATTCTATGACTGGTGAGAAATCATCAAGCTTTAATTTCATTAAAGTATTTCATTTTCAACTGAAATGACTTCACACAAACACATAAAAAAATATGTATAAATAATTTGATAAATGTGTACATGACATGCTTTGTCTGCATAAGATTTTTTGAAATTTGAGATGCTTTGCATTCATTACTATGCCTTGCACACAGATACTCTTTATATTTGATGTACAGATGTACCTGTATGCTGTAGAGATGTACATAGTATATACTCTGTACTCAGCCAAGTAGTCAAGCATTCAGTATCCAGCTTGCTGAGTAGTTATAAGAATTTCATTTTTTGAAATATTATTGAAGTAATTAAAAAAAAAATTATGAAAGTATAAGCAATATGTACAGCAATTTATAAAAACTTAATTATGTATTGAAAATTAATGAAAATAACTGTAATAACTGAATTATTTAAGTAAATGTTTATAATTTGTTTATGTATTATGCTTGTTTCTTAAGATAAGTTTCAACCTGCATTAGTTTAATAAAGTAATTTTTGTTTAAAAATCTGATAATTTTATAGCTTTCTTGAATTTTTTTTCTTCTGAAAATATTTTTTATTTTATTTTATTGCAATCTCTAGAACATCTATCTATACATAAATTGATTTTAATTAGTGTTTCTTGACCTCTCTATCTGTGATGTATATTCTTCATAAATATACTTTAAATCTATTGTTTCTGCGACAGTTTGCAAAATCCTTTGGCTGAAAATCTGCTTTCATGTTGCGAGACAGATAATACCAAGTCCTTTAATGGAAAGAAAATTAACTTGAACCTATAGACAAACTCTATTTTATGTTAGGCGATCTTTTAGATAGTTTTCGCTTTGTGCTCATTAACCTATCTACATATTTTAAAGTCATGTTGACAAGTGTAATTAATGTATTCAAATAGACCACTTTGCTCATTTAATGTTTAAAAGAACTTTTTTGCTTTATTGTTTCACTGAATGTGGTCTAATATATTCAACCTATGGACCAATGCTGAATATTTCTTGACATACTTAGAATAAACAGAATGATTTAGTTACATGTAATATCTTTTTTGCATGCTGTAGACGTTGGTTTCTGCACCCGACCAATAACATATCTGTAATTAAGAAACGTCATGCTGCTATTAATTTTTTTACTCAGTCAAAGAATGTTGAAGTGCTGAACTCCCTTCAAAATAGTCTCAAGTCCATTCAATATCTGCCTGTAAGTAAAACTCTTTCATAATTGGGAACGGGGAAAAAAAAAAGGCAAGCTTAAGTAGTCCTATGATTGAGGTTCATATTTATGCTAAGATACAACTTGTGAAAGCCAAGTCAAAATCATATATTCCAGATAAAAGTGCATGATAATGCATTGATGATACACGTAGTTATAATAATGTAAATTCTCAAGAATCTGTTGTCACAAATAATTGTAACTTTTAAAGATAGCACTTTCCAAAAAAGCATTAATGATTTTTCTTTTTGTACTTAAACTGTCATTTAAAGGCATTAATAAGCATAAGCACAAACTTGATGTACATAACTGCTGTAGGCTCTACCATATATCCTACTGAAAAAATATCAGCATCGTAAATAGTTTCATGATAAACTGAAGTGGCTGTATATTTAATGAAGTTTATAAAAAAAGGGCTTTATTTTAAAAACAATGTACATTTTTAAGGTAACTCTTGGACGAAGATCAACAAAAGAAACTATAAATTTAAGTTCTAAGAGCAGTGTTATAAATAAATACAGTCTGGTGAAGATTAATAGGAACAAAATAATAAAACAAATCTAATTGAGATTGTAATCCAAATATGATTTCAAGACCAGCAAATATGAAAAAATTGTTGACTTAATCTAATAATGGTCTAAATATATACATGTAACTGTTTTTTTTTTTTTTTTTTTTTTTTTTTTCTTTTTACTTTCCAAACATGTACCATGTAAGGAAAGTATTGTAATCATAAAAAAATTCGGATCTGAGATTTTGATGTATTGATGCATATTAAGGTATTCTGAATTAGTTTATGCTATTTTTATTGTGATGTATGTGTATGGGTATATGTGCATATGTCTGTGAGTGAGCACAATAGCTTATAAATATTGCATTTGATTGAGCTCAAATTTGGTATATATATTATAGACCATTCTTGCAAGACTGGTATTGATTTTGGTGTGTCTGGGACATATAGTTTTTTTATAGTGCTAGAAAACAGAATTCTATTCATTACAGTATGTGGACGGAAATTCTTGAAGTGTACTAGCATCTAAATGATGCATTCAATCAAATGAATTGGAGCTACATATTCTAAATCACGGTCACACTACCTGTATAGGTCTGATAATTTGGTCACAGGGTTTCAAAAAAGAATTCTTATACATTAAAACCCATAGATGCAAATTTTTGAAAGTGCACTAGCATCAAAATAGGACATTCTCAAATTTGGTATCTGCATATAGACCACCCTTGCATGACCGTTATGAAGTTTGGTGTGCATAGGATGTATTGTTGTTTTACAGGGCTACAAAAAAGAATTAACACAAAGGACAGTGTTCTTTATGTTTTGGAAGGAAAAGACTATTTGTAGAATAATCTCTACACAATTAAAACCCTCCACCCTCCTTTCTAAAATCTTATAGTATAATCCAGGTCCACAAGAAGAAAATGTAGGATGTCTTTTTAAAACTACTACAGCAACAACAAAAACTTTACTTAAGTGGACTTGTTATAGAGTAAAAGTACTCTTTTGTTGAAGTATTATTTTTCAGATTTCATAAATATCTGATTTGTTGAATTATACTTTTGTTGAACAAAAACTTGCTTTTTTACAGATAATGCACATAATTCTTTTGATACGATTTTCTGTGAGTGAAAGTTAAAACAATCTTACCTGAAAAAGTTATATATCTGACATAACATCTTTAGCATAATCCAAACATAGAAGTCACTTTCATTAAAGAAAATCTGTATTTGAATTTACATTACATCCTTCTAAAATATAGGACTTGTACACAAATTAAATGCCATATATTGCATTCACAAGCAACAATAACAAAATTTCTGAAAATTTTTATTAAAACCTAATATAATCTCTGAAATGTTGAGTGAAATCACTATTTGGAAAAGATGAATAATTTGCTGACAAAAAATGATAGAAAATTTCACTATGTTCTTTTTTTTTTTTTTTTTTTGAAGAACCGTATATTAATACTACAAGAAAAACTTGTAATAATCAATGCAGTATAAAATAAAGTAAATCACTAAATATTGAATACTATAGAATTTCTGTAGAATAGTGGACAATTTTATTAGTGTAGGGCATGTTGGAAAAATTAAGATACCTATACTCCTTTTTGCTGTAATATCAGTTGAAGTTAAGCAACTTAAATTTCCAAGTACTAAAATTATAGTTTTTGCACATGTAATCTCTCTCTCTGTACATATATATATGTATATATGTGTGTGTGTGTGTGCAAGATCATCCCGGGCACGGGAAGGTTGTCATGGCTTGGTCAGGGTGGAACGAGACTTCACCAACTGTGATGCTGGACTGGAGAGGCTCTTATGATATCACGTCAGGTTGAGCGCAGTCAGGGTCTCGCGGTCGGAGGACCGGATTTGGAGTCCGCAGAGTGCAGAGGTAGGACGGTATACTCGGGCTGTGGCTGTTGCATGGATGAACTACTCCGCGATTATGAAGACATATTTTTTTTTTTCTCAATTTTACATGGTAACTGAAGTCACAAAAAAGCTCTGCTCGGAGCTGTGTTTCAAACTATATAACCTCGGATCATGTGTTCTATAAAGTATCACATGTTCCAAAAAAGATGCATTTATTGTTTATTAATATGTCCGGGTCTGCTAGCCTTAGGAAATTCTTGCGAGGTGTGGTGCCAGAAGACCATGAGAAAGAGGGGAGATATATTAATTGCGTTTGAATTAGATTTAGATCCTGATACAAATCCTTTGTTTAAAACAAAAGTTACTATGCCCTAAAGAATTTTGAAGCAAGTAATTAGAAGTTTTGAATTTTGAAAGAATGTTTAATTTTATGTTATATATATGTATATATATATGCACACATAAAATGAATAATTTTTTTATTTCTTTCACTAGAAAATATTTGTCCGTATGCAAGCTGCCCAGGCTTCCATGAATGACTGGAAAACATTGTACAAGGTATGTTTTATATGGGGATTTTGATGTGATTTACAGCAGTAACAAATTTTAAAACAGAAATCAGCTGTTTAGCTCTGTGCTAACTGCACTGTAGGATAAAAAATATTCGGACACTTGAGATTTTAAGAATTTTTCTGTGACTTACTTCCCTCCTTTTTCATTACTTTCTGTGACTAATCTCCCTCTTCCTGTGGGAGAAAAAGATAACAAAATTTTTAGTTTTAATTGACATGGATGGGGGGGGGGGATGTAAATCAACAGGTAATCAAAATTTCGTTGCTTTTGCTTTATGTTCATCCAAATTTTAGAAATTAACTACTGTAATTCTTATGTTGTTTCTCTCATCATTCATTTCATTTTGCCATGAACATTCATTTGCCAATGAACAAATAACAATTTGTTCATTGGCAAAATGAAATCACAATCTGTATGTGTTTTCAGTTCCAATTGATCAACAAGCAATTAAATTTAATATCTGGCTTAAACAAGAGTCTAGAAATAGATTGGGTAATTTGTATGCCTCCAGAAAAACCTGGAAAACTCGGGGGGAACTTTTTCGGCTAGTTAAGAGAAATAGTGCTTATTTTGATAAAATCCTGGAAATTTGTGAATTACCAGGAAAAGCCCAGGTTTTTTTATTACAGTAGAAAGAAACATATTTCTGTTCTTTGAAATAAAACTTGTTTTATTCTAATTTATGGAAGACTTTATATCCCCCCGCCCCAATATCAGTTAAATTTCTAAATAATTTGTATTTGTAAATTTTATTCTATTAGTAATATTCAGATGATAGAGTTGCAATTAGTTTTAGAACGTAAATTACACATGTCAAATAATTAAAGTACTCATTGATTATCTTCTACACCTGTTTCTGATAAATCTTGAAATTTATTGAAATGTACCTGGAAAAAACAAGAAATTTTTATTTCAACTAATGAGTGTGAGCCCTGCTAATATATATAACTATTTTTTTTTCTAAAAATTTCAAAGTGAAACATAAATATATGAGAATGGTCTCAAAAAGTTAGAATTTTTATATAAAAATTAAAAGGATTTATCTATAAATACTTATCTGAGCAGTTTTTGCTATACTAATCAATAAAGTCTGTAGTGATTCCATTTTGTCTTTTTATTTTATTTTATTTTTTATTCAAAGTCAGCTTTTTTTCTTCCCATTTTATTTACACCCCTCTCCCCCCCCCCCCCCCAAAAAAAAAAAAGCCTTCAGCATTTTTTTAAATCTTTCATAGTTATACTTATGAGAATGTTTGCATTGCTATACTGTACAGTTTACTTCACATAATAAAAAAAAAAAAACCCTTTAAGGGTGTAGTTCGAAGAAACAAAATCTCCCTAGTGGTCTAGGTACACAAACTAAAATAAACTGATTTTGCCAGAGGCTCGAAAAAATTCAGGATTATTCTTTCTGAAGTCTACTATCCATTGTAATAAATGAAACAACAATGCCTTTTATAGAACTTTCACAAAAAAATTCTTTAATATGGAATTGTGCAGCAAAATTTTTCGAAGAGACATCTCCAGCTAAATTTTCGATTTTTAAGAATTTTTTCTGAGTTTTGCAACTGATACAGATTTGTCGTTTATTAGAATGTATAATACAGCTTGTAATGAGGCATTCTAAAAATTTTGAAGTGCATGACTTAATTAGTTCCTTTGTAATTGTGTACTGAAACCACATGATTTTGTTTTTTACAGACAGCTTATAATTCCATGATCATTGGTGAAATTTGCCGTTCTCATGCTGCTTCATTGGACATCTTTAGTGAGGTTTTAATTTTTATTTTCATTTATGCTGCTTACAAGAAAACTGTGAGGAAATCTCATTAAAAAAATAATAATTCTTAAATGATTTTGCATGAACTTCTTTGTCTGCCAATGAAATTTCTGTGTGCATTATTAATCTAAAAATAACAGTTTTATGTTTTATAATTTTTATAAAAGTTTTGTCTTATGCCAGTTCTAAAAAAATTACATAGTTTTAAATAGCCATAGTGCATGTTTTTTACCTATTGTTCTTTTTAAAAAAAGAAAAGAAAACCTGTTCTCTTTCAGGACCTGCTTTTGAAAGATTTGTATACTTAAGAACCCAGTTTTTTAGGCCTCTGTGTTAAACTTTAAAGTGTTTTCATTATTTTCTAATGTTGAAGGGACCTGGAAAATTTATCAAGGACCTAAGTTTGGACCAAGAGCTAATTTTATGAGTCTCTGGCAGGGATACCATATTGGCCTCCCCCCCCCCCCCAAGACCAAATTAAAACTTTTAGATGCTTATTATTAAAGTATTTTATAAAATACATTACTGCAGTATAGTTCCGAAGCTAGGTTCATGGGTTGGCTTCTGTTTAAGACCAAATTTACCTATGTATTTAATTTACTATTGAAATAGTAAACATAAAAGTTTTCTTTTGCTGGCGAATCTGATTTATGAACTCATGCCACTTAAATTTAAGCAGTCATCTAAATTTCACTGTTCAAATTGTAGTTCTTTCTGTCTGTGCATGTGGAAGTGTGTAAAAGGACACAGCTCTTGTGCTTGTTTAGCCAAAATATTTTCAACTTTGTACAGAAATTACTCTATGTTGCTAGCTTTAAATCATTTCAATAACTGATGCAAATTTTACTTTTGTTAATGTTATTGGTAATACAATGAATACTGTTGTTACCTCCTTTTGAAACATGGTACAGACTTGTACCATGTTTAATACCAAGAATTTTACACATTGTATACCAAGAGTTATTCAAGGAATTAAATAAAAAAGCTGCTGATAAAATTTTTGATACAATCTAAGGAAGTTGAAAGGATCGTGACAATTTGTAACCAGTTTACTATTAATTTAAATCCTGTAACATTAAACCTACAATTTATTTTAATTCCCTTTATTAAATCCAGGTTTGCAATACAAAGCTTGACTGTACAATAGACAATTATGCATTTAATTTTTTGAAATCCGAAATGGATTTTTTGTACAAGGAGACCTATCCATGGTGTGAAGAATAGCTTTTGTACTGTCTTTCAATATCGAAGATTAAATGCTGTCAAAAGTGATTTGATTAGTATCATAGTTGGTAAATTTTATTTTCAGATTGCTGCCAAATTCTCAAGTGATATATTTAGAGTTGCAAATTTGCTTGACAAAGTTGTAAGTTGCATTTATTTTAATGATTAATTCTGATTAGTGACAAGTTCTTACTTCTTCTAATTAACAATGCAGTTTATTAATTTTTATTTATTGTTTTTCTTCTTTGATTGAGAAATTCTATTGGAATCGTATTTCAACGTAATGAATCTTCTTAAATTTAGATTGATTTTGAAGAATATGCTCGCCAAAATCATTTTGCAGTAAAACCTGGTGTGGACAGTGAAATTGATAAAAGTGAGTATTGTATTTGCCCTGAATAAATATAGGTTATTCGCGTTTAATAAATCTGTCTTTGCAAATGCTTGTTCTTGATTATTGTTAAAAAATCATGAATATTTTTAAATAAAATTCTACAGATAACTGGATGCAACTTGATTCTGAATGGTTTAGTAAATAAGTAAATAAATCTAACAAAAAAGGGTGGTGGGCAAGAAATCTTAGGATATTGCATAGCTCAATTATCATGAAATTTTTTACTTCATGTTATATAAAATATTATAGACTTCAAGTCAACTCTTGTAAATTATACATATCTGTGATTAATGTTTAAGGTAAAAAGCCGTGGTCAGTGTTTTTGGTACACCCTGTATTAGTAATATTGTTCTTAAAATAATACTTGTACCTTACATAAAATAATTAAGCTTCATTCATTATTTGAAATATTATTGTAATTTGTAAATAGTCTCTCTTCTTTCTCAAAGCATTTTAAAAGAGCAATGCATTTATTATTTGTTGACAGTGAAACAGTTGTATAATGGCTTGCCTGATTTTATGACTCAAATAGCCCAACAGGAGATCCTGGAGCTTCCCTCAGGCATTGAACGGTGCAGCATCATTTATTTGCCACAGGTGACTTTTATAATCATTCATGTAAGATACCCAAATTTTTAAGGTAAATAACTCACTAATTATTCATCTTATTTTAACTCTAAATAAATCACCAGACATGTTGATTGGTTATCAATAAATGCTGCAGTTTAAACTGTTAGCTTGACCTAGCATTTATGTGGATATATGCAGTATGGGGCGACACGGGCTCCTATGTCTGTAGTTATTGTTCTAAGTATGCTGTAGTTATTGCTCTAAGTAGTTATTGTTCTATTAATTTTTGTTCAAATCTAAATATAAAACACAATTTTATTATTAGTATTTTAATTTCAGAAATGAAGGCCTAGTAAAATGTCAAATTTTGCAGTGCTATAAATATACTCACTTTCTATAATGACAATATTTCAGATGCCTTTTTTTTAATGACAATATAGAGGATTTCAATTTCTTTGGACTATGTTTCTTTTGGCTTATCACCAAATAATGGTTCAGAAATTTTCTCATCTAATACCCCATTTACATTCAGCAGCTCACACTGTCTTTCTCACTACCCAGGAAATGCTTCTACAGCTGCGCCAAAAGATAGTGAGGGTTTACATTCTGCTATACTTCCCTTCTCTCACACCACAACACACACACATCAATCAGAATCCTGATCTAGTTTTGGCATATATTCATTCTTTCGGCATCGAAATTTTACTACTGAGCTGGAAGAAAATCTTTCGATACAAAGAGCCAAACATTCTTCTTTGTACGCTCAGTGAAAACGTTCAAAGGTGTTCATTGTAAACACTCACTTCCCCTTGTGGTGTCTGTTCTGGTATATTTCCACTATAAAAGTTCCCGTTGCTTAGCTTTTCTATGTGTGAAATTTTGGAACTTCTGGTTGAAGCCACAGTGTCCAGTATGCTAGAAAGACTTCAAAAGAAAGGATTAAGAGCTTTGTAATGGCAAATAAAGAATGATGAACAGATATGTAATGTTCCACGCGTATCCACTTATATAGTTATTTTAACAAAATATGTAAAGGCTTTTGTTAAAATAACTTATATAAGTGGATACGCTTGAACAATAGCCTGACTAAGATCGCGGATGTATGTAATATTATAATGTACATTCAAAGTAGTACTAGTTAATTAGAATATTTGAAGCTTTATTGAAAAATGAATTACATGACCATAGCACTTGCTTTAGATTAAGATCTTGACTTTCACCATGCCATCAACTGAAAAAATGAAGTCGTCTAACTTACTAAACTTTACTAATTTTTAGGAAGAAGCCTTAGGTCAAGTATCTTTAGTTTCCCCTATACATTTCATTTAAAAAAAAAAAACTCTTGCATAAATAAGGAGGTTTATACTGATCTTGTAATTATTTTAGTTGGGCTACCTCCTAACTTTTCCAATGACTGAAGAAATGAAACAGACTAAAGATTACTCTCTGCCAAATCTCCGATTTATGGTAAGTAAATTACTGATTACTTTTGTGCTTCTCTTGTAAATACTTTGATATTGATTTGTTTACTGTAAAATGAAATGTTCATATGATATGTATGCATTAAAATTAAGTAAGCATAATAAAGATTTCTTTAAAGATGGACCATATAATAGTGTAGAGAAGAAACAAAACACAACTTAGTAGATTTTTTTTTCATTATTTTTTATTCTTAAGTGTTTTGCTAGAAGCCATATTGCTTGAAACATTAAACAGTGTTTCCTGTTGAAATAAAATGTTGAAGAAATCATACTGGTTTCATTCTAAAAGTTTTCATTTAATATCTAAGATAAAAGGGTAGAGAATATCACTCACCAGCATTTTTTCTTTGTATTTGTAATTAAAAAATTTCCTGTTTACAGTTAAAAGAAAAATAAAGAAGTTTTTCTTTCTGTGCCTCTTTACCCATTACACACAATTGCTGAGCAAATGAAGCAACAGTTACATTCAAAATATAAAAAAATATTTACAAAATGTATAAAAAAAGCTCTAGAAAACTAAATATATGTATGTATTTTTTTTTCCAAAAATATTTCATTTTTATATTTGAAATTTAATGTAAGCCTTTTAATCTGTTTTTCTCAGGTTTCATTATGGAAATTTTTTATTTGTGTTTTTGCAATTTTCTGTTGTTCCCTTAGATTGAATGGAAACATATTTTCAGAAGTAGTGACATAACAAAATTTCACAATAGTATGCATTGTAATTTGTATTTAATTACTTATACCCAGAAATATCCTAGCATATGTATAGGGTGTCCTAAAAAATAGCAGTACACTTTAATTCTTTATCCATTACAGATAAGTGGGCCACGTAAATTGAAAAAATGTTCAAAATAAGGTAGGAAAAAAAGACAAAGTAAAAAAAAAAAAAAATCCTCTCGTTAAATTTTAAATGTGACACTTTAAATTTGTATATAACCGCCATACCGAAAAATTCCCAATTGATAAAATGTGCTCCATGCACTATTGAGGGGATGTATAAAATTTCAGCCTTTCATCATAAAAAATGTTGGATACTTTTAAGCAAAGCGGTATGGAGCTATACATGAATTTGAATGTAATGTTTTTTATAGAGTGCAAGAAATTTTCTTTCATAATTTCTGTAAACCCCTGAAACAGGATTATCCAACAAGATTTTTTTCCTCTCGAGCCATTGCAGGGTTTCTACAGACCTGGAAAGTCAGGGATTTGGGAAAAAAGTCAGGGAAATTAGCAGAAATTGAAGAAAGGTCAAGGAAATGCAAGAAAAATTGAATTTTGCAGTAAAATCAAGAAAATATTTGCTGTTTGAACTTAAGTATAGAAATTGTTTTATTTTTATTTTCTCATTTAACTTTATAATAATTTTAAAATGGTTCTTTATGAGCATATCTTGTGCAGTTGAAATATGCTTAATTTTATCCTAAATTATTATCAAATATGGTTTTCTAGAATTCATTGATGTCTAATAAGATTCTTGAATATATTAATTTTATTATTATTATTATTTGTAAAAAAAGGGGGGAAATATGTAAAAAGTTATTAATTAAAGGATGTAATGTTAAAAATAGAAATGCAAAATTCAGGAAAGCACACTAGATAAAGTCAGGGAAGAGCATGATAGATATCAGGGAAGCAAAAGCTGTGAAATCTGTAGAAACCCTGCATTGGAAAGTGATTTAAGTCAGCAAATATATATCTTCATATCTCTTGACATTTATTAGAACACATTTCTCAACTTTTGTACATCACCTCATTAGTGTATGGGTCACTATTTGAAAACTTTTTTGTACAGAAGTTAAGACAAATGTAAAAAGTATCTCTTTTTAAAAATTAATGAGAACTTTTTCTTAACAGCATTTTTTTTTTTTTTTTTTTTTTTTTTTTTTTTCCCAACTTGCATTGCTCACTTATTTCTAATGGGAAAAGAATTAAACTGTGTTACCATCTTTGTGGGACACCCTGTATAAACAGGTTGAATGCCCTTTATTGCATGGGAACAATAACTTTCCTTCGTTAAAAACATTCAAAAACCACAAAACTTTTCATGAGACATTCAAAAGAATCTGAATGTTCCTTAACTGTAAATCTATTCATGCTCTTGACTTTGTGCAGCAAATTTTGAAAGAAATTGTTTTTCTTAGGTTTAATTTAGTCTGAAATTTAATGTTCTATTCTAATCGGAGCTTGCATTTTGTTATCTGTAAATTGGTTAATTAGTAATGAATCTTTTAAAGTTCCCATTACAGAAGATTAGTTTTGCAACTTCTTGTCTTGCCAAACATAGGAGATTAATGTATAAAAATTGCATGAAGAATAGAATTAAAAAATATATACCTATATATGTCAAAGATTTTTTAAAAATTGCTTTGAAGTTTGCATTTGAAGAATCGTTTTTGAATTGTGTAATAGAGAATTTTAAAAAGCATATTCTTGGTAAGGGATTGGTCTTGAAAAATTGATGAAAGCTGTTCTTCATGTTCAGTACTGATATATAAGAAAATAAGCAAGTGTTCTGCTCCTCATTCATTTATTAAAGTATTTAAATTCACCAAATGATATTGACTTTAGATCTTGCAAAGTAATTTACAATTTCATGTAATGTAAATATATTCCATGCATCTTTTATGGGGAAGAAAAGAATGCAATCCTCTTCATAGCTTCTTCAAGTGCTGACAATATATTCGTTTTCTGCTTGTTACATTAAAATACTTTACTGCCTTTAATACTTTGTTTTATTTATTTATGTTTTCACAAACATAATAATAATTACATACTATGGATTCTGGTCATATAAGATAATGATTAATTTTGGGACAATAGTCTAGGAACATAAACAGATTAGTAAAGTGCGGGTGTTTTTATTCAGTTATTGGGGCAGAATGCTTTGTACTTGGGCTAACTGTCAGAAAAAGTTGCAATTATTCATCAAAATTCATCATTCAAAAAATTTTTCATCTGAAAATAAAACTATTTTGTGCTGCCAGATTTCATCTTCTCACCTTTAATGTTCTTTCTCCCTAATTTTTAGAGTAATTCATCAACTGATCAGTCACAATGAATTGTATTTTCCATTCATATATCTCTGCATTTCTGGTCTAATTTTGTATAGTGTCTACATTAAAAATTCTTAGTGATAGTTCATGTGCATTTTTTGAAATGTCTAAGAAAAACCGTTGAAGTATAAAACCGCAAGTGCCACACACATGCATACCCTAAGAAAAGGGGAAAAAAAAAAGACATACAGTGTTAATTTCTATGGCTTTTCTGTCACACATTAGGAAAAGTTTCACCATCCCTGTTTTAATCCAATGTCTTTTTAGTGTAAGCTTGTAATGTGTTGAAATGACTGTTTCAAACAATATAAAATAAAGCAATGTTATCTATACTTATTATAAGAATTTATTCATGAAACTTATAGAAGATTTATTTTTTCAGTTTGTATTAACTGATACTGTTTATTATAAAAGTGCGAGAACGAAAAGTGAGTGAATACCACTTGATCACTAAATAACTTAAGTTATCAATCAATCTTAATAATCATTTTCAAAACTTTCACTATCTAATCAGTCAATTAAAGTCCTCACAAGGAGAGGCTCAGACGTTGGGATCACCGATTTTGATAAAATATGGATGAGTTATAGGGGACCCATAGTATAGTAAAATGCCGAAGAACTGGCTGCCAACTCTCCCTTATTTTTGAGAAAATTCCATTTAAACATTTGATGCACTCTTACATACCAATTATTTGGAATAACCGTTTGCGTAATCCGTGGCGCCGTGGTTTCGCATTCGGCCAGAGATCAAGAGGTCTCTGGTTCGTATCTGTCGGAATCCGCTCTGCTTTTTCATTTTTTTTTCCTCCCTTAAAAATTCATAGAACAGTTTAAAATGATTATGTAAAAAATCTATTGTGACTTACTTTGTAAAACTGGAGTTTTAAGTTCTTTGCTGTGTATATATTTGATAATTTACTATGCTTTTAGGACCAGGGAAGAATGATAAAAATAGATTTGCTTCTTTCTTCATTTTGAATGATGCACTTATTGATTAATGTTTCCCATTCAGCTAAACCATGTTACACACATGTAATTACAATTAGAAATTCAATATTCGGTATAATCGATAAGTTAAACCTTTTTATATGTTTAAAATATTTATGATTTGATGCAGAATGAATGTAGTTTTACATTCGTCAAACTTCGTTAGTAGTAGATAACGAAAAAATTATAATAATAATAAAATACCAGAGCTTCTGGCTTCAGAGTTGAAAAAACTATAGAGAATTTAATAAAAGAATATTCCAATGTGAATGTAACTTGTTCAAAGTCCTAACACTTTCAACAAGTAACCACTATGCTTCATTCCTTAACCGAATTTTGAAACCATATGTAGGGAACGAGAAGTTTTAGGAAAGGTCAAACAAATTCAGAAATTTATGACGATGAAAGTAATTCATCTTGTCCCCTAAAAGTAATCCCACTTAAATCTACATCACTGTTTCAACCATGTGATGATCAGTTTTACACCCCCCCCCCCCAAAAAAAAAAAAAAATTAAAAAATACAAAATTAAAAAATTCTCCACACTTTATGCAAAGTAAATGGGAATTAATATCCTGAGAAGATGCAATAAAATTCATTAAGTATTTTCCGCTATCGCCACATTCACGCATTCTTTTCTGAAATCTTAAAACATGCATGGCTTGCAGCAAAATTTTCTGATGAAAGACAGGTATTTCTAAATATAAATGAAATTTTTTTCCCACAAATAAAAATGAAAAGACGATGTGGATGCAAAATGTTTCTTTCATATGTTGTAGCAGATGTCTAAACAATTTGTTTTGCAAGGTTTTAGGACAAATATCACCCTAACACAATTACACATCTGTAAAAGTACCGAATAACTTTTCAAATTGTGATTGATAAAGAATATTTCTCATTTCCGTCGTTTTCACTTGCAGTTATTCAATTTTATTTCATAGAATAGTGTTTATTCAATAAATCATGTCAATTTTCTAATGTGTTTGTCATTTTAAACTGTTTTATGAATTTTTAAGGGAGGAAAAAAAAAATTAAAAAACAGAGCGGATCGCGTCGGATACAAACCAGAGACGTCTTGAACTCTAGCCGAATGTGAAACCACGGCACCACGGATTATGTAAACGATTTTCCAAATAATTGGTATATAAGAGTGCATTAAATGTTTAAGTGGAATTTTCTCGAAAATAAGGGAGAGTTGGCGGCCAGTTCTTCGGCATTTTACTATACTATGGGTCCCCTATAACTCATCCACATTTCATCAAAATCGGTGATCCCAACGTCTGAGCCTCCCCTTGTCAGTTATTTGTTATTTATTTATTTATTCAGTTTTCAAAAACTGTAATAATTATTTTTTATCACTAGTTGTTATTTGTCTTAATTTTATTTATTGTAGATTAATAGAAGTATTAAGTGAATGAGAAATTTTTGCATCCTTTTTTATACTAATTTCACTATTATATTATTGCTAACCTAAGTACCTGTTCTTCCCTACAGGAGAAAGTAAACATTATTTTCTAACGCATTCAGTTGGAGTAAATTAGATTACAGCAAAATTTTCAAACCTGCAAAATTATTTTAGTTTTAATGTAAAATTTGTCATCATGGGTAATTTAACTTCAAAAAATAAACTTCACTTCACTTTGCTTTGCAGAACTGTACTGTTCTGGGTTAAGCAATTCACAGTATTTATGTATTGGCTTGTTGAATGTTTTTCATGCAATGTCACATTATTCACTTTCATTCACTATCAGATATCAGAAAAGCCTTTTTAAAAGCTGAAGATTGCTTAAAATCAGGGAACATTTTTTCAATTCAATAGAATTTTTCAAAATGTAAGTCTTGTATTTATTGTCTTCTCTGTGTCATTTTGCATGTCTGTACAAAATCTCAAGACAATATGTTCATGTGGGTTCATGTATTGTGCATAAAAGAATTACACATTTATATTCAAATGATTTTTAATATCTAGTAAGACAAAGAGATTAAATTTTATTCATCATATTTTAAATGTTTTAATAAATGGGATGCTCAAAAATTAATAAAAGATATTTTTGCTCTTTTCAGTTCAAAACTGTTTTTTGATTACAACACAGTGGGAGACAACATTACTGGTTCTTGGACCTGCAGAGTGGGTGAGTGAAGGAAGGGTGGGGGGTGGGGGTAACCCTTTTCTAGGTTTAATATTTTATCTTAAAAACAGTGTGTATTAGCAAAAAGATATCTGTTGTGAAATGAAAGTTGATAAAATTTTACACAAGATTTTAACTAGATATTCTTAGGGTATAATTCTCAAACTTTGTACATCTCACTTCATTATCATATGGGATACATTTAACTAATTGGGTCTTTTTGTACTGGGGTTGTATACAATTTTAAAGAATTTAACTTCAAAAATTTTAGAGGAATTTTTTCTTATCACAGTCCTTTTTTCTATATTTTAAACATTTTTTTTCAGTTTATATTAACCACTTTTCGCTAATAGATGAAGATTAAAGAGTATCCGTACCTTTTTGAGACACCCTGTATATATATAATATCTAGTGTCATATGTTGCAACACTGCAATGGCATTTTCAGACTGGTAATAGGACCCAGAATGACAAATTTTGTCATTCTGAGTACTAATAAATGTTTCAATACATGTCTTATTCTTTTTTTACAGAACTGGATTCACTACTTGGGGATACATTATGTGACATTTATGGTAAGTTTTACTTGTTTTTTTATTTTGATTAGAGATGGGGAAGCTTTGAAAGAAAACCTGAAATTCTTGGTAAAAGTTTTTTTTTTTTTTTTTTTTTTTTTTTTCCTGAATGGATTTATTTCCACGGTTGGAAAAATTGGATAATATTAAAATTAATTAAAGATAAAATCAATTAAAGAAGCAAATGCCAAAGAATCCCTATCCCACTCCAAAAAAGAAAAAAGAACTTGGAGCTAGTAAAGAAACTGAAAAATGATTTAAAAACACCTAAAAAGTTAAGAAAACTCTCATCTCTGCAAGCATGCAATTATTAAAAAAGCAATAGATAAATATGATTTTTCTGCTGCTAAAGTATCACAGGCACTGGGATGATTACATCCTTTTCAAAAAAAAAAAAAAAAAAAGACAAAATTATCCTAAAAAAACAGAATAATTATATATTAAATTAGTTTCTATTGAAACTTCTCTTTGAAAAAAATAGTTTTTGTACTGTATCTTTTAACCCTTCATGTCCCCAATTAATTTACCTTACAAAAAATAAGTTGAAGTTTTTTATGTAGCATCAGAAATATTATCTCGTATTAAGCAAATATTTTATGTATTACAAATATCTCATAATAAATTAAATATTAAACTTCATGAAATTAAAAACCTTGTTGATGACTTATTGCAGACTTATGTCCTATTAAGTAGTTTACAGATGGGACTTTGAACTGTGTCGGAACATGAAGGATTAAAATTTATTATTTGTGAACTGTTACGGCCCCTTCACAAAATTACAATCAATTAAAACAACTCTTCATTGGCATCTTACTGTATATTTTAAGTTGTCTTGTAAATTATTTTAAGAAAAAAAGTGACTTTTACAAAACTTGGCATGGAAATTCACAAAAATAGGATCATGGAAAAAATTCCTAGATCCCCCCCCCCCGGTTAATACTAAAGAAACATTAAAATTACAGCTGAGTTCAACTGAAGAAAAATGAGGGAAGTTGTATAAAAGTTGAAGGAAAAGAAATTTGGCCAACAAACTGCCATACAGTAAAACCTGAGTATAATGAACTTCATTTTTACAAATATTTCTCATAAACAGATAGAATGTATCTACCAAAAGAAAATTGTATGATACAAATTCAATTGTAATTAAATTTCACTGTAATGAATTTTTCAGTATTATAAATAGTCTCTTGAAAGTCATTATACCACGGATGTTAAGGTGATGTTTTACTCTGTATCTGTTGAGAACCCTGGCTTTAGTTTATGAAAATAAAATAAATAGAAATTTTCTTTGTAGTTCTGTTATAATTGTTATTGCAGAAAGAAATTATAGTTGGAAGAATGTGGAATTATTGAAATATTTCGCTAGTTTTATAAAAATTGTTATTTTATGTTATTCAATAATTATCAGTATGAAAAGTTTAAGTTGAAAATTGACATAATCTATAGCAAAAATATAAATGTCTTTCAAATTTATTTGTATTCTTTTTCTTTTAGATAAGGAAACTAAAATCATGCACAACCTTCAGAACATAGTTCTAAAATTAAAAGATGACTTTTTCACAGCAATAGATCTTCTGGCTAAATTGGACTGGTTTGTGCTACGTGTTTTATGTTCTTCAAACTGACAGTGATTAAAGATTTATGACATTTTGTCTTGCTTCATTTATTAAAATGCACATTTTAAAACTAAAATAAAGGTTCTGATTGTATATGTATGCTCCCAATGTTCAAACATTTGGTATTTTTACTGACAAAGTTAAATGCATATCTATATTTTTTGATATTTTATCTACACTACTACCTTGAGATATGAGTGTCCTTAAGTATGTTTTCTTCTTATAAGACATAGATGGAATAATACTAACATCAACTCCACTATCTATAAGGAAGTGCAAATTTGATTTCCTATCATAGATAAATAAACAAAATTTGCAACAACCCTTTATATTTTCTGCAGCAATGTTTGTCACTGGACATACTGCAGGTTGAAGTTTTTGAATTGAGCTGCAATGAGATGGACCCAATGCAAACATTTTATATATATACACACACATATATATATATATCTTTATCCAAGTTTGTTAACTAAGATAACTGAAACAGGTTGTTATGTTTTATTCTCAATAAAATAAATTATATATGTAAAGTTCTATTGGTTTGATCATATCTAACTGATTAACTAGCATTAGATAAATAAAAGTTTGTGATAAAATATGCTTACTGGATCCTACAACCTTTTTTCCGTTATTGTGAAATTATGCTGCAGATTATTTTCAGTGCCTAGAAAACTGCCGCAGACTAACAGAGAAAGTTCTGCTTCTGGGATATGATTTGACTAGGCCTTAAATCTCCTAATTCAATTCCAGTTGTTAACTGTGGAATTCAAGTTTTCTCACTTTCTGTAAACAAATTTTGAAATAGATTGATTGTATAAGTTTCCTTGTATGTCTAGTTTTAGCATCGGAATATTTAATTGGCTTTTGCTGTTAATTATATCCCATATATTCTCAGCAAATTTTGAATCTAATTGCAAAACTAAATAGTTAAATTTTGTTTCTTCAACAGTAAATCCGCTTACAGTAAATTGGTTTTCAATTTGGAAGAACCAAATATCTGATTTGTCAGTCCAAAATGAAGGTGTTTTGAAACTCACCTTTTTCAATTTAGCTTCAGTGTTGCTACCAGTCATCATATTCTTGATAGAAATGGGTCATCAAATGTTAGACTCCCTAGTTAGAGGAGTTGAAACATAATAAAAAGTAACTACAAATTATAACCTGCAAATATTTGCCTCTGAAACATATTTAGTCTGGTTGCCCATCTGCATGACTTGGCCATACTTCCCGAGCCTATCAACCCATTCTGTAAATCTACAGAAGTAATGGATAGGAATCACTCTGTTGTGGAGCTCTCCGTGGATCGACAGATATATCCAAATATCGGGAAGCAAGGGATTTCCCCCAAGGACTATGACTTTGGTCTTTGTTCCTCTAGTTTATTATTTTGTTTTTTTTTTTGTAACATCTTTTGCCTTTGGAAATTACAAGAAAGAAAAGAAAAGAAAAAATTAGTTTTACGTGCTATAAAGCATAACAAAGTTCACACCTACTTTTTAGAACTACATAATTTAAAAAAGAAATGTTGCCAATCAGAAACTGTCAAGAGACAAGAAATTACATTTCTTACAATAAAAATAAAAAAAGTCATGCATGCTATATTTCAGTCACCACAGATTACTGCACGTTGACATCACTAGCTGCAGTTAAACAGATTTGATCTAGCATAGCTAATTGGCTGTCACTGATGCTGCTGATTAACAGACACACATTCACAAAGAAAAATAAGTCTTTGAACTTATAAAAGCCCTTTTTCTGCATTAAAAGTTAAAACAGTACTATTTAGGCCTTTTATTTGTTACTTTCGAGTGCATTTGTTTTAGTGGATAAAAATCAAGACATTTTCTTTTAATAATGTGAAATCTGTGCTAGTTCCAAGCTGTCAGTCTGGTACTGTGTTTTCAACTCTTCATTATTATAAAAAAAATTTACTGGAGTATACTGTGCAAGTTTAATTAATTGTTTTTAAAATTGTACATTAAGTCCAATATATCTTTCTAGTTTGATAGCTATGGCTGTGGTGGCTAAAGAATTTAATTGGATTCAGCCTGAAATAGTAGCCAGTGGCCCATTTGAAGTAAAAAATGCTAGGTGAGTTTGAAACAAAATACATTTTCTCAAATATCCTTGAGAAAAACTTGCTTAATAGAAAATTTGTTAACAGGGCCCGATTATGACAAACCAGGGCTTGGGGCAGAAGTCTGAATGGTGCCCCCCCCCCACATGTTGTTATACTGTGCCTGACAACTACTTTATGTATTTTTTCTGTGTTTGCATATAAATCTTCGTCGTGATTAAATGTATCCAACATGAAAAATCCTAACATTCAATAAATGAGAATGTTATGAAATTTATAAACATATGAAACATCATCATTATGAAATAAGCTTTATTAAAAATGAAGACTTAAGAAGTACGACTTTTCCATAATATTAATAATCATAATTGGCAAATTTCTGTTTATCAGTAACCCATTCTTGCTGCATAGCCACTTAAAAAACTTCTGTGAGTCCGGCAACTTATTGCGTAATCCCTTAAAATCTAGCAGTCATCCTAGTTACCACTTCTTTTTGCTGAAATCGTTAATCTGCTGTGTTATTTTTTCTATGGAGCAGTAGAATTAAGGAAAAAAAATATTTTAACTGTCACATACTGAAATCAATAATTTAGGGGCCCCTCAAAATCAGGGGCCTGGGCCATATGACCCTGCAATTATCAGGGCCTGCTTACAGGCGCGGATCCAAGGGGAGGGCGGTGGGGGCGATCGCCCCCTCCTGAGAGAAATCCAAAAATACATTCAAAATATATTATGAAAGTATAATGAAAATTATGTAGCCTTTTTCTAAGGGGTGTATTGCGGGTACTACTCCCTGTCCTTTTTAATCATCGCTCATATATAGATTTTATCAATAAAATAATTAATTACATTAATTGGTATAATTGATTGTATTAATTAATTATAAAATGATTATGCGCATTCTACCCCCCCCTGTTTCAGGTACAAAATCGCCCCCTCCTTGAGTAATTTCTGGATCCGCCCCTGCCTGCTTATTAAGGCTCTTCTTGTGAGGAGGCAAATGGGGAGGGGACTACTCTTGTTAAATGACTCTTGAATTTTAAAAACTAAACAAATCGAAGGGTTTTCTTATTGCAAATTCTTACTTTGTAATGGGCATATGACCTGAAGAAAATTTAACTTTGAATAAAATATTTATTTACCATATGTATAAATGGAAGCAACTCAACTGAAAATTATACTAAATAATAGAAAAAATGTCCAAGTAGCAAAAGTGCACTACTATAAACTTGTTTTTGTATGTGTTTCCTTTTGTACAAACTCAACTACCAGTAACATATGGTGGCTTTTTTAAAAGATGGACCCAAACTCAGGACTGCCAAGTTAAATCCAATCTGATATGTCTCAATCTAATGAAACTCTAGTGTGTCTCAATCAGTTTCTATATATCCAATCTATGATCCTGAGGAGGAATAATAGAGCAATTTTACTCTAAGTTCAGTGAGCAAAATGAAAGGTCCCTAATATGCTGTAAGTTAGATTAAGCATTGCTTCTTATTTGGAAATTTAATCTCCCTCTACCTGAAGTTTCAGTGTTGGCAACTGTGAGGGTAGTTTGAAGAAATAAAACCTCCATCACGGTCTAGGTACACAAAATAAACTAATTGTTCAAGGGACTAAAAAGCATTCAGAATGATTCTTTATTAGTTGCACTACACATTGAAGTAAATGAAAAAGCGATGCCATTAATGAAACTCAGAAAGAATTCTTAATTTCTCACATTTTTTCATAAGTGGCACATTCTTCAAAATATTCAATTTTTGAATTTCCCCCCCCCCACCCCCCAAAAAAAAAAATGTTTTGTAAATGATGCAGGTTTATCATTTATTTCAGTGTATGGTACATTTGTGAAGAGACTTTCTAAAAATTTTGGAAGTGCTTGACATAATTAGTTTGTTTGTATTTATCTATGTACTTTAAGACACTACTATTATTGAAATAACAAGAAAGTTTGTTAATTTTGATTCACCAGAAAGCAGTGTTTGGTTAGTTTTAAATATTTCGTTTAAGGTTGCCACTAGTCAAGGAAAACTTAGAAATCCTGGAAAAGTTAGGGAATATTGCAAGTTTTTGCTAAAAACCTGGTAAATCTCAATACGATCTTCAAAACTAAAGTCAACATTTTAAAAATAATTCTTTCATCTAGTTTGTCATTAGTCTAGAATGCTACAATTATGATTTGACATAGGTATGCCAAAAGTTCATGATGATCTGTATTGATATGATAGTTGTAAATCGTATGTATAAGAACATAGGCTGAAATTTAACCAAAAAAAATGTGGAAAAGTCTCTCTTTTTGAGAAAGGAGTGGTAACCCTGCCTCCCTCTCAACTGCTTTAGATAGATTTTGCTCTTTTTTTTTTTTTTTTTTTTTTGTCCAATGGTTTTAGTTACCTGTGTCATTTTGATATAGAAAAAATTGCAATTGAACAGAATTGCCATTTTTGCATAACAGTTATTATAATCTGAATATTTTTGAGGATTATTTTATTTATTTTGGAACTGTACAAGGATTTATGCAGATGTTCTATCAAAATTTCTATTTTTTTCTTTTTTTTTTTAATCTGATGTTGCAAAAATGTTATATTAGAATAAGAACTGTAACAGATTCTTATGTATTATTATTTCTTTATTTAACCAAGGCACCCTTTGCAAGAGTTGTGTGTTTCTTCATTTGTTCCAAATGATATTTACAGTGGAGGTTCCATGTCAAAAATCAAAGTCCTCACAGGTCCCAATTCAAGTGGAAAAAGCACTTATCTAAAGCAGGTTGGCACTCAAGAAATGCTTTATATTTTTATTCAGATTTTAAATGATAAAATCAATTTTTCTTCAAAATAAAATATCATTTAGCATTTTTCTGCTTAAAATAGTAAACATTTTATTTTTAAGAGATTTTTTTTATTAAAAGCATTTTAATCAATACATGTACAATTTAAAAGATTGTCTTATTTAAGGATTACAACCTGCTTAATAATTGCAACTTGGAAAACTTCCTGCCACTTATGATGCTGGGCAATAGTCGGACCATTCAAATGCCAGGATGTCCACTAGAGTCTAAAAAGGAGGCTTTTGTAACTAAATTAGAGATAAGAGAGCTTGGGATACTTTCTTGGTTAAAAAACACCAATACTATGTTCAAATGTTCAGCAACTTTTCTTTTAATTAGTTGCCTAGATTTAGGGAACTAAATTGGTGATTAGAAAATGACAGGTTCTGTTCTTTGATTATTACTATTATTATTGTTTAGCCCATATATGGGCAGCCCCCTGCTTGATGTGGCTTGCCACAGCTTTTGATCCGGCCCATGAAACATTTCAAATTCCCATAAAAAACCCAGATAAAACATTCAAAATCCCATATAAATCCCATTTATTCAGCCTGCGACTTTGCTAATAACCTAAATAAGTTTACAAAACTGAACCCAGCTTGGCGATATCTTAAGTTTGGCAAGAGAACATGAAACCTTAGTATTATTGAAATACCATATTGTAATTTCAAATTAAACAAGGTTGAAGTGCATCAAAAATTTTATGTAATTTTTAATAGGCTAACAAGCAAATCATGTGGTGTCCACATCAGGTTTTTATAAGCACCAGAATGTGAACAATGCAATTTTCAACTACAGAAAAAATGCTATTTTATCCAATAAAATTGAGAAAATTCTATTTTGGCTACTTTTATATGCTAGTGAGGCTACTAATGCTATTTTCACCTCCTGATAGTGGTGGTCACACTGAAATACCCATGCTGAGAAGAAACAATGGGCACAAGGAAGGGATTGTTGAACAAGAAAGGAATTGTTGCTGCGGCATCTTCTCGATGATGCAAAAAAGTAGTTTCAATTTTTTGTTCAGCTAACAACAAACAGTTTTCAAAAGAAATTTTCTTCTCTCTGCCATTGTAATCTTTTATCTAATAAAAGGGAAAACATGTTCTAATTCTATGATGAAATATGTTTAATTTTATTTTATAGTAACTGTGCTCTGCGCTTTTACCCTTATCCCATGTGGCTCTTAACCTTTTTGTCTGTCAGTTTCCGCAGGTAATCGGAGCTAGATTCTTTAGAACGTTTTAGCAGTGTGTACTGTCTCAGACTTGCATAACTATTTGTATGCTCAAAAGAAGACTCTCCAATGTGGCGCATTTTTGCTGTCCTCTAATAGGATGTGTATTTAGCAAATTTTGATTTTCTTTTAGGCATAATATTGTGAAATTTCCTAATTAGGATTACATCAATCATAATAATTATAATATGTCTCATTAAAGGTTATATGTGCTTTTGTTATCCCCATAACGTAATTCAAAATTAAAATATAAAATCCAAAAAGCTTTATTTTGCATTCAAATACCATAACAAAAAATATGGAGATTCCCTAAATAGGGCATCCTTTTAGCTTACATTATTTGAAAAATTAAAAATTTAAAGCAAGCAATTATTTATTCAATCTAGTATAATTGTAATTGTATAATAATGAAAATTTCAAGTATGAGTATTGTTTGTAATGTAATAATAGTTGTACTTCCAATGTTTTAATTGCAAATCATTACTGAATTAGCTTAAGAGGAGGATGTGACAAGTCACTTATTTAACAAGTTCATTTGTAATCAAGGAGGTTTAACTTATGGAGGTGCCCATGCTGCGCTACGCAGTGCTAGGAAAGTAAAGCCTGTCACGCCCCCTCATTCACTCAGAAGATTGAAGAATGCATAGAGATGCATTGAAAAACGCATTCCAGAAAGTGTTAATAAAAATAATTTAAAAGTTACTAACCAATTTGTTTATCCATTTTACCTTTATGGAAGATTGTTTAGACCTATTAACTTGTTTTTTATTGCATAATTTCAAATTTATTTTCATGCATTGCGTTTTAAACATCAAATGAAACAAAAAAAAGTTATGATTATACTATACTTTGCAAAACTGGTTATATTTTTTCATGATAATTGTTTTATTATAATAAAAAATTGCTTTTTATATTTCTAGGAAGACATTTTTATTGTTACATGGGTGAAAATGAGTTTTATTTTTATTTCACATCAGCCTTAATAATTATTAAATTGCTCACATTATATTAACAATAGTTTTAAGTCATATTACAGGTATAAGAAGTAAGAATGCAATTTCAAGTATGTTAAATAAGATACATGAGGTATTTACAGACAGTGAGAGAAACATTATCTTCTTTAGACATGAAGTAACAATTATACACTTCGACCTTCTTCAACCTTCACAAAAACTTTCATCTTAAAACAGAACTTTTTACAAAAACGTCATCTTTAAATGATTCCCTCAACAAAATTTACATCATAAAACAAAACACTTTTTGATTGCCTGTGCCTTTTTTATTACCTAATACAATATGATAACACTAGGAAAGGTAGAAAAAAATAAATTTTAAGCAAACAACTTGTTAAAAGACGAGAACAAATTAGCTTAAAACGGAAGCGATGCAGAATGTTGATATTCATTACTAATAATAAAATTTCGGCTGTTCGAGCCTCGTCAGGGGGAGACCCCCCTGAACCCCCCTAATTATTTAGTTTCATTATTGCCATATTAAAACGATATTAATTGACTATGTCATTTTATCGCTCATCTTTCGAGTATTTTGCCTGGTAACCCTTTGTTGAAATTTTTATGAGTGTAACCTATTTGTAGAAAACTACATGTGATGCATATTCTGCAGCTTACAAAATATTGTAACAATAGATTAAATCTGTTGTGAACTAATAGTATTTAAATATACTTAAAAAATACATGTGACGCATATTCTACAACTTACGAAATATTATAACAATAGATTAAAGCTGTTGTGAACTAATAGTATTTAAATACATGTAAAAATATGTCGCATTTTTGGGACACATTTTTCAATAAAGGGTGTTGAAAGATAAAATGTCATAGTCATTAAAAATTATGGTAAAATAGAACATGCATTCAGCTGTGCATATTTGGTGATGTAGCCGAAAGACACAGTCATACAATAAAGTGAATGCAGTACGAAAGTTACGATAACAAATAATAAAATTAAACTTACATATGAAACGACTTGTTAGATAAAGATCTCCCTTCCCTGTTGGTACATCCAAAGGCTGAACAACCCGTCATAATTTACTCCTTAGTGTTTACATAGTTCACTTGAAAGAAAGTAATTATAACAAAGCGAACAAAGTAATGAAAACACTATCGCAATAATACTCTTTCGTTATCTCCGTTGGTGTCCAATTAATAATACATGTTTAAAAATAATTGATTATTTAAAAATAAACAGTAAAAGTATTACAGAATTAAGATTAAAATTATGCCTAAAGATGTGGCTTTAAGGTAAACTTACGTACAATCAGTAAAAAATGAGAAATACAGCAGTTTTGTTCTTGAAAATTTGCATGCATGCCAATAACGATATCGAATGTTTTGAGTGAATGAGGGGGCGTGGTCGTTGGCTTCAAAAACAGGGAACATGGGCGCCTCCATAAGTTAAATCTCCTTGTTTGTAATAGGCTACATAGATTTAACTGTAACCTGCATTGGTTGAAATGTTTAAAGTATTTTAGAAAATACACCCAATTCTTGAGTTGCTTTTAAACACAATTTAATCACAAATATCTTAATTTATAATTTTTTATCCTAATGTTATAATTATCCTAAAATTTAATCAATTTTAATGAGTCTTCATTTAATATTTAAAAATACAGCATATTTGCCATTTAAATAAAATTTTTGTTAACTAAAAACAAAAATCGGGAAGCCTTATTTGATGCTTCTGATTATGCTTTATGAATTTATTTAATACAAATATTCTGTTTAAGAATTTCTATACTTTATTTTTTCAAATGACAGGTTGCCTTGTTAGCATTTATGGCTCACATTGGATGTTTTGTTCCTGCACAAGAAGCCAAAATCCCTCTGCTAAGTTCCATACACTCCTGTGTCGAGACTGTCGAATCAGTGTCCATTAGTCTCTCCTCCTTTCTCATCAGTCTGAATCAGGTAAGAATTATATCATAGTCAGACTCAGTTGCAAAATTCAGGGCATGCAGTGCTATGACGCAGAGACCATAAAGCTAGAGTATAAGCAGCGAATTCAAAATATGATTTGGGCCAGATAATAATTTAAGATTTTTACTTAATGCTTTTCGTTTCCATGCTATTTGAATTATCTGAAGTAATTGCTGCAGATAGATGTAAGGATTACTGAAAAAAATCTTATTACAGAGAGTGTTTGATAAAATTTTGTACAGTAGAGTCTCAAAAATCCAAAGTAATTGGGGCTGACACCACCTTGGATTACTGATAACTCTGATGTTCCAAGAAAGTAAAAAATTCTTAGCAATTATGATTTTTCTCAGTTACGATGTAAAAGGACATGCATACCTTTATCCCTTAGTGTAAATAATATACAAGATATCATACAGTAAAAAAAAAAAAGAATTATTTACTTCTATAACTCATTCTCTTTTTAGATACAATATTAAGCCTGCACTTCAAAAGCATACCAGCAGGAGTGGCTTTATTTTATTTTATTTTTTTTATAAATTTTAAAGCCAGTTCTAAAGCTGCAA
The DNA here is from genome assembly GCA_038373885.1 of Cheiracanthium punctorium. Lineage (NCBI taxonomy): Eukaryota > Metazoa > Arthropoda > Arachnida > Araneae > Cheiracanthiidae > Cheiracanthium > Cheiracanthium punctorium. Next base: position 1,283,081 of record JAWZYV010013819.1, read on the forward strand.
AAACTTCACTATGAGGATTTTTTTTTTTAAATGGCATAAAGTTATTATTTTTTTTTCTGTATTATTACATTCCTCCTCATCTATCATTTCTACAATAGTCGATTCAATTATTTCCAGCATGTCATCAGTGTTGAGTCATTCTTTAACGTCATCTTCACAATTTTCACAGTCTGTTACTTCACAAAATCTTTCAAAAAAATTTTTTCATAATTGTCGTCAGTAAAATTCTCAATGGATGTTACCACTTTAAGTAAAAATTTCAACCACAATTTATTAACTGAAGTAGATCGAATTTCTTCCCAAGAATATGTTATCCAGTAAGAATATCTATCATATTTACAATTTATTAATGTTTTCTAATGCTCTAGGCTTGGCAGATTTTCCAATCACAGTAAGTTTCATTTTATGAGTTCCATAGGCTTTGGCACATGCTAAAATGGTTAATTGCTCCTTCCTCTTTTTTGTGTGGCCTGGAGGTGACTTTTTATCAGGGTTGGCATGGTTTAAACCAAATGGTTTTTTTGAAAGAACAATTTAAGATTACGAATGCTACAGATAGAATAAGTTATGATATATTTTAAAATTATCCTTATAAGTACCAGCAATAAATTTTTACGTCAATCTAATAGATACCTTAATGTTTTATCATTATTAAAAATTATTAATTAAACTTAAATTATACCTGCATTTTTAGTTTGTTTCTAAAATAGAGGTTTTGTGTTTTAACAGCTTATTGTTAAAACTTATTATTTTGAATAACTTATCACCATTATTACTGATGAATCTAAAAGCAATATTCCATGTAAAATTTAGTAAGCAATTACTATTGTATTATTTTATATATTAAAGTTAAAAAATAGTATCTCTAAATAAATATTAAAATTTAATGATTTCAATGTGCACTTAAGTATAGCAACAATTGTTTATTTACTTTGTTTTAATTATTTTCAGAAGGAATATTAATTGTTATTTGAACATTTTAAAAATAATTTTATTTATAAATATGTATACATGTAATTATAAAAGGATTTTTTAAAAAAAAACCTGGTTTAAACCAAAAAGCCCAGCCAAAAACACTGCGTCTTTTGAAGGAACAGATTTTGAAGACCACATTTTGAAATTCAAATGAGGTTCATCACAGTTAACTGATCACATGTGTTTTCAGTCAGTATAATGTCTTCAGTTTGGTTTTGAAATAACTGTGCTGCTGACTTATCTGTAGAGTTTTTCACTGTAACTGTTTAGTTGATGTACACCATAACATTTTTTCCATTAGTCCAACCAACCAATGCTTGCCATGAAATCTTCTACTTGTTTTAGTTTATTTCTGAAAAATATAGCTTTTTCCTGAAGGATAAGACCACTTAAAGGAGCTCATGAACTGCTCTGTTGAGTAAACCGAAGTCCATAAAGCTTTGCTAGCTGATTTTCTTGTTTTCTGTTGGTGTCTCGTAGTGCCAGTCCTAGATATTTTTCTAAGAGTTGTGAACTATTAAAATGCACCTCCCTCCACACACACACACACATGTAGCTTTTACAGTTTTTTTTTTATCGGAAAAAAAGTTTTCAGCAGACTAAGGGATGATTTTATTTTTCAGTGCAAGGGAAATTGATTGAAAAGTTCATGTCACAGAAGCAGTACAATATTTACATGGTTTTTTTCTGAAGAGGTCGGGTGGGGGCATAAGTTCCAATATATGAACATGCAATATATTCGAAAACACGTAAGTAAATTCACAATTTTTGTGATTCTAAATACAGTGAAACTTCTGTGAGTGACCACCTCTATTAAGCGAACCCCTCCTCCAACGACCAATTTTTTAAGACACCGACTTTTTACCCTATCTTCTTAATGTTAAAAGATCCTTTAGAAGAGATCACGCTATTAGGGGAAAACGCTATGTTTCCCTTACTTTTTATTTCCTTGACCTTTTATTTCTAAATTTGCTGAACTATAAGAAACTAATTTCTGTAAACTTAGTACTTTAAAAGTTTTTCAAAGTTAAAACATAAACTCATTAATGTTTAAAAATGGCACTGTAAACATACGTAGAGTTTCCTTACTGCCATAATAAAAATTTAACTTTATTGCCAAATCAAAAGTAATAGTTGATATTGCATGTGTTTGCATTATATAGGCATCACAATTTATGAATTTTTGTTGGTTTTAAAAATGCAGGAAATATTAAAAAAAATTGACTTCACTTTACAAAAATTTATTTACTTGAAATCATTATGAAACAAGGCATGAAAAGATTTAAATATTGGGAGCTTAAACCTTTGTCCTTTATCCCATTTTGTTTTTTCTTTTAGCTGTCAATCTGCCTAAACTACTCCTCTAACAGCACCTTGGTGGTGATTGACGAATTTGGAAAATATACCGAAGGTGTAAGTGGTTTAGCTCTAGTTGTATCAGCCCTTCGATTCTGGCTTCAGCAAGGATTTGCCTCACCTCATGTATTTTTGGCAACACATTACCTGTCTGTGTCTAACTACATCTTTGATTGCCCCTACATTTCCTTTCAAGTAAATCCTACTAATATTATAAGTATCAATATTTGTATGTATGTTTACTACTCTTTCATGCTCAAACGATTTGACAGATTTGGATGAAATTTGGAATAAAGACTGTTTAAGTCCTGGATTAATATATAGGCTACTTTCATATAAGTTAGCCTTATTAAGTTGTGAAATTATTGCAATCTATGTTTACCCTTCCATTTTTTAGCAATTTTTAGTATTTTTAAACTTTGTGAATGCTTTTTACATATTTGTTTAGATTGATAAGAAACTTTGGTCAGATATGCAGAAAAATATTAAAATTTTAAAAATGGCTGAAAAAAAAATCTCCAATCAAGCATTTTTCAACTTTGAAAGAAAATGTGTCCAGTCAGCTTGAAGTTTCGATCAGGCACCTAAAAAATACAAAATATATCTTTTCATTTTAATTAGTTGCGAAAAATAATGTACATTCTCATGCAAAGGACAATTACTTCAGCTGTGATACTATTATGAGGTAATAAATCACACATGAGAGTTTTGTAGTTAAATTATTTACTGTGAATAATTTTTAAAAACTTATAGAAATAATAATCTTTTTAAATCAATTAACTCAAGAGTGCAAATAGAATTCAGATATTTAGTAGCATCACCAAAACTTTTCCTAGGATTCAAAATTACAGAAATAAATGTAATTTTTAGTCGCATATGCCAATATTTTGATCACACCATGCAGCCTGTTATTTGCATGTCTGCGTTAACTAAATTTCTGTTTGAGGCAACTATTTTGTAACTATTTCTTTGCTATTCAGACTACTGCACAAATATTTTTGATATGAATTTGTTTTGGCAACTCTATTATTGTTTTTCAACTTCTTTTTCTCCTCCTTCTCTAGACTATTGATGTGATGATGAATGATGATGGTCTGGTGATCTTTCATCAGTTGGTAGATGGCATAGCCTCTTTGAGCTATGCTGCTGACACGGCACTCAAAGCTGGATTACCCGATAGCCTTATAGAAAGAGGCTTGCAGGTAGAATTGTACTTTCACTCTGATATTTTAAACAATAATTCACCTGTTCCCATACTTTTCAAACATGTTTTTCTTTCCAGGTTACAAAATCCATCCAACAAAACCAGCCTATTCCTCCCAAAGATGATAACTTTCAGTCTGAAAAACTCAACAAGTGAGTGTTTTAATGGAAAATATTTGCTGAGCAATAATGTGTGATTAAACTTTGATTTCTACTACTTCAACATCATCAAATTTTAACTAACATTTTCTTAGCTTACTTTCCTCATTATAACACATATATCTTGAAAATTGTCTGAAAAATAAAATGTTTGCTTATACTATTAAAGAATTAAAGTTCTTCAGGTCTAGATAACTGACATGACTATCAAAATTATGAATCTGCTATTATGAATATCTTTATTATAAAAAAATGTACTGACTGCTGCTGTCAGCTATCTCTTCCAAAGCTGTGGGATTTGAGTTTCGACGAAGGTGTTCACGGATTTCAAAAATTCCGGGGAACCTGATAAGCTGACTTAAATTTCAAAATTCCAATTACTTTAGAAGATATTAATAAAAAACTGATTTATAAGCATAATGGTTGCCAGGCTTGTCAATTTTCGCAAGCATAAAATCATTCATGCCTTTATGCTTGAAGCAATTCCATCATGAAATTAAGAAACACAAAGTAGAATTACACCATTTTTATGCCAAATTAAAAAGTAAGTAAAATAAATAAGTCAAAGTGTGTTACACAAAGTTCACAATTTTCAACAGTAAGTTCAATTTTCAACAGTTTCAATAGTAAGTTCTCTTAGATTACAGGAGTTTAAAATTGAAGCCAATTCATTTTTCTAATAATAATTGCAACTGATTAAAAAAGCGCCATTTTTGCATCAGGTACTGTCTGGGAAAACGCTATCCCAGGCAGGGTGAATCTAAATACTGCATGTGTTCCGAAATGTTAGCACCCAATATTTTGAAAATGAAAAATAACTCAAATGCATATTATAGCAATGCCTGTTAGGTTCAGTTTGAATGTTGCCCACCCATAGAAATATTTCGTGACGTTAATTATACCATTATAGCAAGTGCAGCTTGGATATTTGCCCATGTGGCAAGATGATATATTCTGAAGTGCTAAATAAGCCAATCTCCAAAGGATTATGTATATGAATATATGGATAACTGTTTTCACGGTGACCTTACATAAATAATGATTGTCAGTTCAGAGCATTTGTAAATCGCCAAATAATGAAAGTCACCATTAGTAACAAGATATAAAACTGTTCCATAATTCTTATCAAAGAAAACATGAAGCACTGTTTTATTAGAACTAATTATTAACTATATGTATACGTAAGTTGCCAAATTATAAAAAATCACCATGGATGGCAAATACGCAAAGTGTTCCATAGGTTTTACACAATTAAAAATAGTATGAAGTTGTTTCAAGGAACATGCAAGAACCAAGGAATGTGTAGCTTAGTAACATTCTATCAGATCCAATCTTTGGGTTTTGTCAATTATGCCTTTTTTATGAATAAACCTCATTAGGGGACGAATGCCTCATAAGAAAAGTGAGCATAGCTAGTCTAGGGGCCTTGGTCCCTAGATTTTAAAATAAAACTGATTTTTTTTTTTTTTTTTTTTTTTGTAGAACTTGAGTGCCATTGTATTTGGTTAATTAAATAAAATTATTTGACTGGTTAATTTTTCTTTCTTTTAAAGAATAACAATTTTTTTACTTCAGTATTGGTGTGAAGAACAAAATTGAACAGTAAAAAATCCTTATTTTATTTTTTCAACACGCTTCTTAAAGATATGTCAAAGCCATAGCTAGATATAATATATCTTATTATTTTTTCGCAAAATATGAATTGCTTTTCTTGTACTTTTTTCTCTCCCAATAATAGAGTAAATAGTTTCATTATTCAAAATAAGTTACATTATAGCAGATTTAATTAAGTATCAATTTTAATTAGCTACTTTTATTCACGAACACAAAATTTCAGATATTTCTTTAAAATGAACCTATTTCAAGTTCAAAATTATTTTAAAGTGATCTTTCTCTCTCTTAAGTTTAAAAAAACTTAAGAAATTAAAGTTTGACAATTATCGCAATATTTTGATTTCCGTACTTTTTAAAATATATATATATATATTTTTAACATAATGATTTGAATCTGATTAGAAATCATCAGCATCAGCAAAGTAAAAATTTTATACTTTTACATCTTTATTTAAATGAAACAATGAAGTTACAAAAGATTGTATTATTTGGCTTTTTTAAATTAAAATATATTGTTTATTTGGTTGACATTTATTTTTAGTAATTATTTATTATTTACTTGCTCTTTATTTTTTTTACCCTCCTTAAAATTGCATACAAAAAAAAAGGTTATTTTTCCCCCCAACCCTGGTATAAACTGTGAAGAAAGTATTCCCAATTTTCCAATCCACTGAAATTTAAAACTTTGGACTATCCTGTGAGTAGTATATTCATAGTGGTGCTCTCTGTCTTCCAGGTATTCCTCCATATACCGTGCTTTTGTGGATTTGGATGTGGATTCAGATGATTCCATTCAACACTTTATGAAGTTTGTTAGAGAAAGGACTGATGTATGAAATGGAATATTTATGTTTCAAAGTGTGTTATTTAAAAGTAAAAATAAAGAGAAATGTGTTGCTCAGAGTGGTCTTTGTTTCAGCTTTGTTGGTACTCTTGTATTTGAGCATTATATGTTATGATAATATAACAGATTCACTGTTAAACATGTTGGTCAAAACATAACAGGCTGGACTGGCCAGGTCGGTTAGTTGGCAAACATCGAGGACCCCCATACCAAGGAGGCCCCAGAGAAGCCCCCCAAAATAGATTTGCAGTGAAACCTCTAAACGGGCAATTTTTCGTGGCACAGATTTTTCGTCTCATAGACCTAATGTTAAAATAATCTCTATCAGCGGCCACCCGAGCCCCTCTAAATGGCCAATCTCATTTTTGGGGAAATTCTACTCACTGCATGCTTTAATTTTGAGCAGAAAAATCTCAAGGTCAGGTTTATAGTCAAATACAAGACCCAGGAATAACTTAATAAGTCCATCCCACTATTTCTCCTTCCTCCCAAACAGTATGTTTGTGTATATAAACGTTTTTACAAATGAATTTTTGTGCCTTTCAGGCGCTAATTCCATCCCTGATGAGCAGGGACGTGCCAATGTCTTGGAAAGTGGGGGGGGGGGGGCGAACGATTTTTTCCGACATCGGAAGGGGGGGGCAGCCATTTCACCAGCCCCTTGAAACGAACTTGAAACAATGGTGGTTTCAGAGAAACGTAAAAAGTTAAAACAGACACAGATTTTATCCTTTTTTCAAAAAATGTCAGAATGCATTAAATAAAGTACACTATTTTCTCTTTAGATAAGTTTTAAATTTCATTTTAAATTAGGAATATATGTCAGACTTGTTTATATTATGCATTATAGCAATTATCTTACAATAATAAATAAAACCCCTCAGAGTGGCTAAATATTCTCTTTACGGTGGGGTGGTTACTCAGAGTAGTTTCACTGTATACTACTATATAATTAGAGTAACTTTATATATATATATATATATGAGTAATTGAATAGGTAATAGTTTTTTTTTTTTTCCAGAAATCTTATGTCTTTATGCAGTGATGCTGTGGAGGGCCCCAGGAACATTGCAGCTCCTGGGGGCCCTAATCAAAATATTTTTCCCCCGTAAACCTTATGTCTTTACGCAGTGATGCAGTGCAGGGCCCCAGGAACACTGCAGCTCGAGCCCCCCCCCCCTTAACTTAAGTGGAATATGTTCTCAAATCGAAATATTGTTTGCGTAGATTGTTCTATGAATTTCAAAAAAGAAATAGAGCCATTTTTTTTATCCTATGCCAGACAATTTGTGAGTACAATTTGCACCTACAGCACTACTAAGTCTAAAGTTATGAGAGTAAGCACCCACCCCAGCATTATGATCAGCACCTAAAGCAGAATCATCTGTATAGATGTGCAACCAGTCTGATGCTGGATACTCCCCACTTATGGTGGCCAAGGCTGCTGTCCTCAGTTCTGTCTCTGTGTAGGATTTTTTTACTCGCTGGAAAAACCAAGTCTAAATTACACTGCGCTGAGTTTAAAAGTCTAAGAAAATTTCCAACTTTGGGTAGGGGCTGCCTGTTAGAAGCATCAGTCAGCTCTTTTATCAAACGTAAGAAGGTAGGTTGGGATTTCAATCTACGTTCTACGTAGGTATTCCAGAAATCATCATGTCTCATTACTCTCTCAACCAATATTAGAGCATTTATTTTCCTTCCCTGAGCCAAAGGCTCAATATTTTTTGTAATTGCATGGCTGGAACTGGGGTAGAAAATGCTCCACTTATAATTCTGAGGGCATTCTTTTGAGTAGTCTCAACCCTATTGTGGGTTGATTCAGAGAAATAAAGCTTGTACAGTGGAATCTGCCTAATGTGACCAGCCTCAGGAAAAACAAAACTGGTCACCTTATAAAGATTGTCACCACAAAGGTGGTAAAGTATTGTATTTGTAAAGTGAAATTGCACGAAAGTGGACACTATAAACAGATGGTCACTTTAAGGCTTTATTACACTCAAAATGTAGAGCAATTTTGGTTGCAGAAACCAGTTGCTGCAATTCATTCCATCAAGACAGGGATCCCAGATGAGCACGCAGGGTTGCCATAGTAAACAAACCCTGCTGTGTTCACAAACGTCAGATTTGCCAAATTGGCAGTCGCTAGAGCATGTAATTATAAATACCATATTGTTGGTTGCTTATACATTGTGTATCTTTGGATCGGATTGATATTTATTTTTCTTTTCTTCAAAATCAAATCAATTTCCATTTCACGGACATTTTGTTTTCGCACACACTCATGCCTTTCACTACGAACGGTATGGCTGACGCTGACTCTTCCGCCATCTTGTGTTGTGACATAGAAATAGGAAGCACTACAATTGGCTGGATTTCCAGCAACCTGCAATTTTTTCGCCTCTGAACGAAAAAGTTGGAGTTGACTGTTCCCTAGGTAACCGAGGGAAATTTCCAGGAAAGAGGTTTCTGCAACTGGTTGCAGCAACCAAATCGCATGAAAATTTCTTCGTGTAATAAGGCCTTTAGTAGTTTCCACTGTATTTTGTTTTTATGTCTGGGCTTGTGTATTTCATTCACTCTCTCCATATATATATATATACAGGGTGTCCAGTGCTAATGCTATCCAATGGCTATTTCCTAAACCGTTAGTCAGAGACACATAGTTCCAATTGCAAAAATGGTTTAAATTGTATAATCTATTATATGCCAGGGTGTCTACCGCTCCGGAAAGTCTGGAAAAAGCCGGGATGTTGGAAAATGGGTCCGGAAAGTCTGGAAAAAACCGGGAAATTGGTTAATGGGTCCGGAAAATTCACCAAAAGAATCAATTTATTTTCGTATCCTTTTTTTTTTTTTTTTTTTTTTACCTTTTCTCTCTAAATGTCAGACTGGAAACCGAAAGCAACTGCAACGTATTTTTCGGACCGCGAAAGCATCAACCGATGTGTTTGTATAAGATGGGAAAAATGGGGGGGGGGGGTAATCAATCGTGACGGGAGGGTAAAAGACAAATTAGCTTACTTGGTAACTTATATCTTAGGACCGTATTTCCAAGAACAGTTATTTAATTCTATCAGAAAGGGCAACTACTTCTGTTTCTCAATTGATGAAAGCTTAATCCTGTATACTTCAGTTAAAATTGATTTCAAGAAGTTGTACAAAATATGCAAATATAAAGACAAGGGGGGGGGGGCATTGTGCAATTTCCCTAAGTAAAATGCATTGGTCAGGAATTTTTTTCACGGGACCTCCTAAAAATCAGGAAATTGACTTTCAGAAATTTGGTAGACACCCTGTATGTGAAACAATCGAAGTCAATAAATCAAATCCTATAAAAATTACGAAATTTAAATTTTTACACGGTCCCCCGGTCCTATCAGTTATATTTAGAAATTTTTTCTTGCAATTTCATTAACTGCAATCGTGCCATCGTGCAATTTCATTAACTATTTTATGAATATAGATTGCAATAAAGAAGATTAACGTTTAACTCTGTGTATCCAATAAAGTAAAATAAAAATATAGCCTATGCTGAAAATGGAATTTTTTAAACAGTTTTTTAAATGAACTGGCGTTAAATAGCTTCCTTTGACTGCAATCTAAATATTGTTGCGAATTTTCGGGGCAACCCACTGTTCTGGGGTTTAAAATAGTTGAAAATTGGTAGTCTACGAGTCAAATAGTTAAATTTTGCCTTTTGTTGCATCAAAATCGGTCAACTAGAACAGGAGATTCGGAGGTTTCGGTTTTCCCATTCACTTCTACTGCAGTTTCTAGAAATCTCGAGAAATATTCGTCCTAGGCCTTCGGTAACTTCACTTTTGGGGACTTATTTTTGGCGCCAAATTTGGTGATATTTATCTAAAAGTCGCCAAGCTTGGCGACATTTTGGTCATTTGGCGCGGTTTTCTTTATGGGGCTTGTAAAGTTAGTTTTTCTGCATAATAGCCTAATATTTCTCTTCTATGACGTAATCAAAATTTCCGCTTTATGTGGAATGTTCGAGAGATACATTCTTCTAGAAACTCCTTGTAGCTTCTGCGACATCTATAAATACAGGCATGACAGACCAGGGGGGGGGGATATCGGGATATATCCCCCACCCCCGAAATTTTTAGATTAGTGATGAAATTCCGTCTATTTATACACATATAAGTTCATATTCTCCCCCGAAAAATTTTCCTGGCTACGCGCCTGTGACACGCAACCCCAGTCAGTGTTCATCGAGCTCTCTTTGAGTGAGTTTGCTGAGTTACGCTTTGTATTGACGCTATAAAAACGATATTTTAGCTTGCTTTTCGAAGCTAATTTTTAAGTGCTGTATGTAAATCTTTCGTTGCTGAGTTTTGAGGGACTGTTAGTGTTATCCCCCGTATATTCCCACTGAATTTTACCTGTAGAAGTGTTTTATTTTGTGTGAGAAATACAGCATTTGTGAAAACTTCTGATTTAAGCTGTCTGTTAAAAGCACATTACTGTCTGATTGTGCTTGTGAATTTTGTACAGCTGATTGTTCGACGAAGTTCTAGAAGCAATAAACCATGTGTTCCATCTTGACAAGTAGACCTTTTACTAGGACTTTCTACACCAACTGGACTTTAGAACGAGGAACCAGAAACTAGCAGATTATTCTGCCACAATATGCACCAATCGAAGTATAGAAAACTCTTCCTGTACTTTGCGTAGCACACTCTTATGTTACACATCTGCATGCTACACGTATACGATTTAGTAAGTTTGACCTCAGATAGATTGTTAATAGAGCTTGACTATAACCCTCTGCTTGCAGGGCCCGATTATGACCAACAGGGGTCCCGGGCATTGATGGATTTGGGGGGGGGGTCCCCGATCTATGAAATTTGTTTCATTTTAAATAAAATTTTGTTATGAAAAAAAAAAGAATGTTTCAGAAGAACATTTGAAATTGGAGGCCCTTTCGAGCTTGGGGCCCTTGGCAAAGTCCCGATTTGCCCATGCGATAATTAAGCCCTGTCTGTTTGAAGACCAGTACTCTAAAATTAGTTTTGCTTCTTTTTCCGCATTATACCAGAAAATGAAATTAAAACCTATAATTTAAAATTTCGGTATTTATATGGTCCCTTAACGGTTTACCATAACGGGACATTTTTAAGCGTGGAAAAGTTACTTAAGTCACAATGTTAGCTGCTTCATAAATCGATGAATTTTGGTCGTAGAAGGACGAATTTTTTTTATTGTGCATGAAATTGTATAAAGAAAAAGTTTTCTAAATACAACTGATAGGACCGGAGGACCGTATAAAAATTTAAATTTCGTAATTTTTATAGAAACTGAATTATTGACTTTGGCTGCTTCTGATGCAATAGATTATATATTTTAAAGCATTTTTGCAATTGGAACTATGTGTCTCTGACTAATGGTTTAGGAAATAGCCATTGGACAGCGTTAGCACTGGACACCCTGTCCCACTGATATATATATATCAGTGGCGGCTCGTGGGTGATTTATAAAGAGGTTTACAAAACAAATTTCGAAAATTAAATAGGCAGATACGATACACCTTACAAATTGAAATATATTTGCGTTTCCAGCAGTTACAGGAAACCAATGCACGCACTGAAAGAAAACAAGTCAGCTTGGGTCTTAAATTTCGTCACAGATAAGTTTTAGCAAAGGTGCTGTCTTGACTCATTTTATTTCAATATTTTTTCAAAGGATAATATTGAAAAATGCCATTGCTTTAGCTCCGAAACACTTATCTTAATTATTTACACTAGTTTGTAAAAAAAATTAATGTAGTGAAAAATTGTAGAAATAAAAAAAAATATTACGAAAATGAAATAAAAATTAATTAACTAACCGAACGTAACAAACCAAGGCAAAATCCGGAAGCGATACCGCAAAAAAGTGGCCATGGGTGCACAATGAAATTGTGCGAACGGACAGATTTCAGGAGTGCCATGCTTCCTCCCAGCTGTCTGGGCTTCTTATCCCAGAGAGCGGTTCAGAGAGAAAAATTTCCGTTCGCACGTGCGACTGATTAGACTGTGTTGAAGTAACCTACACTACAGTGCGTTAGCTATAATAAGCGTATTTAATAACAGTGGGAGGATGGGGGAGAGAGTAAAACTCACGTTTTAAATTCACATAAATCTAGAAGTGTGCTTAATATTTGCTTTAAATTTAATTTGTTAATGTGTTTATCCTTTAGCTTTTCCTTTGGAGGTTCATGTGCTCAAATAGAGGAGCCGCCACTGGAGACAGACATTTGTAGTTTCCATGCGAGACGAGACAGGCCCATTTTTCATTATGATTTAGGGATTTTGCGAGACGAGAGGGCCCGATTTTTCGTCCCACGTGCATCCCTAATCATGGATAACACCCAATTCCTCCCGATTGATATGTCGGCGTCTTCAGCAGTGGCGTAGAAACGGGGAAGGCGGAAAGGGTGGTCCGTCCCCGTCGGCAGGTTAAACAAGATAGAGGTGGCAGACGCAAACCCATTTTTGTCCTATGAATATTTGCTTGAGAACCTGCCCCACGTGAGTACCGGATCCAAGGCAAGGGCGATGAGGAGGCTTTCCTTGAGCGCATTAAACCTAAAATTTAGTCAAGTTGCTGGGGCATTTCACTCACTTTTGAACCCATGTTTAAAATGTTCGCTCTCGTTATTGGAAAGACACAACGGAGAAGACACCCGTCCTTTTTACTTCCTTGTACGGAGTATAAGGAAGTAATGTGATCCCGAAAAATTTCGGGGGCCGAAATTCGTCGGAAAAAACGTTTTTGATTACCTCTGTATTTAAATTTAAGAATTTTTTCGATGCATCTCATCGTACGCTAGCATGCACGATCATATAAACGCGTCTGCAACCCATTTTGATCAACGGCGAATCTATTTTGACCAGTTTTTCCATACCGTCTACGCATACGTATGTATGTAACTCGCATATCTAAAAAACTATTGGTCGAGAATGTTAAAACTTTACATTAGGATTGTCGTAACATCTAGTTGTGCACCTAACTTTTCGGTCTCATTCGACTGGATATTTTATCTACAGGACCGTCAAAAGATTCGAAATACATTACGCTCTATGGGCTGAAATTCACCAAACTCACAAATTTCAAAAACTATCAGACGTAGAAAGTTGAAACTTTATATTTAGGGTTGTTGTAACATCTAGTTGTGTACCTCTCCTTTTGGTCCCATTCGACTAGATAGTTTATCTACAGGGCCGCCCAAAAGATTTTAAATACATTGCGCTCTATAGGCAGAAATTCATTAAAGTGTATTTTATTATTATTAGGCTACTTTCTCCCCATCGAAAAAAGTGCATTTATAGTTCTGCTACAGGAACACTCAAAAGATTTCAGGGGCAATTTTAGGGACATTCATCCATTTCAAGCACAATACTGTCCTACCATATACTTAGGTAATGGTCCGACCACGGTCACGTGCCTCCTTCAAAAATTACGCCAAAAGTCACAAAGCCTGGCTATTTTTGGTGTATGTATTTAAATCTCAAAAACTATTAATCGTAGAATGTTTAAATTTCATACATAAGATTGCTATAACATCTAATTGTGCATATCGATTTTTGGTTCCAATCTACTGGAGAGTTTATTTACAGGACCACCCTAAAGAATTTCAATACATTAACGCCTATGGACATCTTCAATATATTACATCTGCAGTCAGTCATTGTTTGGTCCATGGCCAAAATCTTGCCATTTGTCGTGACCTTGGCGAGTTTTGTCGAAATATCGCCAAATTTCGCGATAGTCAGTCATTTGGTCCATGGCCAAAATATCGCCATTTGTCGTCGACCTTGGCGAGTTTTGCCGAAATATCACCAAATTTCGCACCAACAATTATTTCGGATTTCGTATAACTCTAAAACTTTTACCCGTAGAATTTTGAAATTTTGTATTTAGAACTATTGTAACATCTAACTGTGCAAGAGGGACTTCATGGGAATTTAATGCGGTAGGGAATATCAGGCTTTTCTGTTTCTTCACTGACAATGCACGAAAAAAGTTCGCAAGTTGATATTTGAAAATTAATATCGACTGGTATTTTATGGATTAAATGTATTCGATCAAGAATTCAGATATTGAGTTTCTTCGGTTACTTTAAATAATAGTGTTATGAAATATGTTTTTCAAACTAAAGCTTTTGCTTAGAAAGTCGAGCAAAACTCTTGTTTGTTCTTTTTTTTTTCTGTAACTGTCTCTGTGTATGAATAGTCAAAGTTTCAAATTGTAAGTCCTCCGAATTTACGTGAGTCTAGTGCAAAACTAAAGAAAATTCATACATAGGATTGCACTAATATATTTATCAATGCTTCTTTTTCATTACAGGTCTGAGGACTTTCCAAAGTATACTTTCTTGCTTTCTTTGTTCTTCACTTATAAAAGTAACTAGACTTCATATTTATAAGAAAAACACAAAGACAAAATTATCTCCAAGTTTAATCATTCGAACCGAACTCAATCTTTGAATACAGTCAGTCTTTCTAATAGCCAAAGAAGTATCATCGCCTACAAATGGAGCAACATTTCTTAATCAATAAAGTTTTTTGTTAATGCCATTGGTCTTCTCTAGAGTAAGCAAGTCAGATCAGTTCCAAATGAATCGCAGCCAGCTTTATTAATAGAACATTAGAATCTCATCACCATCCATGTTCTCCAGAGCCAAAAAGTCAGATCAGTTCCACATGAATCGCAGCCGTGATTACTTGTAACATCGACAATTGAAAAATACAAGATATAATGACATGTTTTAAACCCGAGAGACCACTCTACTTTTATTTTTAGCAAGACCATCTGGAGAAAACTACTCTCATGTGGAGGTGGTCCAAAAGTGACTATGTTTACCCGAGGGTCCCTGCGAAAGCCATCCAGTAGGAGCTAAACTGTGACTATGATTACCCGAGGGTCCCTGCGAAAGCCATCCAGTAGGGGGCCAAACTGTGACTATGATTACCCGAGGGTCCCTGCGAAAGCCATCCTGTAGGAGCCCAACTGTGACTATGATTACCCGAGGGTCCCTGCGAAAGCCATCCTGTAGGGGCCCAACTGTGACTCTTGTCAGCTCTTCTGATCTTTGCTTCCTCTTCCGCCCTACCGCTGTCATCGGAAAACGCTTTCCGCTAGGTCTGTTTATGCGTTAACATCACACTAGGTCTGTTATGCAAAATAACACTAGGTCTGTTTATGCAAATTAATAGTTTATGCGGTCCAGTTAGTACCGGGCCACCGCCAGTCCTCTCAGTAACACCATCGAGAGTTGAAGTGCGGGTGGCCGAAAGGGGAGGGAAGTGTTCGCAGAGCATTTCGAAGTAACGCATATTTAAGAGCAGAATATCAGAACACTATTTGTGGTGCATATCCTGCATTTCTGCATCTTCTTAACCCCTTAAGCGGTTTGCCCGTACAGTGTACGTGCTACCCAAAATTGGCCTCAACTGGTTTGCCCGTATAGCGTACGGGCATCGATATTTTCTTCTTTACTTTTCTGATTTGCCCGTATATTTCATTATTGTGAAGAGACTATTTAGTATTAATATTTTTCAATAGATTGCGTGGCTTGTCAATGTAACTGAAATGCTTTTCATCCGGGTTTTTCTTCCTAGCGAGTTAGCGGGAATATTTCATCATATGCCTTTCAAAATATGCCTTTTTTTGGAAGCATTTCGGTAAAAAAATTGGCCGCTTAAAGGGTTAAACGACGACTGTTCTTGTGTTTTTTAGTTTTCAATCCAGGGTAACGGGCATTAAACAAGGACGGATACAACCCATCCCACTGGCCCGGAAAATTCATAACAACGGCGGCCCACTTATACACTCTATAACAAAAAAATCGACGCACCAAGAAACAATCATCCGATTGCTTTGAAATTTCGTATGCATGAATGTTTTGAACAGATGCAAATGATTCAAATTTGGTGTCTAATGAATGAATAGTTTGATCTCTAGCGCATCGGAATTGCGCATCCAGCAGACGTATATAAGGAGCAGTTCTTCAACGGTTGTTAAAACTTTCGGTTTGATTGCGATTCAGATGACCTTTCAACAACTTAAAAAATGCCTCGCTGCAGGATTCGTGCTCATTACGAGCAACTGTCACAGTTTGACAGAGGTAGTATCATTGGATTGAAAGAGGCCGGTTGGACTAATCGGAGAATCGCTCGTCATTTGAGTCGAAGCGATGCGACGACGATTCGAAGATGCTGGCAAGGATGTGTGGAAAATGGCAGAGTGCAGCGTCAGGATGGCAGCGGTCGACCTAGGGCTACAACAGATTGTGAGGACAGAGTGATGGTCCGATCAGCTGTCACAGCGCCTTCTTCATCTCTATCAACCATCAGACGTTCAACCCAAACACCAGTGTCCATCATGACCATTCACAGACGGTTGAGAGAGCGAAATCTACGCTCGCGCCGACCGTTACGCCACCAACCTCTCACGCCTGCACACTGCCGAGCCAGATTACAGTGGTGCAGGGCTCGATCAGGTCGGAATGATGCCGACTGGGGACGTATAGTCTTCAGCGACGAATCTCGCTTCCAACTGTGTTCTGACGATCATCGAAGACGTGTTTGGAGACGCACAGGGCAGAGGGGGATCCTGCTTTCACTATTGCACGCCACACCGGCCCTCAACAAGGCATCATGGTCTGGGGTGCCATTTCCTTTGACAGCCGGACCCCTTTGGTCGTCATTAGAGGTACACTTACTGCACAGCGGTACGTGGACGACATCCTAAGACCTGTTTTGCTACCGTTCCTTTTGCAGTGCCCTGGGCTGGATTTCAGCAGGACAATGCCAGACCACATACGGCTCGTGTTGCTCTAAACTGTTTGCAAGCTTGTCAAACTCTTCCTTGGCCTGCCAGATCGCCAGATCTCTCTCCCATCGAGCATGTCTGGGATATGATGGGAAGGCGATTGCATCTGGCACGGTCTGTTGATGACCTCGTTCGACAGTTGAAGCGAATTTGGCAGGAAATACCGCAGGAGACCATCCGGGAGCTTTATCGGTCTATGCCACGCCGTGTGGCAGCTTGTATCCAGGCTAGCGGCGGGTCAACACCTTATTGAACTTGTTACTGTAACTCTGAAATAAATTATTCAATTGTTCTGAAATTTTAATCATTTACTATTCTGTACATTGTCTTCCTATCCACCAATTTTCGTCTCAATCGGACACCTCCTTCTTGGTGCGTCGATTTATTTGTTATAGAGTGTATTTTCTAACAGGCGTGCACATCATACATAAGTGTATATATAAATGCATTACATATTAAAGTCACCGGCCCATGGAGAAAACTCCCGGGATGCCGGTGTGTGTCCCGGGCCTGGCATTAAATAAAATTACCATTATACAACGGTAAAAAACCTTTTTTTTTTTTTTTTTTCAAAATCATCAAAGTAAAGCGTCCACCTAAAAACACAATACTTTTTTATAAAAACCTAAAAATATTACATTAATATCCTTCATTGAGGTTTAAAACAGCTCAGAATTAACGATGGAAAACTGCTTGGGTTCTCCAGTTTTCATTTTTATAGTGCTTCGCCAGGTTGTTCGAAATGCTCTGCAAGGTAGCCCATCTTCACGTGGTACTTCCCTGGGCAACTTTCGAGAGTGAGAGAAGTTAAGTTTTGCTGTTCCGAAATGGCAAAGAGGCTACCAAAAGTCAAAATATGAGCAAGATTTTGTTGTGTTGTGGGATTACGGCCAATTATCTACGCATGGGATCCAGGTCGAATGGTGGGGTGCCCTCCGTGGAGGCCTTTCTAAGGGCTCCTAACCCGTATTTGCGCAACGTGTCGGAAGAAACCACGGAAAAATCCGAACGGTTAGGTTTGCTTACATGACCTGGCTTTGAATCGGGCACCTTCCGTCTCCCCGTTCAGAGCGCTTTGCGCTCGGCCACTGGTGGAGCGAAATGAGCCAGGGAGAAAATTTAAATTATTCTACTCTACATGCCTTAATGTTAGAGTATTTCGTATTGTTTAAAAGCTCATTACATTAAAAGGTAGAATATCAGTAGTTTAAAAAAAAATACTTATTTTTTTCCTCCTTTTCCTTTTTCTAAAACTTGAAAATTTGACGAAGAAAATTGAAAAATACTTTACATAAAATTTTTCGACAGAATTGTCATTTATATTATCAGGTACTAAGGAAATATATACATTTTTGAATCAATTGCAACTATCTTTATAAAAAATATATAATATTATTAAAATTTTTGAGTAACTTTCATGTGGATTTAATTCTATTATAAGATATTTTGTTTTGATTATCAGGTAGACATCATTCCTTTAACCCTCTGACTGCTCAATTTGTGGACCAAAATTGCTTCAAAAATTGTGCTTTTTTTTTTTTTTTTTTTTTTTTTCAATATTTCGAATCTATATACATTGGAGAATTGAATTGTGCATTTTTTCTTTCTAGAAATTTTTTTTATATAGATTTTTATCATGAGAAACTAATATTTAACTCTAATTTATTTCACTGGTTAAACAGTGAAAACGCAGGATGCTCTCCTCAATACAAGAAGAAAAACACCTGCCCGCGAAAATCGCGGGATCAGCAAATTTTGCTACATTTGAGTTGCCCGTGGAAATCGCGAGATGATCAGCCAGAGGGTTAAAGCAGTAGTTCCCAACCTTTTAACACTACGCCCCCCAACAAAGGGTAACTTACGATGGCACCTCCCCCCCCCCCCATTCCTCATCATATATATACAGTTTTTCATTCTTCAACGCTGAAAATATCGTCACCTTTTCAACAAAATAATGTTATCGATAAATATTGAATGAACATTTTAAGCTTTATCCCTTGCTCTTTGCCTGTTTTTCTCACGCCCCCCTCCCCCTTGCAAACAACACCCCCAAAGGGGCTTGCGCTCCACCGGTTGGAAACTGCTGCTTTATAGTATTTGAAACATAATTTTACTATACATTTTTCGGGGGAGTCCCGAACCACACAAACACAATAAGGTATACTACTGGATGTACACCGCCTCTGACTGCAGAGATTTGAATTATAAAAATAACCCATATTTTAGAGTCGATGGTTTCGCACATGTCGTCCTCCTTGTTTTACCTCAAAAAGTGATTAACTCTTTAACGCAAGGTGTCCTCGCCACGAGGACACTAGTGTTACATTTTTACTGTTTTGATTTAGTAAGAATTAATTTGATTTCAACAAACTACTTAAGGAGGACATAGTTGCAAGAGAAACCCATTTCTATTTAGCCCAAAATTTCCAGAAAAAAATTATCGATTATTTCTGAAATGGATGTCAGAATTATTTTTATGAGAATCGGCATCTGCTGAGATCTGGAAAATGTGATGAAGATATGTGTCCATATAGAAGAAAAACTAGATGGACTGCCCATATGCCGAAAAAGTGCAGTCGTTGCCATCGCGCGATTTAACTACCAGTAACATGGTCGAATTGTCCATCCCCTGCTACAGATCTCAAGACCTTTTTTTGACACAGCTAGCTGTGCAACGGCCGCGCAGACATGTTGCTGGTAGTTAAATCGAGCGAGGGCAACGACTACACTTTTTCGGCATTGGGAAATAAATGGTTGCGCTTCAAAGGGTTAAATGATTGGTATATACACTGCAACAGAGGGAGTTCCCTCTGACAAAGGGCTTTAACCGATGAGATCGAAAGAATTTTTGGTTGAAACGATCGTATCGTGTAATGAGAACAGGGCCGTGCCGCTATGATGCTGAGAGGCGGCCGGCCTGGATTAACCATTATCTACTTGTATAACGCGTAAAATTTGAAAAAAAAAGTTTTTTTTTTTTTTTTTTTTTTTTTTTTTTTTTTTTTTTTTAAGACTAGGGGCCAAGGCCCCAGACTCGCTACGCTCGCTTTTCGTATGAGGCATTCGGCCCCTAATAAGGCTTTTTCGTAAAAAAGACATAATTTCAACAGACAAAACCCGAAGATTGGATCAGATAGAATGTTACTGAGCTACACATTGCTTGGTTCTTGCATGTTCATTGGTACATAAAAATTTAAACTTCACACTACAGTAGACCCCCTCCCCCTCATAACACGGAAGATATTTTGTTATGGGAATTCGTGTTGTACGGGTCCTGATCTATACTCCACCTGGAGTGCAGACTCCGCTTATAATCGCTGGAAAAATTATTTGCACTCCTCAGAAACACAATGATATTTAGTGTTGCCATTCAAAAGTTATATTAATTAGGAGCTAAAGCATAATAAAATTAGAACATCTGTTTCAGCTGTATTTTTAATAATGTAAAACCTATTGGACACCTTCCAAATTTGCCACCCATGGCGATTTTTCATTATTTGGCGACTTGCGTACATGTAAAGTTAATAAAAGCTACGGAACAGATAGGATAGCTTGCCACCAATGGCGACTTTTCATTATTTGGCGATTTACACATGCTCACAACCTATAATTACTGTTCATGTAAGGTTACCGGAAAACCGTTATCCATATTTTCATTTATATAATAGTTTGCAGATTGGCGAACTTAGCACCACGAATTATACCATCTCGTCGCGCTAGCAAATATCCAAAGTGTACTATAACTGCTATAATGGCATTATTAACGCCGCCAAATATTTCTACTGGTAGCAAATAATCCAGCTGGACCGAACCGGCTTTAAAATAATCTGCATTTTAATTATTTTTCAGTTTCAAGATATTAGTTATTCTGTTTTGGAAAAACGAATAATCGCTAATTCTAAACTCCTGTTGTCTAAGCGAACTTACTATTTGAAAATTGTCAACTTTGTGTGTCACATTTTGAGTTACTTATTTCATATTATTGTAACCTATTTATAGAAAAAAAAAAACCAGGTGATGCCTATTCTACAGCTTACGAAATATTGTAACAATAGATTAAAGCTGTTGTGAACTAATAGTATTTAAATGTGTAAAATTATGTGGCATACTTTTATGTCGCATTTTTGGGACACGTTTTTCATACAATTTTCAATAAAGGGGGTGAGAGATAAAATGACATAGTCATTAAAAGGTGGAGAAAAGCTGCACAGAAAAATTCACAATTCCAACTGAATGAAAATTTCAAAACCTTATTCTCAGGTGTATTCAGCAGACGATAAATTACGATAAATTGCGCCAAGCATTAGAATAATCTCCTCAAAATCGCGCAAAACCGTTTAATTTTTCGCGAAATTAAAAAGGTCTCACATTTTAGTATAAGAAAATTTCTAAATAATATGTTTCTTTTGAGTATAAAACATTTCATTCCTGCTCTGATTTCCCATGCTCACGATATTTTAATTTAAAAACAGCCTTACAAATAATCTAGACAAAAAAAAATCGTTATTCTTTTATTTTTACTTCAAGAGTCCAAATCATTTAATAAACTTGCCGAACGTGGCAACCTAGATAAGCTTAAACGGCGCTTTTTCCACTGTGGGGTTACAATTACGAAATGTCGGAAAGCAAAAATTAGCCTTTTGCGATACGTTTTTTATCGATATCTCCTAAAATAATTCGAATTTTGAAAAAATCGCTTCGAGGTGTGTTGGGAACTGTCATGGAAAATTTCCGCACAAAATTTGGTAGGTCTACGATCACCCGTCTGCGAGCTACGCGAGACACATTCAAACAAACTAACAGTTTACGCATTGTTTTATTAATATAGAAGAAGATAGTTTTTATTTTGGCGTAAAATGGGCG
This sequence comes from Cheiracanthium punctorium, assembly GCA_038373885.1. Taxonomy (NCBI): domain Eukaryota; kingdom Metazoa; phylum Arthropoda; class Arachnida; order Araneae; family Cheiracanthiidae; genus Cheiracanthium; species Cheiracanthium punctorium. The sequence goes on from JAWZYV010013819.1 coordinate 1,304,922, forward strand.
TAATTCTAACTCATATTTGTAAATTTCACGCGATTCTAGATACTTGGAAACGCTTTGTTGCAAAGGAATGAATGATTTTATGCCAAATCTGGCAACCATTATGTTTATTTTTTCAGTTTTTTATTAATATCCTCTAAAATAATTCGATTTTCGAAATTTAAGTCAGCTTAGCAGGTTCCTCGGAATTTTTCGAATCTGTGGGCACCTTAGTCGAAACTCAAATCCCCACGGTTTAGGAGGAGATAGGATAACAAGCTTTTGACAGCGCCAGCGGCAACGGCCTTTACTTTTTTTTAGAGAGAAAATTAACGATCATTTACTGCTGTCAGTTGGGGGACAGAGAAAAAAGTCGTACCTTTGATATGGGCAGATTTATAAAAAAAATTTCTGCCAGGCGCAAAGATTCGATACTTATTCAGAATTACATGAAATATCTCATCATTGTCAGAAAGACCATTTTATCTTGTCTAAATATTTGTTCAGGGGAGCGTCTCTTCCGTTCCTACTCCATGGGCCTATCTGCCTTCGCTCTTTGCTAGGGGCGGCAGAATCCTTATCGTTGAATTCATTTTTAGGAGACTAACAGAGGAAGTTTTAAAAATATGGTTGTATATCGGACAGACATTAGTTCAAGTGGCTTTAAAATAGTTATTTTCATTTTTGTATTATTATCATTTTCCTTTGCCTCGGCTATGAAAACTTATATTAATTTTTTCTTTCACCAGAAACATTGCGCCTGCCTGGCTGCTGTCATTAACTGGCAGCATTATTTACAGTCGCCCGTTAGAAATCTTATAAATTTTCTTTTTAAAATCAGGCTGGACAATGACGTACGAAAGTGGGTAGTGTACGTAAAAAGTAATGTACGTAAGTAGTGACGTAGGAATGTGTGGTCCACCCCGGGCGATAAGTGAAAGAAAAATAGAGGATGGCAAAACGTTGAAACTGAGAAAGAATAAGGCATCAGTCGGAAAGACGGAGATGGGAAGCAGGCGGCAGAAAGCCTAAACTTAGAAATAATGGGGCGCAGGGCCCTAGCTCGGGGTTGGCGAGGCTGCCCCCTGCCAGGAAAATAGACAGGAGAGGGGCGCAAAACTAGCTGGTTCAAAAAAAGTGTATGCGTGTAATCTTTAAGCGCGGTTGAAGTAAACCTTCTTTGACGTTTGCGACACATATCACTGAAATGATTAAACTTTAACTTAAAATAAATATCATTAATTATATTTATTATTCATGTAAATTACAAAGATTATATAAATGTTATATTCATATTATTTATTGAAAATAGGTACTTGAATGTCATTATAATTTTTTATGTATGAAATTATATGTTTGTGGTAACTATTGAGAAACATAAATTTTACTCTCTAAATTTGCTAATTTTCTTGAAAATACAGCATCTATCGTTGTACCGAAACGCGTTGTTGATTGAAGTCGAGAAGTATTCATAGTTAGATCAAATTTTTCTTTTAAAAAATCAACTAACGGCTGAGATTCTTGAGAGCGAAAATTAACATTAAAATCTCCAGTAAGAATCATCGGTCATTCATGATAATTACTTAGAATCCAAGAAGTGTCCATGTTGTAGTATTATTCTTTAACTGTTTTCTTATGCGATTGTTCCATCTGGAGGTTGGGTTTGAATGGGGGGAATGTCCATATTGTAGTATTATACTTTAACTGTGTTATTTAACTGATGTTTTCCTCTGATAGTTGGGTTCGAATGCAGGCAGTGTAATTTTTTTTTTTTGTGTGTGTGTGTGTGTGTGTTTTTCTATCACAGTATTCATAAGCGTTGATATCGTTTGCTGGTAGGTTTCGAATTATTATTCTGTATCCGTGTTTTTAAACTGCAGGTTCTGTCTATTGTTTGGGATTGATATTGTATTGATTGGATATTGATTGGGATTACACCACTGGGCGCAGAGAAGCCCAGTGGTGTAATAGCGCACCGCACTGCCGTCCCACAGGTCCGGGGTTCGAATGCCGGGCTGGGCAAGGTCGACTCGGACTTTCATCCTTTGGGTGGGTCGATAAAATGAGGACCAAGCTTGCTTGGGGTCAAACACTGGGGGCTTCGCGTTAGGCTGACCACCTGGCCGAGGCATATGCATCCGCACCCCAGAGCCTATGGTCGCGTAGGCGCGGTTGGGCAGCGCAGGCCTGGGCCCCGCAGAGGGGCTGTTGCGCCAATATTTGAATTTTTTTTTAGATGCGCAGTTACCCAGTCTGTGTAGCGCCATCTGTTTGCAACTACGGCGTTATCCAACTTTCTAAGAGATGTGTCCCCTCCTATCAATTTACCTTCGTGGGATCGAAGTATGATCCTACAACAGTGTTCTTAAGGCTGTTCTTCGAAAAAAAAGAACTCTGTTTTTAGTCTTGGTACACAAATTGAAATAAATTAATAGCACCGTGGTCTCCAAAAAATTCCAGATGGTTCTTCATAAGCTGCGATAAGCGAAAAAGCTGTGGCTTTTGTGAACTTTTCAGAAAAAATTCTTAAACATGGATCTGAGCAGCAAGGTTTTTCGAAGAGTGACACGCTTTGCGAAAATTTCCGATTTTTAAGAATTTTTTCTAAAAGTTTTGAAACTCGTACAGATTGGCCGTCTTCGTAGTATGTAATACAGCTTGTAAAGAGACAGTTTCAAAATTTTGAAGTGCCTGGCATAATTAGTTTATTTGTAATTATGTACCAAAATCACATGATTTTTTCGAATAACACCGTTAAACGAAAATTTCCCTGGGCTGTGTTAGGTTCGTTTGCAGCGAGTGTGCAGCCACTGTCCCTTTAATTGTGGTATTCCATCCCCTTGTTCTGTCTGGAAGTTGGATTAGAATCCAGGAAAAGGGTTCTTAAACTGACGTTTCCATCTACTGTTCCCAGGGACCGATATACACACTTTGGGGCCCAGGGCACAGATACTTTTGGGGACCCCTGCACAAAAAATTTCCGCGGAATATTACTTAATTAAATTAAGTTAAATCCAATTATCATTCCTAAGTTAACCATACGTAAACATTTACAAATCAGTAAAATGTCACGACAGATACCGCTTATATGAATTTTTCGATTTTGAAATGTTTTTATGAGTATTTACAGCCGTCAAACACCTTTGAAAAGATAAAAGGAGGAGCATGCTGAGGTGTCCGAACGAATTTGCGAATGTCGAATCGAATGCATAATTTTTAGCGTTACAAATTGCATTAAATTAAAAATTTTGAATATTTGTGATGAATGAAGTAATCACAAATTTTTCTATTGAGAGATAATTTTAGTAAATATTATGATAACATAAAAGGAAGTTTTAGGGGCCCCTAAAAATCGGGGGCCCAGGGCACGTGCCCCGAATGCCCCGCTGTAAATCAGTCCCTGACTGTTCCGGTTCGATTGCAGGGAGGTTCCATTTCTTTGTGATTTTCCAAAACCATTGTATATTATTCATCTAAAAATAAGGATTATCGAGAACAACGTTGTTTGCAACAACGGCGTTATCCAACTTTCTAAGCGAAGTGTCCCCTCCTATAAATTTACCTTCGTGGGATCGAAGTATGATCCTCCAACAGTGTTCTTAAACGAAAATTTCCCTCTGCTGTTTAGGTACATTTGCAGCCACTGTGCCTTTAATTGTGGTGTTCCATCTCCTTGTTCTTAAACCGTTGTTCTGTCTTGAAGTTGGCTTAGAATCCAGGAAAAGTGTTCTTAAACTGACGTTTCCAACTACTTTTCCGGTTCGATTGCAGACAGGTTCCATTTCTTTGTGCTTTTCCAAAAACTTGTATATTATTCATCTAAAAATAAGGATTATCGACAACCTCCTGTGAGGTTGGGATTACATGTAAAATATTATGTTGGATGTACCTTCAAAACGCTTATTGATATATAAATAAAGATTGATGTCTCTAAGATACGGCTCTTGACTGTTTTTCTCTAACAGTTTCCGCGTATTTTTACACGATGAATTCGGGGATTGGCGAAAGTAGGTCGAAAAGGTAGGTTTTTCGGTGGTACTTCTTTTTCCGGGCGTGCACGTCACTTCCTTTACTGAGCGCTACTTCCATCAGAAAAAAAAAATAAAAGTCGCCACTAAAGAAGTTTTTCTTAAAAAAAAAAAAAAAAAAAACGGTTTTGCGTCTTCCACTGTACCTCACGTACAATAGCAACCTCCGTTCAGAAGAAAATCGTAGATTTCATAAAATATTTTCGCTTCTTCGGGTTTTATTCACTAAAGGCTGATATTTCCCTAAATAGGTAAGTCATTTTTTTTTCAGAATTAAAAAAATCCATTTGAAAAAAAAATTCTCCGGCTGATTTCCGTTCACAGGCCATCCGTTCTTATCACAGTAGTTAATGAAATTTTCTTATATGTAAGTATTGTACGTGGTGTTATATCAAAAAAATCTGATGTGTCCAACACATGACTTCCTTGCACGTCTATTAAATCAAAAATATTTTCGACGCCTTTCCTCTAAACTTATTTGTTTGAAAGAGATAAAATATCAATAATAGTAAGGTTTAGCGATTTCTAGCCAAATATTTCGATATCGCCAAGCTGAGTTCAATTTGAAAGATTTCCTTCTGACATTTTATTTGGCGATATTTCACCTAAAGCCGACAAACTTGAGATAGTTTGCGAGATTTTGGGGATAGCCAAAGTAGTCATTGACCACAGGCTTTTAATGAATTGAATGCATCCATACACCTCAATGTATTTAAAGTCACTTGGCTCACCCTGTAAATAAATTCCCAGTCAATTGCTGTCAAAAAAGATATTGAAAACAGTTAGATATTACAATAATAGTTCTAAATACAAAAGTTCAAAATTCTACGGGTTAAAGTTTTAGAGTTATACAAAATACGAAATAATTTTTGGCGAGAAATTTGGCGATATTTCGGCGAAACTCGTCAATGTCGACGACATTTGGCGAGATTTTAAGCATGGAGCAAACAATGACAGATTATCGCCAAATTTGGCGATATTTCGCCAAAACCCGCCAAGAACGATGAGAAATGGCGATACATTAGGCATGGACCAAATGACTGACTATCGCCAAATTTGGCGATATTTCGGCAAAACTCGCCAAGGTCGAGGATAGACGGCGAGATTTTGGGCATGTTCCAAACAATGACTGTCTACAGTTGTATTATATTGAAGATGTCCATAGATATTAAAGTACTGAAATTCTTTTCGGTGGTCCTGTAAATAAACTCTCCAGTAGATTGGAACCTCAATGCACAATTAGATGTTACAACAATCTTATATATGAAATTTCATAAAAGTTTTTTAGATTTGAGAGTTGAATATGCACACACGTACACCAAAAGTCGCCAAGCTTGGCGACTTTTGGCATAGTTCTTGAGGTTGGCACGTGATCGTGGTCGGACCATTACCTAACTTATGTGGTAGGACGGTATTGTGCTTGAAATGGATGAATGCCCCTAAAATTACCATTGACCGTAATGTATTGGAAATATTTTGAGTGTTCCTGTAGCAGAACTATAAATGATAAAAACCCTTTTTACTTCCTTGTACGTAGTATAAGGAAGTAATGTGATCCCGAAAAATTTTGGGGGCCAAATTTCGACAAAAAAACCGATTTTGACTACCTCTAAATTTAATTTTAAATTTTTTTTCGATGCATCCTATCGTAGGCTAGCATGCACGATCATATTAACGCGTCTGCAACTCATTTTGACCAGCGGCGAGTCTGCTGTGGCCAGTTTTTCCATGCCGTCTGTACGTACGTACGTACGTACGTACGTACGTATGTATGTAACTCGCATATCTCAAAAACTATTGGTCGTAGAATGTTGAGATTTGATATTTAGGATTTTTCTATGATCTAGTTGTGCACCTCCCCTTTTGGTGGCAATCGAATGGATAGTTTATGTACAGGACCGCCCAAAAGATTCGAAATACATTACGCTCTATGGGCCGAAATTCATTAAACTCGCCTAACTCAAAAGCTATTAGGCGTAGAATGTCGAAACTTCATATTTTGGATAGTTGTAACATCTAGTTGTGCACTTCCCCTTTTGGTTCCATTCGACTGGATAGTTTATCTACAGGACTGCCCAAAACATTCGAAATACATTACGCTCAATGGGCCGAAACTCATTAAACTCGCATATCTCAAAAACTATTAGGCGTAGAATGTTGAAACTTTATATTTAGGATTGCTGTAACATCTAGTTGTGCACCTCCCCTTTCGATTCCATTCGACTGGATAGTTTATCTACAGAACCGCCCAAAAGATTCGAAATACATTACGCTCTATGGGCCGAAATTCATCAAAGCGTTTTTTAGAGGTATTGGGCTATTTCAAACGACTCAGAAGTGATATATGCTGTAAAGAGTTAGAAAATGAATTTCTCCATTAAAAAAAGTGTCTTTATCAAACGACTCAGAAGTGATATATGCTGTAAAGAGTTAGAAAATGAATTTCTCCATTAAAAAAAGTGTCTTTATCATTTATAGTTCAGCTACAGGAACACTCAAAAGATTTCCAATACATTACGGTCAATGGCAATTTTAGGGGCATTCATCCATTTCAAGCACAATGCCGTCCTACCATATAAGTTAGGTAATGGTCCGACCACGGTCACGTGACTCCCTCAAGAACTATCCAAAAGTCGCCAAGCTTGGCGACTTTTGGTGTACGTGTGTGCCTATTTAACTCTCAAATCTCAAAAAATATTATGAAATTTCATATATAAGATTGTTGTAACATCTAGTTGTGCATCTCGATTTTTGGTTCCAATCTACTGGAGTGTTTATTTACAGAACCACCGAAAAGAATTTCAGTACTTTAATGTCTATGGACATCTTCAATATAATACAACTGTAGACGGTCATTGTTTGGTACATGCCCAAAATCTCGACGTCTGTCCTCGGCCTTGGCGAGTTTTGGCGAAATATCGCCAAATTTGGCGATATTCAGTTATTTGGTCCATGCCCAAAGTATCGCCATTTGTCATCGTTCTTGGAGAGTTTTGGCGAAATATCGCCATATTTGGCGATAATCTGTCATTGTTTCGATCATGCTTAAAATGTCGTCGAAATTGACGAGTTTCGCCGAAATATCGCCAAATTTGGCGCCAAAAATTATTTCGTATTTTGTATAACTGTAAAACTTTAACCGGTAGAATTTTGAACTTTTGTATTTAGAACTATTGTAATATCTAACTGTTTTCAATATCTTTTTTGACAGCAATGGACTGAGAATTTATTTACAGGGTGAGCCAAATGACTTTGAATACATTGAGGTGTATGGATGCATTCAATTCATTGAAAGTCTGTGGTCAATGACTACTTCTATCCCCAAAATTCTATCCCCAATGACTACTTCTATCCCCAAAATCTCGCAGACTATCTCAAGTTTGTCGGCTTTTGGTGAAATATCGCCAAATAAAGTGTTAGAAGAAAATCTTTCAAATTGAACTCAGCTTGGCGATATCGAAATATTTGGCTAGAAATCGCTAAATCTTACTATTATTGATATTTTATCTCTTTCAAAGAAATAAGTTTAGAGGAAGTGCGTCGAAAATATTTTTGATCTAATAGACGTGCAAGGAAGTCATGTGTTGGACACATCAGATTTTTTTAATGGAGAAATTCATTTTCTAACTCTTTACAGCATATATCACTTCTGAGTCGTTTGAAATAGCCCAATACTTCTAAAAAACGCTTTGATGAATTTCGGCTCATAGAGCGTAATGTATTTCGAATCTTTTGGGCGGTTCTGTAGATAAACTATCCTGCCGAATGGAATTGAAAGGGGAGGTGCACAACTAGATGTTACAACTATCCAAAATATGAAGTTTCGACATTCTATGCCTAATAGTTTTTGAGTTAGGCGAGTTTAATGAATTTCGGTCCATAGAGCGTAATGTATTTCGAATCTTTTGGGCGATCCTGTACATAAACTATCCACTCGATTGTCACCAAAAGGGGAGGTGCACAACTAGATCATAGAACAATCCTAAATATCAAATCTCAACATTCTACGACCAATAGTTTTTGAGATATGCGAGTTACATACATACGTACGTACGTACGTACAGACGGCATGGAAAAACTGGCCACAATAGACTCGCCGCTGGTCAAAATGAGTTGCAGACGCGTTAATAGGATCGTGCATGCTAGCCTAAGATGAGATGCATAAAAAAAATTCTTAAAATTAAATTTAGAGGTAGTCAAAATCGGTTTTTTTGTCGAAATTTGGCCCTCAAAATTTTTCGGGATCACATTACTTCCTTATACTACGTACAAGGAAGTAATAACAGCCAAATGTGCATAACTATAACTTTCTACCGTTTTATTGAAATTAGCGTAATTTCATTCCCACGAAATATAACGAAGTGTTACGGTATTGATAGGTTCTTTGTAACGGAAACATGCTCTATTGGCTTCAGTAGTTTTGGCTAGGAAATATACTCACACACGAAATACGACGTTACCTTACGCTCCCTCCAATAAATAATACGTCTTATAAATTAAATTAAAATGTCGCAGTTTTTAAACTTGTCTTACGTAGTCTGTGAGAGGCATGATTTGAACGAGACCGGGTCCAAAGTGTGTCTGTCTCGAGGGTCGAAATTGAACCAACTTTCCCTTGCGTTTAAAAGTTCTTACATCTGTTCTTTTTGGAAATCGTGCAACTTTTGAACAGCGTTTTAAAAAATCGAATTGAGCTAGGGACTACAAAAATTTTGATTTTTTCTTTAGAAGTTGTACTGCGAACTATTACGAACAATAAACCAATAAGAGTTAAAATATTTCAGGAAAAAATTGTTAAAATACTTAATTTTGCAATATTTCCCCAAATGCATAACACTTCGTCCGATTTTAGGACGCCATTTTCGTGCTCATAAATTTTTTTCTAAATATTGCATAAGACATATGGGTTGGCTGTTTTGATTAGCTTACTATTACGGAAGAAACTACTGTTAGTGAAGAAGATTATTAGTTTTTTCGAGTGTTTAACATTATCTCTTTGTTTTTAAAGCAGCTCAAAAATCCCGCGCTGCCTTTCATTTTTCAAAAGAAACACTTTCAGTATTTTTTTTAAAAGAAACACCTTAAGAGTATTCCATCTGAAAAGAGATTCCCGCCACAGAACTTTTTAACAACTTTAATTGTAAATCAATGATGTTAAACATTTGAAAAAATTAAAAATGTTTCTCCACCCAATCTACTATAGACTAACACTAACAGTGAAGCTGCACGTCTCATGCAACTTTCAGATAAAAATTCATTGGACCAAAAAACTGCATTCCAAAATGGGCGAAGCAGTTAACCTGGTTAGGGAAGTATTGCAAAATTCCGTATGTTTAGCATTTTGTCAACCGAGTGTTTGGAATCGCCTGTAGGTTTATTGTTTGTAACAGCTCACAGTGCAGTTTGTAAAGAGGCATTCAAAATTTTTTCGAAGTGTCTAGCGCAATTAAATACTTTAGAGAGTTATTCAAAATTTGCATAATTTCCTAAAAGAACAGATTTAAAAGTCCTTGAGTTTTTCTCTTTTATTGCAATCAACGGTCGCGGATTTAGCCTTCACTCCCTCGTCATTTCATAGCGTAGCGGAGCGTAACCGCTGCTTGCCGGCAGACAGACTGTTCTAACAGGAAAAGTAGTTTTACAGACATACATTCCCTGCAATCAGGTGCCCTCATCGGAAATGGATCGAATCAGTCGATTTATTAAGGGCATTCGCGATAATCGATTTGGAAAGCTCAACAGAAGGCATTCGAAATCTCGAATAGTGAAATGGCGATTACTATTTGAATAGTGAAAATTGCCACTATTATTCCAATAGAAATCGCGAATACTGTTCGAATAGTAAAAACACGGATACTATTCGAATAGTATAAATTGCGAATGTTCACTATTCGATTAATAGATAACGTATTCTGTTCGAGTAGAAGTAATCGGTGATAGAAATCAAACAATTTCAAGAAATATTAAAATTGTCGGCGCAATTCAATCCTTCGTCGGAAAAAATTCATAAACACAAAAATTGCCTTCCAAAATGGACAAAGGGGTTAACCTGTTTAGGAAAGTATTGCAAAATTCCGTATTTTTAGCATTTTTTCTACCGAGTATTTCGTAACTCCTGCAGGTTTATTGTTTGCAACAGTTCACAGTACAGCTTGCAAACAGGCTTTCTAAATGTTTCCAAGCACAATTAAATTCTTTAAAGAATTGTTGAAAATTTGCTTGATTTCATTTCAAGAGAACAGCCTCAAGTGTTCTTAATTTGTCCACTTTTAGCGATAGAATCGACAATCGGGGATTTAGCAATCATTCCCTCGTCAATTCAAAGCATACGCGGAGCGTAACCGCTGCTTGCCGGCAGACAGACTGTTGTAACGGGGAAAGTAGTTTTACAGGCATAAATACCTTCCATTCAGGTGCCCGCCTCCGAAACAATTCGAATTACAGTATTGGCTCGAATACATCACGGCCCCGAATATAACGCAAACCTAAAACTTCCCTTGAAGATAATTAGAAAAATCCTATATTTACACCTCGAATTTTTAGCGCGAGTCAGGTTTTTAAGGGAAATTGATCAGTCAAAAAACATCGCGTTATATTCTGGCCAATACGTAAGTCGATTATCAAGGGCATTCAAGATAACCGAATCTGAATAATCCATTTGATCGATAAGCACATGATATTCCAAATCCCGAATAGTCAAATCGCGAAAAATATTGGAACAGAAATCGTAAATACTATTCCACTAGCAAAATCGCGATATTCCAATAGTTACAATCGCGAATACTGTTCGAATAGAAATCGCGAATACTGTTCGAATAGTATAGATTGCGAATATTCACTATTCGATTAACAGATTACTGATTCTTTTCGAGTAGCAGTAATCAGTGACAGATATCACGCAATTTCAAGAAATATTAAATTTGTTGGTGCAATTCAATCCTTAGTCGGAAGGCCGTTTAAAGGATTCTGATGTGCATTCACGTTACATCTAAGATAAAAACCGCACAAAAATCCACACCGTTAGATCGACAGCTTCGTTGAAGGCCAAAACACCAGACCTTCAAACATCAGCCAACTTTCATGTACAGTTTCTTATCCACTATTCCATGATGGTATCCCAGACACAGGTTAAAGCATTGTTGCACTACTCCAATGCTGTCACCCCGTGTATATGAATTTCACAACAATAGACAAAACTTCTTATAGACGCTATCATCCTTTACTGTTGGGGCAAGGACGATCCCGAAGATAAAGTCCTGGATGTGTAGTCGAATGCACAGTCCTCCGTTTGACTCCCATCAGCTGTGCATGTACACTTTGAGGGAAAGTGTACATCCACATCTGCCCAGGTGAAGAGAAAGGAGATGGTCAGCAGTTGTGCATGTACTCTGTGGGCGGCCAGCGTGCATACAGAATGCGCAATGAAGGAAGACGGAGAAATATATATAGCAGTGAATGAAGTGGGCTGTCCTCTATGTGGAATCGGCGGTTAACACTCCAATGTATGATTTGTAATTAGTGTAAGCACTTTGTAGTGTAGAATGAGAGTGATGTAAAGAATAAATAAAAACAATTAAAAAAAACGAAGTTTTTAAATTTAAAAATAATCAATTTAAACTCAGTTTCAAATAAACTGTTGATTGACTACATTCGGATTTTTTTTCATTATTTAAGGATTTGCTGACTTATGTCATTATATTATAGAATATAGTCAAATACCGTTAATATAGTTCAGGTTGATTACCAATTACTATCTCAACTTTCAATAGACATAGCTTCTAAGAAGTATAAGGTAGCGTTTCGTCACCCACATCGTTTTCAAGTCGGGAAAGATGAAGTTTCACTGGATTGATTTTAAGAATTTTTCTTTCCCGAAAAATGTTTAGGATGAAGTGAGGAATCCCAACTTGGTCCAATGAATTTTTATCTGAAAGTTGCATGAGACGTGCAGCTTCACTGTTAGTGTTAGTCTATAGTAGATTGGGTGGAGGAACATTTTTAATTTTTTCAAATGTTTAACATCATTGATTTACAATTAAAGTTGTTCAAAAGTTCTGTGGCGGGAATCTCTTTTCAGATGGAATACCCTTAAGGTGTTTCTTTTAAAAATTCCTGAAAGTGATTCTTTTGAAAAATGAAAGACAGCACGAGAGTTTTGAGCTGTTTTAAAAACAAACCAATGATGTACTCGAAAAAACTAATAATCTTCTTCACTAACAGTAGTTTCTTCCGTGAATAATATAGTGAAATATAGTGAAATTTCCCCCAACGTTTAGCAATTTTTCCTGAGTATTTTGTAAAGTTCATTTTTTCATAAGAGTTCACATTACAAAATGTAAAGAGCAGCGCTTTAAAAAAAAAAAAAAAAAAAAAAAAAAAAAAACGGTTTTATGTCTTCCACTGTACCTCACGTACAACAGCAACCTCCGTTCAGAAGAAAATCGTAGATTTCATAAAATATTTTCGCTTCTTCGCGTTTTATTCACTAAAGGCGGATATTTCCCTAAAGAGGTAAGTCATTTTTTTTTCAGAATTAAAAAAATTCTCTGTCTGATTTCCGTGAATTGCAATCAACTTATTACAACTTTCTTATCACAGTAGTTAATGCAATTTTCTTAAGTATTGTGCGTGGTTTTATTTCAAAATAACAGCCGAATGTGCATAATTATAACTTTCTATCGTTTTATTCAAATTAGCGTAATTTCATTCCAACGAAATTTCTGTTATAACGAAGTGTTACGGTATCGAGAGGTTCTTTGTAACGGAAACATGCTCTATTGGCTTGAGTAGTTTTGGCTAGGAAACATACTCACACACGAAAAACGATGCTACCTTACGCTCCCCCCAATAAATAATCCGTCTTATAAAGTAAATTAAAATGGGGTTTTTGAACTTGTCTTACGTAGTCTGTGAGAGGCATGATTTGAACGAGACCGGGTCCAAAATGTATCTGTCTCGAGGGTCGAAATTGAACCAACTTTCCCTTGCGTTTAAAAGTTCTTACATCTGTTCTTTTTGGAAATCATGCAACTTTTGAACGGCTTTTTAAAAAATCGAATTGAGCTAGGGACTACAAAAATTTAGATTTTTTCTTTAGAAGTTGTACTGCGAACTATTACGAAAAAGGAACCAATAAGAGTTAAGAAAGTTCAGAAAAAAATTGTTAACATACTTAATTTTGCAATATTTCTCGAAATGTTTAACACTTCATCTGATTTTAAGACGATATTTTCGTGCTCATAATTTTTTTTTCTAAATATTGCATATGGGTTGACATATGGGTATAGACATATGGGTATAAGACATATGGGTTGGCTGTTAAGATTAGCTTACTATTACGGAAGAAACTGCTGTTAGTGAAGAAGATTATTAGTTTTTTCGAGTACATCATTGGTTTGTTTTTATAACAGCTCAAAACTCTCGTGCTGTCTTTCATTTTTCAAAAGAATCCCTTTCAGGAATTTTTAAAAGAAGCACCTTAAGGGTATTTATTCCATCGGAAAAGAGATTCCTGCCACAGAACATTTGAACTACTTTAATTATAAATCAATGATGTTGAACACTTGAAAAAATTAACAATGTTTCTCCACCCAATGCACTATAGACTAACACTAACAGTAAAGCTGCACGTCTCATGCAACTTTCAGATAAAAATTCATCAGCACAAAAACTGCATTCAAAAATGGGCCAAGCAGTTAACCTGGTTAGTATTGCAAAATTCCGTATGTTTAGCATTTTGTCCCCCGAGTGTTTCGAATCTCCTGTAGGTTTATTGTTTGCAACAGCTCACACTGCAGCTTGTAAAGAGGCATTCTAAATATTTTCCAAGTCTCTAGCGCAATTAAATACTTTAGAGAGTTGTTCAAAAGTTGCGCATGTACACTTTGAGGGAAAGTGTACATCCACATCTGCCCAGGTGAAGAGAAGGGAGATGGTCAGCAGTTGTGCATATAAGTTGTGGCGGGCCAGCGTACATGCAGAATTGCGCAACGAAGGAAGACGGAGAAGTATATATAGCAGTGAATGAAGTGGACTGTCCTTCATGTGGAATTGGCGGTTAACACTCCAATGGATGTGTTACATAGTCAGGGGCGGATCCAGAGAAACCATCTGGGGGGAGGGGGGGGGCTCCATTTTTCATTAGGATAACACATTGATTTCCCAATACTTTTTCTCCCAATGTATAATTAGACATGGTATATCACAACTAAATAAGTATTTTGTCTGATGCAAGAACCGTCCAAAGAAAACTTGAAAGGGGGAGGGGGGCAGAGCTATCGTGCGCCCTATACCGATCAATTTAAGCCGATGCTCATAAGCCACGTGTTTTATGCATTTCAATGGACGACGGGCCTGATACGGGAAAAAAAAATGTTCCATTGTGTGGGGGGACAGGTTTGTCAGTTTAACAGATTAATCTTTCGTTGGTAGATCCTGACTGGTCATTAAAAGTCGTAAATATCGCCAGAAAAATGTCGCCTTAACCACTGTAGTGACGACAAGACGTGGCTAATCAACAACGACCTTTATTCATGTTGTTGTTCGCGGGCCCTATACCCATTAACATTTTAGTGTGTACAGAGTATAATTGCTGAATGCATTATTGAACCCATTTCACAGCCACCATGCAATATACAGTGTTCACAGCATGCATTTTCGCATTTTAGGATGGCATCGCATTTTAGGATGGCATGCATTTTCGCATTTTAGAATATGTTTTACTTTTATAATGAGGATTTGTACCCATACGTCTGGGTGGTGTGGACAACTTATGAGAGCAGTTGAAAGAATGAAAGCTGTACAAATTGCGGAGGGTTGGATTGTTCGTCTATGCGAATTGCCGATGCATTAACGTGATTGCAGTAAGTAAGAGGGCATTCTCGTCGCGAATTTTACGACTTTTTAATGACAATTCGGGGTTTACCGATAAAAGATTTCTGAACTAAACCGCAAACTCCGTCTCCTATAAAATGGAGAGTGTAACGGAAGATTTTTTCCCTGTATCAGTGTCCCGTCTTCCATTCAAATGCATTGGAACCCGCTAAAGTGACAAAGAGATCGTCTGTCTATCTCTATAGTGATCACTTTTGTGCAATTTAGCTTTATAACCATCACACTTTACCACATTTGTAATGTGACCATCTTTATAAAGTGACCAGTTTTATTCTTCCCAAAGGTAGTCCCATTAGACCTATTCCACAGTACAAATAAAACTGGGAACTGTGCTCCAGCCACTGTGGCAATAGCGATGTTTAGTCCAGAAGAGTTCAATAAGTATTGGTGGAAATATTCTTGGTGTATTTACATATATACAGTTGGCCGTCTGTTTAACGACTTTCAAGGAACCGTGAAAAATCGTCCTTAAATAGAGATCTTCCTTAAACAGAATTTGTAAAAGAATAACATTTCCCTTTATACTTTGGAAGGTGCCTGGTTCAAAACCAGTTCGCGTCCGCCGACCTAACTGTTCGGAGTTTACCGGGTTTTCCTCCGAAACTTAGAGTAAATAAGGGTTGGGACCCGTTAGAAAGACCCCCACGGAGTCCACGCCACCCATCGGCTTAGATTCCACGTGCAGATAATTGGCCGTAATCCTACATCACCAACACCAAAACTTTACACTTTACATTCTTAGGACTGAATATCTTTCTTGACATATTGGCGTGCTTAAAGATTTTACTTTTATTATATTATTTTATTATTCACAAAAATTATTTTAAGTTACCTTTAAAAAAAGGTAGTAAAAACAAGCAATACAATAAAATTAGGTTTCAAGAAAATCAAAATGAATCAGTTGTTTCATTTTTTGCCTTCCCGTTATTCTTTCTTCCAGATTTTCTCAAATGTGAAATGCGTCAGCTTCCCTTTTTCTAGCTAACCAGCAGAAGACTGAAAATTTTGCATTCCAAATTTTTCTGCCAGAATAGCAGCACTGCAGTAAGTGCTTGATTTTATTTTATTTAGGTTATACGAACAATTATCTACATGAGGGATCTAGGCCGAGTACGGGGTGCCTGCCCTACGTGGGGGTCTTAATCCGTACTTACGAGAAGTTTCGGAGAAAACTGCGAAAGACTCACGAACGGCGAGATTGACGGACGCGACTTGAGTTTGGACCAGGCACTTAGGCACTTTTCTTTTCCCAGTTGCGAGCGTTATGCTCTCAGCCACTCGTCGGGCCTCCAGAGTTATGTGTTATGTGGCGCGCCAATACTAGAGGCATATGCATTCTGGGGCGGTTACCTTGGTCGGAGGATTTTTTTAGAGGTTCTAACGCGTATTCACGTTAAATCTGGAGAAAACCATCTGGAAAAACTCCAGATAGTTAGATCGACAGGCGCGCGGTAGGCCCAAACCCGGGACCTTCACACTTCAGCCGCCTATCATGTCGAGTGTCTTATACACTCGGCCATAGTGGGGCCCAGAAATTAGAATGTTGGATGCTTTTGCTTCATGCAACCATTTGCATGCAGAAGTGCCTTGGCAAACTTTTCCAATCGGCCACATTGACTTCTCGGCCGTTTGGATTTGGATCCCGAAAAAAAAAAAAATTGTGCTGCTTCAAGAATTTTCTCTTTGCTTCTAAAATACCTTTGAGAATACACCCAGGTAGTTAAAATTGCCTTGCGAATTGCACTTTTGACATTCCCCGACACTCTTTTCCCACTCTTAAAAAAAATTTCCCCTGTTCCTGTAGTGTAAGATGAAAAAAAAAAAAAATCGTTGTTAACCAGAAACGACGTCGTCTTTAAATAGAAATTTTTTACGCTGGAGTTGCTGGGACTTTGAAATATCGTCTTTGGAAAAAGATCGCCGTTAAACAGAGATTCAACTGTATATACAGTGCTACTTTTTAAAATTTCAGTTCCTGCGAAAATTTACAATTTTTTTTAAACTTCCCTAATCCATAGTGTATTTCTAGCTCTGCGGGGGGCTCCAGCCCCCACAGCCCCCCTCCCGTGGGTCCGCCACTGTACATAGTCATGTAGCAGCGTCAGTCAGATCTTCGTTTGTTTGAAAGACACAGTTTTTTCGAGATCTATAGCACTTTTATGGCTGCCATCTCAGTTACTCATAAGTACACAATCATATTTATTTATATCAAAGTACAATTGACAATTTTACATCCACGCCCAAAGCCGGGAGTCGAACCGGGGCCGTCGCTATTAGCAACGGGCCTGCGTATGAGTTGCCATCAGGAAAAATGAGTTTATCATTGAGGCCTGTTTTCGCTATTCGCAATGTTCTATTTCATTATTATAAGTATTATAAATATTATATTATTTTAAAACAATTTTTTTATAGTTTTGTCGTAGTAAAGAACTTTAGATGTAGATAATCGTTTTGTGAAGCTTTTGCCGTTTTTCTTGCATGGAAATTTATCATAAAATTCGAACATTTCGCTCTGAATGTAAAGGTAAGTGAAAACTTTTAAAATTTGTTTAGAAATTCTAAAAATATGTATGTAAATCATATTTAGTGAATAATTATTCATGTGTTATTTATAAATAAATTATTTTAATCAGAAATCGTATTATTTGAGAGTTTATTCTTGTAAATAAGCATGGCGTAGTGATACTAGTTAGACAATTTAATTTTGCGAGTTGAAAATGTTATTTATCAGCTATATATGCTTTGATTATGTGATTCAGACTTACATTTGGTACAGTGCAGAAATACAATAAATTATAAATTATTGATTTTTGCACGTTTACATAGAAACTTCAAATGTAGTTAATATTTTTTACAAGCGTTCATTATGCTTGCTCAATTCCAAAGTTCAATTGAGAAAGCGACAAAAGAATAACATATAATACATGAAATGTCTTTTTAAAGAATAATTAATTCAGGATCGTGCTATTGAGTGTATTTTTTCAATTTTCTCCCAATATACAGGATATCCCGAAAACACTGAAATGCGCTTTAATACATTATTTGTTAAAGATTAATGATTGATGTTAAATTGTTTAAAATATAGGAAATACGACTACGTTCATGAATTCTCCTGTACAATTTTTGTTTTCAATTTTTGAGGTGCTAATTTCCGAAAGTTATGAGTCAAACTTCTTAAAACAAGTCAATTTAAAACATATTTTGGTGACTCTAGCAATGGAGAAAATTATTATCACAAACAGTATTTGTGTAACAATGTGTTCATGTAGTGTATCTACCGATATGTTATGCAAAAAATGCATTTCTATTATGCCGAATATTTTGCTAAATAATTATTGTAAAGCTCGAAATGACAAATTGGAAAAAACCAAAAAAAAAAAAAGAGAAAACTATCTACTTTCTTGGGTACTTAAAGTAAGTAATTGTTTGTTCCTATTTTAATTATGCAGGTTATACGATACATTATTAGACGTAAAATATATTATTTAGTTCTTTTACGGGTAAAGACTATTTCGTTAATGTAAAAAATGATAGTAGGTGTAAATTGAATGAAATTTGAAAATAAAATTACTAAAAGGTAAAACTTAAGGTTAAGTGTCGTGTCTGTAAATATATATATATTATATTTCTTACTCTTTTCATTAACTGCGCTTTCTTGTTATAGATTTATCGATGTGTAATAAATGCTACTTTATAAATACTCTATATTATTTCTTTTACGATAGTGATGATCCGGAAAACCTGAAAATTTGAGTAGTTTATAATGTAAAAATATATATCTAAATTATTATAAGCTTATTTCAGTATATTACGAAGATTATACGTTAAACATTGTAGCAGTATTCAAATTTTGTATATGTGAATTGTAAATATCAAATATTTTATTTTTATGTCAGCTGTTAGTCATTTAATCTGTTTATTTATAACTGGACAAGATCAAAACACTTAAATTTAATAGCGTTTAGTCAATTTTATTTTTGAAAAATGATAATAGATGTAACTGTTTGGAAATTGTGAAACATTTCCTTATCCTAAGAAATGTATAAAATTGTCTTTCTCATTTGTGTATTTAGTTATTTTAAAGTATATTAAATATCCACTTGTGAAACTAAAATAAGCAATCGTGAATCATGAGAGTAAGCGATACTTTGTTTTTCATTCAAATTATATGCATCTATTTTCTGAATGTCAATATGTATCATAGCAAACAAATTAATCATGAGTTCTTAGTTGAATTAGTAACACAATTACTACTTAAAAATACATTAAATAACGTTTGAAAGCACTGGGAAGCTTAAGAAATGCCTGATGTATACGTGAAGACTCGAGCATCCGTAGGCCTCTTTGGATGACTCATCAAAATACACGCGCAGGCCCGATACTAATTGCGAAGGCCCCTGTCGAACCCGGGCCCCAAAGGATGGTAGTAGGGCGCGCTAGCCACTACACCGCCTGGGCGGCGTCAGATCTTCACAAAATCAAAACAACAAGATGTAAACAAAGCCCACGATGCCATTCCACTAGTTTTCCGCAGAAGAAAACCAGTGTGGACTGACCGCTTCCTGCACGGGGAAACCGGTTTCGCTGTACTTGACGGAAGAAAAAGATAGCACAGTAATTTTTTTTCCCGTAGGATATCTGGCAACAGTTTTCAAAGCGCGTCCGTTCAAGGGACGCTATCAGCAGTTGAAAAAAAAGCAGCGAAAGTTTTAAAGTGATAACGAAGTAGCTGAGAGAAATTTTCAACTGAAAATAATTTTATGTATGGACTCTTCTGAAAAATGAACAAATTGTTGAACGCATGGCACATCTTCCAGTTTTCTCAAGATATGAATGTACAATTCATCTGAATCTTTGTCAGAAGGTCGGTGCAAAAATGGTTGCAGAACAGTGACTAGTGCTAAGTTCTTATGTCATCAGTTTCGGCGAACCGTTGCGGAGATCTTCGATTTTGCTGATTCCGTGCAGAATTCTTCCAGGATAGAATTCAAAATTCTTGATCCTTCATCACGATATCGAATTTGAGATGGTAACGAAGTAGTTGCTGATGCAAGCTTGGGTCTTCATTCCATCGGTGTGTCGCGTCAAAATCTGTCGGTGTGAAACCCAACCATTTTGAAGTTTTTGTGTTCTCTTAGAAGATGAATACTGGATGTGTGAAGCTGCGCCATTTTGCGAGGCGGATTTGAAAACAGCGGACATTTAATGAAAGACAAATTGAAACTTTGGTCAATGTGGCAGTAATTGAAACTACAGTGATTTTTAGTGCCTGTTAAAATATTACGTACTAATATGTGAACTGTTCAACAAATCTTCATTCTGCATTCTACAAGATTTTGCGTACGGACAATGATCTTGTGCCAAGTACTCGGTAAATATGTTGACTAAACTTTATGTTCTTTAAGAGCTGTAGTTGAAATTTTGAATGTCATCCTAATTTTTATGTATGAAATTATAGGTTTGTAGTAAGTCTTGAAAAACGTAATTCTATTACGAGCGCGCTGTAAGAAAGTTCGCGCATAAGAAAGTTGAGAAGTAGCAGTATAAAATGTGCTTGGCACTTTGTGACAGCTTGACGTACTTCGTCGCGGGAGTTTACGAACACAACAGTTTTCCATGACTTTGAGATTGTCTGGCGGGGGTTTGCCACGATGGAAAAGTGTCTGGCAAGGGATAAAGTGATTTCTAGTACTGCGAAGAAGAACATATAAAAAAATTAAGCTTTATGAAATGACGAAATTTTCGGGAATTTTATATACCTTTGCCACCTGTTACCTGCCAAAGCCACGATCATCCAAACTTTATAGTGGCCGATTGTTCCTACCTCTGTTGGGGGGGGTATGCGCAGAGAAAGTTTCAGCTTTTATACTATGACGAAGGTCTGGCGGTCACTGGCTCTTGCTCTATTAGACTACAATGTTGAAATCGCCATGCGAATTTTTACTTCCTTGTACGGAGTATAAGGTAGTAATGTGATCCCGAAAAATTTCGGTGGCCAAGTTTCGACGAAAAAACCGATTTTGACTACCTCTAAATTTAATTTAATTTTTTTTTCGATGCATCTCATCGTAAGTTAGCATGAACGATCATATAAACGTGTCTGCAACTCATTTTGACCAGCGGCGAGTCTATTTTGGCCAGTTTTTCCATGCCGTCTGTACGTACGTACGTACGTATGTATGTAACTCGCATTTCTCAAAAACTATTGGTCGTAGAATGTTGAAATTTTATATTTAGGGTTGTTCTAACATCTAGTTGTGCATCTCCCCTTTTGGACTCAATCGAATGGATAGTTTATGTACAGGACCGCCCAAAAGATTCGAAATACATTACGCTCTATGGGCCGAAATTCATTAAAACATGCACGATATTCGCATATCTCAATTTTCATTCAACTATTATTTTCATTCGATTAAAGCAGAAAAAACTATCGAAGCTGAGTACCAAATAATTATGGACCTTGAAATTCAACATTGGAGAGGTGTTTTAAAAATAATTGTATCAATAATTAGACTGCTGCCTCACAATGCTTAGCTTTTCGTGGGACAACTGAACATTTGTTTCAGTCTAATAACGGAAACTTCTTAAAGCTGGTAGAACTGCTTTTCGAATTTCGTTTGTTTGTTTGTTTCTGTGTGATTATGGAAACGCTATACTAATGCGATCTGCCAAGGGGGGGGTGCCTTGGTAGGAGGACTTTCTAAGGGATTCTAACGCGTATTCAAGTTACATCTGGTGAAAAACCTATCAAAACTCCAGACCGTTAGATCGACAGCCTTGCGATGGGACCCGTACCCGGGACACTTGATTTTCCGAGTTTCTTCATCCAGTTGTGGAAGAACATATTAGAAGAGTTCAACGCGAATCTAATAAATGTCTGTCACTATTTAAGTAATAAAATTCAAGATGAGTTGATAAATTTAATGGGATTAGCTGTTTTAAACAAGGTTGCCGAAATTACGAAAACAGCTAAATATTTTTCATTAACCGCGATTGTACTCCAGACGTAAGCCATATTGAACAACTATTATTAACCCATTTGTGCCCAGATATTTTTGCGACTTCCTTCGATTTTTGCTAATACCAGCAATAATCGATAAATTTCTGATGTCAACTTCTTGAATAAGGGATGATTTCTTTTGAAATCATTATGTATAAAAATTGAAATTTCAACATACTACTGGGTCATGTTAAAATATTTTGTAGAGTTGAGGTTCAATACTCGAGAATAAAGACCAGGAAAAATAAATAACGTTTTCGACTGCTAGCGAAAATGCCGTCCCAAAAAAGGGACGCTAGGCATAAATGGGTTAACACTAAGAGTCCCTGCTTTTGACTCCAAACAAATAAATATGAAATTGAAGAATTTTTCACTGGTTTTTTAGAAGCTAGTGATTCCACCGGAGAGGGTTTGACATAGCTTATTCTGACACATTTGGAGAAATTAGGCTTTGAGTTAAAGTGGCTTAGAGGACAAGGATACGATAATGGTTCTAATATGAAAGGAGTAAGAAAGGGTGTTCAAAACAGAATAACTGAAAAATGTCCAAGGGAGTTTTATGTGCCCTGAGCATGTCATTCTTTAAACCTTGTTGTGAATGATGCAGCATCTTCTTCTACAGAAACAACAACTTTTTCCCCTGTAGTGCAAGAACTGTACACTTTTTTCTCTAGTTCTACGAAACGTTGGGAAGTGCTTAAAAACAATGTTTCCCGAATAACTCTAAAGCCATTGAGTGCTACAAGATGGTCAAGCAGAAATGATGCGTTAAATCCATTACGATTTCAACTTTGCGAAATCTATGATGCATTAATTGAAATAATAGAAGATGTCAACACGGATGCAGAAACGAAAGTTAGAGCTATAGGGTTAGCAAAAAATATTTAAAATTAGAAGTTTATATGTGGTGTAATTCTTTGGCATGACATTTTAGTTGAAATAAACTCAGTTTCAAAGCAATTGCAATCTGTAACGGTCAATTTATCAGATTGTGTAAGGATGTTTTCCGAAACTGTAGAAAAGGTAAAAAATTACAGAAAAACGGGATATGATCAGGTCAAAATTGCTGCAAATGAAATTGCAGAAAATCTTGAAATCAGCATAGAATTCCCAACAGAAACTGAAGTTAGAGCCAGAAGAAAAAAACTTCAATTTGATGAAAAAGCTGTCTACTAGCCTTTAACAGAGGAGAATAAATTTAAAATTAAATAAATTTAATCTTTTTAAACTATATTCTGGACATTGCATATAATTCTCTAAATGAACGATTCACTCTTCTGGAAACCAATAACAAAAATTTCAAGTTTTTATATGATATTTTAAAACTCAGAGATATTGATGGCAAAACGCTAGAAAAGAAGTGTATCAATCTCCAGTCAATACTTTCGATCAAAAATGAATCTGACAGTAATGAAAGTGCTCTACAAGAAGAATTACATGATGTATCTAGAATACTGCCATATTTAATGAAACCTTTAGATGTTTTAAAACATTTGTGCAAAAGCAATTTAATTTCTTTGTATCCAAATACTGTCATAGCATTGAGAACTTTGCTAACACTCCCAGTGTCAGTCACTAGTGGGGAAAGAAGTTTTTCTAAATTAAAATTAATCAAAACTTATCGAAGAAGTTCAATAAGCCAAACAAAATTAAGAAACCTGTCAATAATTTCTAGTGAATCAACATTGGCTGCTATTCTAGACTACACATCCCTTCTAGACCACGTCTAGACCATCTTCTAGACCACGAATTTGCTAAAGTTAGAAGAGTGAAATTATAATAGTTTGTTGCTAATGTTAGTAAAATAAATATAGCATTTGTACATTTTGTGTAGTTTTGCTTTTAAATCATAATGAGCATTTATTTTAAGCAGTGGCGGCTCGTGGGATACAGCAAGTACAGCCGGGCTGTACTTGAAATTATCAGCACATACTTTAAAATAATTTATTCTACTAACTTTCTTAAATTCAGATTAGAATTATGGAATTCCTATCGTAAATTTAAAAAAAAATCTCAAGAAAAAAAACCTATTGTAGTAACGGCCGGATCTCTCATTCAGAAAAAAAACCCCTTTAATCTTCCCGCAATTCAACTGCGAAAGTCGTTGGTACAGCCGAGGCCTCCGAGAGAGGAGAAAGATTCTTTCTCCTCTCTCGGAGGCCTCGGTACAGCCCTCCGCGCTGATTAAGGAATTGGCAGCACCGTTGCCATGGTAACGAGTACGTAAGCAGTTTCTCCGGGTTAGGATAGCATAGGGTGTTTTAGCTAAGACACAGCCGAAGGAAGGTTTCCTGTCTTTTGCAGCACTGGTGAATTCGACGAACAAATTCGCTCGGACGAGAAGTGAGGGAGAGAATAAAGACACAGAATATATGTTCTAGCCCAGCGTTTCTCAACCTGAGGGGGTTCTGCCTGCACCTGCGGTCTCAACCTGCACCACTTTGTGACATTCAAGTTACCTTTTCCGGTCTATAACATCCTCAAGCTGCCCGCTGCAAAAGCACATTCATGTTTTGAAATTTTTCAACTGCACCTCTTGTATCATTCTTTTCATGAATGAATCATGGACATTAATGTTCACTCTTTATAGTATAACAAGCCATCGGCACTGTAGTCTGCATCTATACTACGGTTTTTAATCCTAAAAATTTTTTTAAAACTCTCCTGGACCACTTCGTTACATTCAAGTTACTCTTTCTTGTCAATAACATTCTGAAGCTGCCTTTTGCATGAGCACATTCATTTTGAAATTTTTCAACTGCATCTCTTGTATTATTCTTTTCATGAATGATTCATGAACATTAATGTTCACTCTTCATAGTATAACAAGCCATCGGCACTGTAGTCTGCATCTATACTATGGTTTTTAATTCTAAAAATATTATTTAAGTCTTCTGCACCACCTCGTGACATTCAAGTTACTCTTTCCTGTCTTTAACACCTCAAAACTGCCTTATGCATAAAGAAAAACATCCAGTCTTTATGTGATTCTACTGATTTGACCTCGAATCTTCCTGCTGCAAGAGCACATTTATTTTTTTGAAATTTTTCAACGTCATCTCTTGTATCATTTTTTTCATGAATGAATCATGGACATTACTGCTCACTCTTCATAATACACAGAGTCATTGACTCTGCTGTCTGCGTGCATACTATGGTTTTTAATTAAAAAAAAATGTTTTAAAAGTCTTCTGGACAATTTCATGGCATTCAAGTTGCTCTTTCTTGTCTGTCATCCTGAAACTGCCTTATGCATAAAGAAAAACATCCATTCTTTATGTGATTCTTCTGATTTGACCTTGAAGCTGCTCCTTGCAAGAGCACATACACTTTTGAAAATTTTCAACTGCATCTTTTGTATGGTTCTTTCCATGAATGATTTACATACTATTTATTTTTGTAGTTTGCTCTTCATAATACCTTTTGCCACTGTCTCATCGACTCGGCTCACTGTATACATACAGTAGTTTTAACTCTAAAAATATTTCATTTAACAAGTCTTCGACTATTTTGTACCATTCAAGTTGATCTGTTTTTTGTCTATAACAACATTCTTCTGCATACAAAGAAACGCCCAGTCTGAATATAATCAATATGTAATTTATCCTTTCATAAATGTCCCAAGGACTTGTTTATCTGCCATCGTTATCATTATGCATATTCCTAAGATACCTGCAGTGCTGTCTTCTTCATGAGCACAATCATCATTTGAATTTTTCGAATTGCATTCCTTATTTCATTGGTTTCATGAATGATTAATGGACTACTGATTTTTCAGCCTGTGAAATTTCTTCATGACATTCAAGTTTTATATGTTATTTTGTCTATAAAACACATCCTGATAAAACCCTCTGCGTACAGAAGAATTTCTAGTGTGGTCAGTTTGTTAACGAATCACCCTGTATGTATATATTTCTACTTCCATGTGCTTCTTATTTATTCGTAGTCATATTATCAAAGGTGAGTCAAAGTAAGTTATATCTAATTTCCTTTTAAACTTTTTGTTCATGTGTGTTTTCTGTATTTCAGGTTCACTACTGATCCTGTTCTTTTCTACAGCTACTCTAGATTTATGAGGAGTACTCAATGCGTTTGTTGGAAAGGTGGCAAGATGAATTATGTGCGCATTAAATTGATGCTTCTTAAAGTCATCTTGGTAGTCATTTAAAAGTTGTACAACTTATATTTTGTATCTTGTATTTTAAAATAAAGATTTTGATTGCATTTGTCAATTAGCCTCTTTCTTGTCTATTTCCTCCCCCCACACCTTGATTTCTTTTTTTCATTTTATGTGGATGAATAAATTGAAAAACGATGTTTATTTGTTCATTGATCTTGGCTACTGTTGTAGTATAAATATTAAAGATTATATATTTATTTTCCATATTACAAGTTTTTCAATTAAATATTGTGTGATCTTGGCTTCAAATTTCAGATATTCCAAAATAGAAAAATCACATTGGCATTTTATTTCTATCTATACAATTTTGAACCACAAGTTTTAAAATCTTTCCACAGTTTATTATGGAACTAGTGTAAAGGTTTTTCATATTCTCCCCTACTGCAAACAAAAATTGAGGAGGTAAACTGAATTGCCAAAATTTTTAAAGATCATATGAATGAAAATAAAATTAGCTACAAAATATATATTTTTGCTGTCTGAACAAATGTTATTCAATTTTCCTAGCCTTTAAATCCAAATTCTACAAAGTAAAATAAGGATATAACATTTTCACTTTTTACGCATTCATTTCTAAGAAAAGTTGTCATTCTTCATTTCGAGAATTTGACTATTCCTGCAGGCATCGGCAAAAATTAGAGAATGCAATGAAAACAGTCTGGACATATATGAATTAAAAATAGTTGAATATTATGATAGGTTCTTGATTTTGTTATCTATTAAAACTGCAAACCAAATTTTATGTACTAAGTATTTAAAAATTGCAGAATAATAATCTCTACACATTAACAAATTTCTTCGTTAATTGAAATATTGCAACAGCTGAGGTTCAATAATGCGAAATTTGGGACGAGTTTTTTTTAGCAAAAGAATTATTTGACCTATAAATTACGGTTATAAATAATGTTATTCATTATAAAATAACACTAGAAAGCTTTTCAGTTTTAAATTTTCATTAAATTAAATTTTAAAACAACTACAACTGAAAAAAATTAATAATTCTATAATTCAACAAAGTTTTCTCTGGTAGTAAATACTGCATATTTTCAACTATTTTAAATGTTTAAGAAGTTAAATCTTATTGAAACACCAATTATAAACACCTTTAAAAAAACAAAAAAATTACTATAAATTATCTCGAATATCCCATTATGTTTATTACTTTTATGATTATTCAGTACTATTAATTTATTCTTGTATAATTAAAAAAAAACGGTTGCTGATTAAAGTTTAATAACTGTTATACAAATTTATTTTATGTATATAAATTTAATAATCAGACCAAAATTCTTATATAAATTATATATATAAGTGTAACTATTAAATAAACTTTCTTAAAGTTTTACCAAGCCGATAAGGTAAATATGTTTAAAAAAAAAAAGCGTAAAACACAAAACTGAGCGCGCAAACTGATATACAAAAAAGATTGCGAGCTCGTAACAAAAACGACGCCAAAAACGCGATAATGCGCCAAGCAAAACAAACCCCCGCTTCACCAGTTCGACCCAATATGGCCGATCGGTCGGCCTGCGTATAATGGGGTTCTAGCTTAGGATAGCATATAGAGCCCCTATAGCATAAGGTGTTTTAGCTGAGACACAGCCGAAGAAAGGGTTTCTGTCTTTTGCAGCACTCGTGAATTCGACGAACTGATTGTCTCGGACGATCAGTGAGGGAGAGATTAAAGACACAGAATATATGTTCTAGCCCAGCGTTTCTCAACCTGAGGGGGGCGCGCTCCCCGCAGAACTTTTGCAGGGGGGGGGGGACGAGAAAAACTATAGATCAATAGAGCAAACTATAGAGCAGGATGCATTTTTTTTTAAAAATCATCTTATTTATTCGCATTTTTACTCAAAGAATATCCATTTTCGCTTAAAATGTTCATTATTAAAGATTAAAAATCTCAATGTATGCTGAAAAATGTGAGGGGGGGGGAGCGCCACTGTAAGTTAGCCTTTGTTGGGGGGGGGGACGACGACATTAAAAGGTTGAGAACCGCTGTTCTAGCCCATTCTAACGGAAACAATAGTTGTTTTTTGTTGTCTGGGAAGGTTGAAAGTTTTTAGTCTTATTTGTTACTGTGTCCATGTGTTATTGGAATCTATGATTTAACCGTTTTGAAAGAAGGAGCCCCGTTATTATCCAGTTTGCGTCTTGCTTGAAACTCCGTTTAACACATGGAAAGAAGAT
Source organism: Cheiracanthium punctorium (assembly GCA_038373885.1). Lineage (NCBI taxonomy): Eukaryota > Metazoa > Arthropoda > Arachnida > Araneae > Cheiracanthiidae > Cheiracanthium > Cheiracanthium punctorium. Next base: position 1,333,192 of record JAWZYV010013819.1, read on the forward strand.
AATAAACGACAACCACTAAAAGAAAATAGACCGACACCAAAATTGTCCATTCCCAAGAAAAAAGCAGGTTCGTCTCAGCATGGTCGTAGCTTCCATTTCTCATGATATGCACTATTCTCGTGGCTATGGGGCAGTTTTTATTTACAAAAAAAAATGTTTTGTTGGCCGTGTTTAATCGTTGAGATAAAAAAGACCGTTTGGAATGGTACTGGATAGGATGGATTAACCACCATCACACGAGCACGTAAAACATATGAAAGCTCAATCGAGCATTTACATTTTTTTTTTAAATTTAAGGAGTTGATAAGAAGTGGGAGCTAAATTGCTGACGCATTAAAGGAAAACTCTTGACTTTATATTGCTGAATTTATCAAGAAGGTAAGCCTGAATAGACGCTTCATGCAATTACCCATCAAAGTAGTATTGTTTTTAAGTAAGCAAGAACTGGCATTAAGAGGACATGGCGAGCGAGAAAATTCTTTAAACATGGGGGATTTTAAAGAGCTTTTAAAATTAATGATATCTGAATTAAAGCAACGCCCTTTTATGAGGACACCACTGATTCGCAAGTTTAAAAGAAAAGAGGATTGATTTGACTTATAAAAAATAAGTAAGGTTTTTTTTTCTTCTTTCTTTTCTTCTCAAGTTATCATTACAAAAGAAAATTCTCAGGAAACTTCGAATCAGACACGGATTAATGCAATTTGGAGGATAGGAGCGGTTGGTTGAAATTTATGTCCATTTTATAGAAGTAAAATAGGATCTCTTACATTTTTTATGTAATTTCTTTTTTTTTTTCCTGGATGAGAGCTTAATCCGCCAGCTTTCGAATTCAGTAACAAAGATTTTCCATTCCTAGGGGGTGGGGGGGGTCATATGTTTCCGGCTGCACTAACATTTTTGACCACGGGCCGCCACTGATTTTAAGGAAGAAACATTTAAGGGGTGCTGTGGCGTACACAGATTTCCTTTAACGGGGGATGAGATTAAATGTAATCCTTTCGTTAAAAATGAAAAATTAATGGATTTCATGTTAATTTTTTTTCGGGGAGGGGGGGGGACGGGTTGAACCGCTTACCCCCCTTTATACTGAAGAGGCGGCATTTTGAAGGCTCGCATCATACTGAGAAAATCTACCACACGCAGTGGCGCAAAGAGGGAGGGGGAGCAGGGGAAAAATCCCCAGGGCCTCAGCTTGTGAAGGGCCCCCACTTTGGCTGTTTATATGATACTTAATTGTGTGTTGTCAATTTTGTGAAAAAAAAAAAAGGTCCGAAAAAAAGTCCCCGGATGTTTCAAATTAATTTTTGAATGAAATTACAAAAAGCCAGCTAGAGCATAAACCACCCACTTGACAAAAGCGAGGAATGTTAGTGATTGAGCCTTCTTTTGCAAGAAAAGTAAACATTGACGGTATTATTCAACGGTTTGCCATGACTAAAAGTAGAAAGGATTTATTTAACAAGAAATCATTTTTTCCCCGAGACACATTGTTAAATAGTAGAAGAAAGGGTATAGCCAGAGGAGAGACTACGGGCCCACCCAGCCTCCGAAAATTTGAATTTTCCTTAACAAAATGTTAAAGATCAAAACTTTCAATGAGAAATTTTGAAATTTCCACTTTTTTGGATGCCTGCTTGCATGGAAGTATGAATAAAAATATTCATTTTTTATTCATACTGTGGAAACATGCCATGCAAAAATGTTAACGTTTCAAATACAGTTGCTCTATGGAGGTGACGAAACCTTCAAAACAAAATGTTGGTATATTTTTAGAGCATGGATGTTTATTAAAGTATAATACTGTTTTAAATTAATACTTTTAATTCTATTAATAACTTTCCAATTACTATTAATTTAAAGTTTCTCTAAACGATTAATAATTTTAATAAGGTATAAATGATTGATCTAATACGACATCAAAAGGATTTCTGGATAGCAAAGGGACCCCAAAGATTTTATCCCCGGGGCCCCGACTTGGCTCTCTGCGCCTCTGACCACACGGCCCTGTATGAGAAACATTTTATGTGTGTGTGTGTGTTTTTTCACAAATTTTTTATTTATTTTACCATTTAACACCAGTTTTTTGAGTGTTTTTTCCGAATGCTAAGTTGTTGTTCTCTCCTTGAAGTTTTCAACCAACCAATCAATCTAAAGAAAATAATTTTCTCAAATTACTCCTCTTTTGTGGCAACAGTATTGGTATTGTTTTGACACAAGCAGAAGAGAACTGGAAATTGGAAATTCAATTTGTATCTATATTTCTTTGAATTCTCGTCAAACAAATAAGAAATTACTTTTAATATCAATTAGAACGATGAATGTCGTGGCAGCTATAAAACTGTATGTCAATAAAATGATTGATGATTGTGGTACAGGAATGAAAGTACTATTAATGGATAAAGAAACGGTTTGTTTTGTCATTTCTACCAGAATTTTGTATTTCCTTTCCTGATAAATATTTATGCTTATTTATACTAAAAATTTCTATTTAATAATTTTTTTAATTTCCTAGAGTCTAGGAGTTCGCCGTGATAATTTTTTAGTTTTAATTCTCTCTTTTGCAAAGACTTGTTTCCGTAGCTGATAATTCTTGTTTCAGAAATCGAAAAGAAAGTCAGACTTTTATTTTCTTTTACACAAAACTGGGTAGTGTGAAATTAGTTACTTTGTCCTTGCATGTAATTCCCTGAAATCAGTTAAAATATACAAATCAGTAAAAGGAAAAAATAATGATTGTCAAAAAGTTAAACCCATCCAGCTTTTGATTATTGTACTGGGTTATATGCTATTTGGACCAATATATCAAGTTTAGATTATAGTATTTATACCCAAATAAAGTGCCGTTTATATATAGAGCACGAAACTGGAAAAGTGTCCAGTACACAAGTATGTTATTATCAGGCTTTCCAACATTTTTATTTGCAGGGCGCCCAGTTCTTCCATCCTTTGCTCTGTTGTGTAGTACTTGCTCCCATTTGTGCCAAAATGTAGATTTTTATTGATTTTGCTCTGAAACATACTTTGCTCACTGACAACTTCAAAATTAGCTAGCTCTATAACTCTCAGCAGTTGGCGAGTTCATTTCACAGGGCTATTCTCCTCCCTTTACCCTTCCTAAAAAGTAAAGCTACAGAAATGATGAGAGGACCCTTGACAAAAACACAGGTCACCGTACAAAGTCAGGGGTCTGTCCAGGTCGAAATCGGGTCCGAAAACGGACCCTTCACAAAATTCAATATCAGAAAAACGGACCCTTCACAAAATTCAATATCGGAAAAACGGACCCTTCACAAAATTCCGTTTGACCAAAACGGCCCTTTCACAAAATAACTATTGCACTTTTCAATTGAGTTTAGGAATTATTATCATTTAGCGATCGCCGATCGACACCCAATAATATCTTCCTAAATGTAAACAATGTTGATGATTATGACCGGAGGTAGGTTGATTGGAGGCCCTAAGCCAGGGGTGTAAATTACACCGCCTACGATTGCAGTTTGAAGCAGACGCCTGCACTTGTTTGTTCTTCCTCCTAAGTTCCCCTCACCTGCTATGTAGGAGCTCTCTTTCTGGGAATAAAAATCGGACTAGTAGCGAGCGCTCATTTATTATTTCTTTTCATGTGAGTTGTGTTTATGCCAAAAATTAAAATTAAACATCAAGACATGTTCCACTATAATATTAATAAGGCTCATTGCCAGAAGAAAAGGTGATGACAGCTGTCATTCTCGGATAATTACAACGTTCTTCATGAATAAAGCCAGTGGCGTATGTAAAAAGGGCAGCCAGGTTGGGAGGAGATTAAAGAAAGCACTTTGTTTTCCAAACTGGCACATTTATGCACCATGTATTAAATGTTCAGAAATCGTTTGATGCAATCTCAAAATGATTAACTTAGTCCTAAATCTTATTCTAAAAGACAGACATAAATTCAGATCAATGCAATGTTTCAAAATCGCGCAAACGTTCTAACTCGCAATAATTCGTTTTGCATTTTGAAAAGAATCCGTAATTCTCTAATGTTTAGTAAATATCTGTAATAACTATAAATAATCTGAAGTAGAAAGGCCATGTAATGATTACACTAAAAGCAATGATTAAGAACAACTTGCAAGAGTGCATAACATCCAATTCAAAACAACGGGAGCTGCCGTCATTGCGTGGCTAAGTCTAAGCTTATTGTTTACTAATTCACAACTGCATACTTATCAAACATAACATCCTTACGGGTGAAATCATTTTCAACTCCCTTCTTTCCCCCCAACTGAAAGCGTAATGTGCCAGATGGCCCTTTTACATTGCTGAAAAAACAAACATTCCAAAGGCATCTTTCAGATCACGCAAATAAAAGAAAACAGAAACAATTATTTATAAAAGGACATTTTATCTCGTTGCATTAAAAAAAAAAAAAAAAAAGCTGATTGGATTTTTTTGAAGGAACAGTTATACTTCCTGTTTTGTAAAGGGTCGTTTAAACATCAATTTTGACTTCATTGTATTGTCTCCTGTATAAGAAAACTGTATGGTAAGGAAGGAGAAAAAGTTTTGGCAAATAAGAAAAGAAAAACGGACCGACATACCCAGGCATAGAGGGGAGAAAAAGGACATTGCCGGGTGCCGCGCCCTGTTTAATCCGTCGAGAATCCACACTGTGGAATGTGAAATGGGATAAATATAGGTCAATCACTGCTCAAAGCTGGAAAAAGGGGGGGGGGTAGAAATAGTGTAATACTGCATTTTTTCATTCTTGGGAGTGAACAACAAAGCATAGGAGTGATTTTATTAGGATTTAATATCATTTTAAAGAGCGGTCATAGGGGTACACTACAGAGAAATGCTATCGGCATAGGCAGGGCCATAGCGAGCAATTTTTTGCTAGAACCAATCATTTTTGCTAGAAGACTGAGAATTTATAACTTAATTAATTTTTTTAAACTAAATTAATGCATGGGCACATCTTACAGACTGGGAATTTTCTGTTTGGAGACCATATAAAAATGTACATTTGTATTTATTTAGATTTAATCTTCAAACATTTATTATAATCATTACTGTAAAATTCTGTGCCTTTTTTTTTTTTAACATAAATTTGTGATTTACTGTAAAATATTTGTGAAAAATATTTAAGGAATAAAACCCCGGGTCAGTGTTTTGGGGATATTCTGTGTACACTGACAAGTAATTTTTCTTTAATGGTACAAGTTGAAATTAATTTTTAAAAATGTTAGCTAATTTCTCCCATCTGTAATTATCTGCAACTTATTTTTGCTTTCCCTTCAATTGTTGAAATTTAACTAGATTTATAAATTGCATTTTTCACATCGTTAGTATTAGAGTATTTCTAGTCGAAACTGACAGACATTGTAATATTTAAAAATTACTAAAGTTTGAATTTGGGGTGTAAATAAAAGTGTTTAGTACCTGCAATTTAAAATCAAAACTACCATGGCCTACGTTTATTATAAAATCTGTTTTTTAATCATTTAAAAGTAAAGATTTAAAGCTTTATATTTTTAATTTTAATCGAATTTTTTTTTAAATATTGTTCTAGGGTTTGACTATCCCGGATGTTCGGTGAACAGGAATTATTCAGTTTTGGCCAACTTTTTTTTAAGGGAACTAACTATACCCATTTTCTTTTTAATTTTTTAAAAAATATTCAATTCTATTTCGTGATTGCTTTCTTGCTCAAAAATTAAAAAGAAAATTGGAAGAAGTTCACAAAATAAGGAAAGATTCACAAAAATAGAAAAAATTCACAAAATTAGGTATAAATTCACAAAATTAATTATAAATTCACAAAATTAGGTAAAATTTCACAAAAATAGGACCCTGGGAAAGAAACCTGGACTGACCCCTGAAAGTAAGTCTACAGATGGAATTGCCAACAACCAATTTCAAAACTACACGCTGTAGAGTTAGAAAGATCATTTCATGCAAACAAACAGTAAAAATGCTGGCACTCTTTGTTTTCAATATAAAACACATTGATAGAGTTTATCCAGAAAAACATTGGTAAAATCATACAAGCCGGTGCGCACCCCATGTAAACATGGCGACAGTCGCCAACCATCTTGCACGATCAGCAAAGTATTTTAACACATTAAAATTGCACATATATTCCACTTACAAAAAACATTAAAACAAAATACAACATCCATATTTAACCAAAAGAATGCCTGCAAATTCAGTAACGGGCAATTTAAAATGAGCAAACAGTGGACCGTTTTTAACTAAAAAAAATACAGTGGATTAAGCAGCCTAGTTGTACAGTTATGTAAACTATGCAACCAGTGGACCATTTTTAACTAAAAAAACCTCAGTGGATTCAGCAATTTAGTTGTACAGCTATGTAAACTATGCAACCAGTGGACCGTTTTTAACTAAAAAAACCTCAGTGGATTCAGCAACCTAGTTGTACAGCTATGTAAACTATGCAACCAGTGGCCCGTTTTTAACTAAAAAAATCTCAGTGGATTCAACAACCTAGTTGTACAGCTATGTAAACTACGCAACCAGTGGACCGCTTTTAACTAAAAAACAACGGTGAATTAAGACACCTAGTTGTACAGCTAATGTAAACTGGGCAAACACTGGCCCGTTTTCAACTCAAAAAAAAAAAAAAACATTGGTGGATTAACAACCTAGTTGTACACCTCTTATAAAGTCAGTATGATTAGAATAGCACGTAAATAGCACTTACGAAAACATAAACACATCAAATATCAATTTAAAATTCATATTAAAAACCTTAAACATAGCAAAGATTCATTAAAAAAGAGCACTTACCTTTACTTTTTTAAAAATAACCGCTCAGAAATGTCCCCAAAACCCACCAGCTTATAACGCAACACCAGCATGCTTTCTTTTATTTAGCTTTATATTCACACCATATTTCTAACAAAAACACACAAATTCTTTTATTTAGCTTTATATTCACACTATATTTCTAACAAACACACACAAATTCTTTTCATATATTAACATAAAACATTTCATTCCCTTCCAACAATAACAGAAACAATTTCAAATTCCCAAACCTGACGAAACACGTATTCTTTATGGTTGCCTGTCACAACTACCACCGGCAGGTAACTTCACTTTGGCGGTGCATCGCTCACTCTGGCGTCTGATTGTTCACCAATGATTTGTAAACAAAAACATTAATATGTAAACAAAGCACCGTATACGGAATATAGTCCAAGACATTGAAAGTGGTCCTAAATACACTCTTGGATTCTTCATTTAACATTACTTGGTTAGGGTAGATTTGAAGCTGGATCCACCAGTACATAGTCTGATTCCCAATGGAAAATTTTAGAGGGAGAAGGATGAGATACCATTTCCTGCATTCAACATTCACTCTGATCATAGTCTCTAAGCCCTGGTTTGACCATTTAAAAAAAAAAAATTGTCCCCTCCCTGTCCTTCTTTAGCATTACTGTATAAAGATGATTTTTCATTTATATAGATACTATTCAAAACTATACTTAATTGTTCATACTTTTGCATATTTTAATAACATATTATTTTTGAGTATATGAATATATTAATTACTTTTGATAAAATTAATTATGCATTTTTATCAAAATAACTAAACTTGTTTAGTAATTGCTATTAAGTAGTTATTATTCAAGTGTTGCTGTGTTAAGTAATGATATTAATATAAATAATCTGCTCCTTGTATCTCATCTGTTCACCTGCTCCAATATGGAAATTTTCCTGCTCCCAAAAATGCTTCAAAACTGTTTTGCTGCAGTTAGGAACCCTTCATAGTATAGGTAAAAATTAGCGGTCACCACTCGCCACATGGCATTTAAATGTCCACATGTGGCAATTAAAAAAATTGCCATCAGTCGTCACTTGAGTTACCATTCTCCCACTGCCATATGTTTCAGCAATATTTATGTTGAAATTCAGCAGTTTTAAAATAATGGGAAAGTTTAATTCAAGGGATAGATACGTCACATGGTCATAGTGGCTGCTGAAGTGGGACGTATGTGGAGCAGTGTTAACCACACTTTGGATGGCAGGTCATTGTTAATGGGCAAAGACACTCTTCAATGTAGAATGCAAATAAAGCAATCAATAAAGCACTTTAAGAGACATTTGATCCTACATCTGCCGTTAACTTCTGGTGTTCTGATACTGTCAGATGTCGACGCCCCAACTTTCATACTTAAAACCTTTTTATGAACTGCAGGCTTTGCCTCTGGGCTTACAACGAGTACAGCTCTTTCACTGTCTTTAATACCATGTTTTATTTTATACTATAGAGTTGTAGAGTATAAAAATGTAACCTAAACCTTTTCATAACATTTTATTAAACAAACACAAAGTTAATTTAGATATGCATTATTTTGCACAACTCTTCAAAGATACCTTGATTTCTTTTAATGATTCTTCCTGACTTGACTCACATTCATAGTAAAACGTTGTTTATTTTTATAAATTATTACTTTTTAATAAAATTTAATTTTTATTGATAATAAATGTAATTCATTAAATTGATTTTTAATGATAATGAAATGAATCATTTAACTTTTATACAAAAATCCACTAATGTGTGGCCATTAATTCAAAAAAGTGGCCATTAAAAAATGGAAGCTACTTATCAATGGTTATTAACCAAATACTGTAATTTTTACTTATACCCTGCATTTCATCAGAAAGCAGACATAAAGATTATTTAGAATACTAGCTATAAATTTGATTAATTTCATTGTAACCAGTGCTTGCTCTAGAGTTAGAAATCTGCGAGTCATGCTGACTCACTTTCATTAAAAATAAGAGTCAATTTTTGCCCTCTGTTGGGGATTTTTCTAAGGCGTCCTAATTCCTATTTACTTGAAATTTCAGATAAAACCATGGAAAATTGAGTATGGCTAGGTTGACAGCTGCAACCTGAATTATTTATTATTTTAAATGAGGCACTTTCTCAGGCACATATCCAGAAAAACATTTTGGAAGGGTGGTGAAAAAGGTAGAATTTTTCACAAAAGGACTATATTATATTATTTTAGTAGCAAAAATCAAAATTTCGGAGGGGTCTGGATCTCCTGGACCCCTTCCCTAAAATACGTCCTTGCACTTTCTGTCTCCCAGTTGAGAATGCTGTGCCCTTGACCACTGGTCAGGCAAAAAAATACAGGAATTATTGTCGACTAGTAACTTGCCTTAATGTAAAGTTTATCATTTTAATTAAGTTACATTTCCAAAATGGATACCGTATGGTTCATAATTCGTTTATTTTTGTTTTAACGCAAATGGTATTTCTAGGTTTTTATTCATAAATGATCCCTTGTAAGTCCATCCCTGTTAAAAGAAATATAAAATTTAAAATAAGGACTATATGAAGAAGACGGTACTTCATTGTTTGTTTATGTAATGTTCTGTAAACAAAGATTTCGATCTGTTGATGAATTTGATACATTCCTCGGGCAATGGATGATGCCAAGGAAGAATGCTGTTACCCAGATGTTTTGACTGGTAACCATAAAGGTACGTGTATTTTCAGCGGTGTGCTTGAGGTATGGGATTTTCATTCATTGCTAATTGGACAGGTGCTGGTTGGTTGCTTCTGACCAAGTGGATTAAGTAGTCAATTTTCCGCATGATTTTGATTCTGTTTTACGGACTGTTAGTTTATCGTAAGTTAGTAAGCTTCTTGAGGAATTTCATTGCTAGAACGGATGTCTGAAGGGGGAAAATATTTTCATGTTAGGGAATTAAAAGAAGTGAAATATGCTATGCATTGGTGTATGAAAATTAAGTTGTAGCAATCTGTTCGTGTTAAATGTCAATTAAGGTAAGGGAGGGATAGGTAATGATATGAAGTCAGCCAATGGAGTGGAAAAAATAAGGTAAGTGCTTTTATTTATTGAATCTTTTTGGAGCTATTTCAGGGTTCTAATTATTTTAAAATTGATATTGGATGTTTGGTTTTTTTTATTGTTGTTGTATTTGTTAGTGTTATTTATGCACTATTGTAATCATACGGATTTTAGATTAGCTGTATAGCTGGGCTGCTAAATTCACCAAAGTTTTTTATGTTAAACCTAGGCCAGTGTTTGCCCAGTTTATTGTTGATGTACAACTAGGTTGCGTAATTCACTGAAGTTTTTTTAGTTAAAAATGGGCCCAGTGAACTAGCTGTAAACCCTAGGTTGTTTGATCCATCGTAGTTTTTTGAGTTAAAAGCGAGCCACTGTTTGCCCAGTTTACTATAGCTGTACAGAGCTATAGCTTACTATAGCTAGTTGCTTAATCCACTGAAGTTCTTTTAGATTAAATATGGATTGGTGAATTATTTTGTAATGAGTTTGGTGTTTTTGTCTGTGTAATTTACTGCAATTTTAATTTGTCACAATGTTTCAGTTTGCTTTGTTGATCCTGCAAAATGTTTGGTGACAGTTGCTGGGGCTTGGTGACAGCCATGCTCCAGCCACTGCAGCCTTGTTTACATGGGGCTCATACCGTCTTGGTCAATTTTATCTAAAATAAACGTATAAATAAATAGCTGACTGCATAATGTATCAGCAAATAAACTATTGATTGCTCAATAATTTATTTGCTGATACATTATGTCTTTGTAAATAAGTAACTGACTCCATTGTATTATGTCTGCCTAAGGGGTTGGACTTAACCTCCACCCTTGACTGTGTACGTGAAAGAACTATCAATTAAAATTTATGAGTTTGCTGCCTGTGGCTACTTACCAAAAATGGAAATTTTTAAACATTATTGCTAAATACACCAAAGTTTTTTAAAAATATGAACAGGCCACTGGTTGAAGATTTTTGAGTTCTTCAGCTGTGAGTTTGGTGTTTACATGGGTCCCTTACTGGTTCCTAGAAAACTACCACTTTGTGTTCTTGAGCATGTGATTCACAACTTTGGGGATCTTGGGGACATGAAATCTGAAACTAAGTTCAGATGACCCGCTTTCTGAAAGCAATTAAACTATTATGGCTTCAGATAAAAAGTATTCTACTTTTAATCAACCAGTTGTTTTAAAAAAAACCCATTACTTCAGCTTTTGTAAAAAATTAGAAAAAGAGGTTATCATAACAGTTTTTTAGTATTTCAGTTTATAAGCACAAAGTGATTAGATTACTCAAACTTCATACTCAAGTATAATTCAAGTATAATCTAATGAATAATTTAAAAAATTTATTATAATTGTATAATTATAAATTTTCATTATTAATTTAAATCTAACTTTTCTATTTAATTATTAGAAATATTATTTTTTGATTAAATTGAAATTATCAATTAAATTTTTGTTTTAAAACATAAAATTCATTTCTTAATTGGCACGGTCCTTATTCAGATGGTTGAAGTAATTTGCTTCCATTTTAACATGAAGATTTTCTCCGAAATAAGCAACTAATTAAGCAATTATTTACTCATTTAAATTATTATGTGTTTGAAAAGTTTTGACAATCAGTTTGTTTTTTAACCTCTGTCTTATCAGAAACCTGTTTTAAACTTGGCCAATACATCTATGAATTTAGTGAAAATCACATTTTAATTTAAGCAGTTTTTTAAGTGCTTAGGACTGGAGCTGAAAGTTTTCTTTTATATTCCAAAGTATTTACTTATTTTTATTCATTTATTTTTCCTTCTAGATAAGCATAGTCAGCATGGCTTTTGCACAGTCAGAAATTTTACAAAAAGAAGTTTTTTTGTTCGAGAGACTAGATATGGCTCGCTCTGAACCAATGAAGCATTTGAAATGCATCACCTTCCTTCGACCAACCAGAGAAAACATTGATAATCTCTCTTATGAATTGAAATTTCCTAGATATGGACAGTATTTTATTTGTAAGTTTTTATTCTAAAAAGTATGAATACTAAAATTGTAAAATGTATTGCAGTGAAACCTCAAAATTACATGATGTTTAAGTGTAACTAAAATAGTCACTTTTATAAAACTGATATGAAGTAAATAAACTGTAACAGGGTGTCCACTAGGTCACAGAAGTTACTGCAAAATCAGCAAATATGGAACAAAGTTTTGAAAGCAAAAATACGATTACAAAACTCACCAAAAACTTCAATATTGTTTTAGTTTTCATTCCCTTCTCAAAAATCATGTATATTTTTAAATTTTACTTTATTTTTATTTATTTATTTTTTATTTTATTTAAAAGTGTTTCCAGTGTTTTCACTTGAGCGCAAGAACATGAGTATCTCACATTTTTCTTCTTTTTCTTGCATTAAAAAATTATTAGAGCAAGAAATTCAGGCACCCTACAAATCATTTTCATTCTGCGCAGAATTCTCACATTTCAAAAGATTCAAGTACTTTTTCAAAAAATATAGCGCACCCTTACATACAAGAATTATTTAATTTCTCAATTGTTTATTGAACCCATTTATGTTAATGAGTTCACTGTTATGTCTACCCACTGGCTTCAATTTGTGGGTCCTAGGCAATGTTGTTAAAAGCCCGTGTTTTTTCAAGTGGGCTTTTTCGAAAAACCCACCCGGGTTTTTTCGGGTTGGGCAAAATCATAACAACCGTGGTCCTAGGGACTCAATTGGGGTCCCTAGCTGAATTTTTGGTGTTTATGTAAACAAATAAACAAACAAATAAATAAATAAAATTAGAAAATAATGAGAACAGTTGTAAGTTTAACACAGAGTGCAAAAGTGGATTCTCTAGAACTCCTGAAGTCCATGGAAGAAAAATAGGACTATATTCCGTATACGGTGCTTTGTTTACATGTCAATGGTTTGTTTACAAATCATTGGCGAACAATCTGACGCGAGAGTGAGCGATGCACCGCCAACTGCCGGTGGTAGTTGTGACTGGCAACCATAAAGAATACGTGTTTCGTCAGGTTTGGGAATTTGAAATTGTTTGCGTTATTGATGGAAGGGAATGAAATGTGTTATGTTAATATAAGAAAAGAATTTGTGGGTGTTTGTTAGAAATATAGTACGTTATAAGCCGGTGGGTGTTGGGGACATTTCTGAGCGGTTATTTACCAAAAAAATAGAGGTAAGTGTTCTTTTTTAACGAATCTTTCGATGTTTAAGGTTTTTAATGTGAATTTTAAATTGATATTTGAAGTGTTTATGTTTTCGTAAGTGCTATTTACGTGCTATTCTAATCATACTGACTTTATAAGAGGTGTACAACTAGGTTGTTTAATCCACCGATGTTTTTTTGAGTTGAAAACGGGCCAGTGTTTGCCCAGTTTACATTAGCTGTACAACTAGGTTGCTTAGTTCACTGTTGTTGTTTTTTTTTAGTTAAAAACGGTCCACTGGTTGCGTAGTTTACATAGCTGTACAACTAGGTTGCTGAATCCACTGAGGTTTTTTTAGTAAAAAACGGTCCACTGGTTGCATAGTTTACATAGCTGTACAACTAGGTTGCTGAATCCACTGAGGTTTTTTTAAGTAAAAAACGGTCCACTGGTTGCATAGTTTACATAGCTGTACAACTAGGTTGCTGAATCCACTGAGGTTTTTTTAGTTAAAAACGGTCCACTGGTTGCATAGTTTACATAGCTGCACAGCTAGGTTGCTGAATCCACTGAGGTTTTTTTAGTTAAAAACGGGCCACTGGTTGCCTAGTTTAGATAGCTGTACAGCTAGGTTGCTGAATCCACTGAGGTTTTTTTTAGTTAAAAACGGACCACTGATTGCCTAGTTTAGATAGCTGTACAACTAGGTTGCTGAATCCACTGAGGTTTTTTTAGTTAAAAACGGTCCACTGGTTGCTCATTTTTAGTGGAATATATGTGCAATTTTAATGTGCTGATAGTGGAAAATGGTTGGCGACAGTCGCTGGAGCTTGGCGGCCGCCAAGCTCCAGCGACTGTCGCCATGTTTACATGGGGTGGGCACCGGCTTGTATGATTTTACCGAAAAATAAAGGGTTCGGGACACGGTTGTTCCTCAACTAGGTTATTTTTATTGTATGTAACAGCATCTGGCTTACAGACTTGGAGGTCCAGTTACATGCACTAAAAATCATAAATACCCTGATTTTGGGTGTTTACCTGAGGCAGGGTATACCCATTTTTATAAATATCCTACCCACTGGGTATTTACCCAACCCGCATCTATAGTGAGAAATTCTCGACCATTTTTTTCCTGTAATGAAAAGACTGGTTCTATAATTAGAAATTACACCCTATTTTGTTTTCATGAAAGACTTTTTAATTTAGTAGTTTAAGGAACATTTTGTTATTTAATTTTTGCATTTCATTGTTCTTTTTTTTAAAGTGTTAGAAAATTGCAAAACTGAAATGTTTATGCATGCACAAAAACTAAATTATACATCATGTATTAGTTAAGGAATCTAAAGGTCTCTAAGAGGGTCTCTGAAAGTCTGTGAATAGCAACAGATCTTGCTCTAAAGGTCTGTGAAAAAGCAAGAAACGACATGACTTAAATCTGGTAGATAGCTTTTATGAAGAAATAAATTATGCAATCTCGATTATCTTTATAGTTGTCAAACTTAACTCTGTGTTACAGTATAGAACCTGTTATCCGGAATGGTTGGGACCAGATGTATTCTAGATAACTGAATTTTCTGGATAACTGGTTGGGGATTAACATGACATCTACTGATTTGATTGGTAGCATAAATGTTTAATTCTAATCAAAAATAGTGAGTAACCTTAATTGTTAATATACTAGAAAAATAATATAAACTAATATGATCCAGACAAATAATAATCATTTAGAGAGGAAGTAGTAAATATATGATAACGTCTTGAAAACTTAGTCACACACTAAAAAAATAAATAAAATACCTTACCAGATTGCTTACTTTATAAATTCTAGCTGTAGAACTCAAAATAAAAAACAAAAACATTAGAAATTTAAATAGAAAACTAATTTTTTGCTTTTCTTTTGGAAAAAAAATAGGAATTTGAAAAATGATTCTGGATAACTGGTTTTCCAGATAAGAGGTTCCATACTGTAATAATGGAAAACTTGTCTCCAACAGTTGACTTTGTTATTATTTAGGGTGTGTGTGCAGGAGGGGTAGGGTTAGGTTAATCGAAACCTAGTAGCCCTAAATTGTTTTTTCTTTTTCAGATTTTAGTAATATTGTTAGCAAAAGTGACATAAAAATTTTGGCTGAAGCAGATGAAACAGAGTCTGTTCGAGAAATACAGGTAAAGTATTTAAATGAAAACGTGTATTTTTGAAAAAAATTATCTTTCAAAATGTTCATTACCAGTTTAATTGTTGTTTTGAGCACTTAATTGCATTTTCAGCATTAATATAAAGTGATTTATGGCCTTCAAATTTTTATGAAAACTGTAGTGTACACAGAAACCCTTTTTTTAAGGGGGGAGGAGAGGTTCATTCTCACACTAATGGTAGTTAAAAATTGACTAGTCATAGTTACATTATAATTGATTTAAGCACTTTATTTGTAATTTAGAAAACAGTTTTTAATCTATTAATAGCAACTACTTAAAAGACTTCCTGTTTAACTGAAAATTAACTTAGTCATGGAATAAAAATCAAGAAACTTATGTGTTATATTGAGGGTCCACCAAGATGAGTGACTTTTTGGCAAATGAGTGACGGAATGGCAGGTATGTCAACTGATTGATTTGGTTCAAATTAATCTGGTCCCTTTAATGATTTTATAACTATTGTATTTAAAAATTGTTTCATTAAAGTTCTGAAATAGTCTCTTTTGCAGTATCTTATAATTTTCTGTAGCAAAACATCTAACAAAATCTTGATATCTAAGATAATGAAAATCCAAACGTTTTGGTGTTTTAAATTTATCAGTTATGTAAAACTTTCTTTAATCAATGATCTTTTTTTTTTTTTTACATAAGTCTTCTTCACCTGTCTTTATATCTTTTTTCAGTTTTAATAAAAAAATAAAGCCTAAATAAAATTATGAAGTTCAAAAATAAGGTTAATGCTAAAAAGACTTCTCTAATTATTTAATTAAAAAAATTAATGCAGAATCATCGTGTGTTGCAAAACATTTATTTGGAAAGAAATAATTAAATATCTGATTCTCTCTAATCAATGTTTCGTACAAGCTGTGATTGTAAGGATTTTCTTTTAAAATTATTTTTGCTCTCCATTTGTATAATGATTTAGATTAGATTTAGAGAGAAAAGAAAAAGTCAAAATATTTGTTAATTGGTGATTCAAAGCAAAATAAGAGTGTCAGAAAACGAATATTTTTCACAAATTTACTTTTGAAAGATAAATCAGAGCACTTCAGTTAAAGTTTGCATCATGAAATGAAATTATTAGTGCTACTTATTCATAAATAAATAAATAAATGATAAAAATAAAAATTACTCTTAAGAAAAAAAGGAAAATTTACCATTTAGTGCTAGTTCTCATTAATCATTCTTTGGAGCAAAATAAATTCCCATCCACCCTTAATTGTATAGCTTTGTAAATGTGTTTTTTCTCATAATATTTATTAATAACATCATTATGGATATTGTGAATGTCCTTGAGATTATCTAAGTTTTAGAAATTTTTAAAACTATACTGTGAATGTGACCCCCACCCCCCTGCTCTTCATATGAATTCTTTTTTTTTTTTTTTTTTTTTTTTTTGAAATAGTAAATAAATGCTATTATTAGGATAAATGTTTAAATAATTGGCATACTGTAGAACTGCTGAGTGCTTTTTAATATAAATCTCACTGTTATAGTTATAAAAAATATATAAAAAAATAAAACTGTTATCTGATGGATCCATGCTCATATTTTATCAGCTGCAGGTGCATAGTCAGAAAATTTTTTCGTGGGTGGGATATAAACTTATATATGTATAAATAAATGGAATTTCTGCACATCATAAGTCTTGTGATCACTAATCTAATTTTTTTGGAGGGGGGATATATTCTGATATCCAGCCCCTAGCTATGTCCCTGATCAGCTAAACTGCTGGCCAGCTGGTCAAAAAAAAAAAAAAAAAAAAAAAAAAAACACCGCTTACTTAGTGATTGCCTTTCTCTCCCATCTGAAATAGCCAGCAGTGCGACACTTTTTACATAACACCTCCTTTTCTCTCCCAGCTGAAATAGCCAGCAGCATGTAGTAGATTATTCAATTAAATTTTCCCCCCTGTATGTATAAACATTTATGTGTTTTATATTAAATTAGACAGTATTATTATTCAAAAATAGAAAATAAATTGTGCTCCTAAATTAGCAGTAAAACAATCTATGGCAAAAAATCAAAATAATTAATGCAATATTAATACATACATTAAGAAAACCTTCCAATACCTAACCAACCCTTGACATATACCTTCCATGAATATGAATCTAATTAATAGAAAACTAAATTTTGAATGCTTTTGTTTACATTATCAACTAATCAAAATCAAAATTTGGGTGGCATCATTTATTGGTGAAGCAGAAAGGTGAAAATAGCCACCCACAAGTTTTAGGAAAAGTGTATGGTTTATGGATTTTTGAGGCTGGTTCATCGAGATTATACTGTACAATATAGAAAAAAGTTGTTGGATAAATTTTTTCTTATTTCATTAACTACACTGGTGTATAGTGAAAAATTTTGGCATTTGTAGCATCACAAGTACTTGAATCTATAACTTATCTTATTTATTAATCTTTGCAATGCATGAGCTTTGCGTTTGATAACTGTTTTTATTTTTATCTTACGCAGAATGAAAAAAAATATTATGTTTCAGGAATTCTATGGAGATTTTGTGCCTGTATCGCCGCATTTGTTTTCATTGAATATAATTGGCTGCTATCAAGTAAGTATTACGCTTTATGCTTTTTAAAGACTATTATCTTATCATACTGCTTTATTATATGCTTGTTAAAATTTAAAAAAATTCATTTACCTTAATATGTTCAAAATATACGTCCAATCGCAATTGAACTACAAGAGTAGTAAAACTGTATTTTTTGGCTAAAAATTTATAGCCTTCAATAAAAAGCTATATTTTAATGTTGTTAGTTTAGTAATTCCTATGTTAGTATAAAGTATAAAATAGAAATATATTTAGGATTGCCAGATGTCCGGGATTATGCCGAACAGTCCTGGTTTTTTAGTGCTGTCCAAGGTAATGTCTGGGGTTATTGAAATTTGAGTATATGGTCATCATCCCATTCTTAAATCTGTTTTAAAATTTGTAAAAGAGAAATGGAAAACTATTTTTAAGGTTTTTTAGAAGACTACTACTTCATGTCGAAACATTTCTAAATTAGTTGTGTCAGTTTGTGATGTCTTTCTTTTGCAAAGTTTTTTCTATTATGGGGAATATTTGGTCAGCAGAAGGCAGACTTTCAATGTGTAATGCTAAACATCTTCTAAATGTCAAAATTAATTCTGAACTTTAGTGAATTTTATGATGTCATCAAAAGAAATAAGAATTTCCAAAAATGTCATGTCTAATGAAAAATATACTAAATAAATAAAGTTTAATGTTCCAGTAAGGTAAGATTTTGAATTTACTTTTTAAAAATATTCTAAAATCTCATTACTCTGAACTGAACTTTTATGAATATTTCAGATTAATGAATAAAATATTTTTATTAAAGAAAATTGGTAGAACTAATTAAGTTAATGTAATTTCCCTTTAGCAAATTTTTCAGAATTACATGTTTAACCTTCCCTTGAAATTCCTTATAATGTTTGTTGTAATGATTTGTTATATATATAATATAAAAAATAAACTCGACTGTTTGAGTGTCGTCAGGGGAGATTCCCCTGAACCCCCCTAATTTTTAGTTTCATGATTGTCATATTAAAATGATATTAATTGACTTGTCATTTTATCGCTCATCTTTCACGTATTTTGCCTGGTAACCCTATGTTGAAATTTTTATGAGTGTAACCTATTCATAGAAAAATACATGGGATGCATATTCTACAGCTTACAAAATAGTGTAACAATAGATTAAAGCTGTTGTGAACTAATAGTATTTAAATATATGTAAAAAAAATACATGTGAAGCATATTCTACAGCTTACGAAATATTGTAACAATATATTAAAGCTCTTGTGAACTAATAGTATTTAAATATATGTAAAAAATACATGGGATGCATATTCTACAGCTTACAAAATAGTGTAACAATAGATTAAAGCTGTTGTGAACTAATAGTATTTAAATACATGTAAAATTATGTCGCATACTTTTATGTCGCTTTCTTATGTTGCTTTTTTATATCACATTTTTGGGACACATTTTTCAATAAAGGGTGTTGAGAGATAAAATGACATAGTCATTAATATGGTAAGCTTAATTATATTACTTGTAAGACATGTATATATATCAGAAATTATTTTATTTATTTGTAATCTCTTTATTTTCCCTATACAGTTGATTGTTTTTTATAAGAAAACTACTCTACAGCATATTTTAATTTAATTTTTTTTATTTTAGGGCAGATCTTGGAATTCTAATCACCTTCAGCGCTCAGTACAAGGCTTAATTGCAATTCTTTTAGCTCTTAAAAAAATCCCTGTTATCAGGTACCAAGATTCATCAGAATCAGCTCGGAAGTTAGCAGAAACAGTTAAAGTGTGTTTTTTCTACCTATTGTTATGTTTACTTCTTTTTATTTTTTAAATCTAAGACATTTAATTATTTAAGTGTTAAGTTTTGCTTAATGCTTTTTGAAAAAATCTATTGTCACATGGTTTTTGGACAGTTTAAATGTATATATATACAGGGTGTCCGGTGCTAACAGTACCCAATGGTTATTTCCTAAATCGTTTGTCAGAGACATATAATTCCAGTTGCAAAAAGGCTTTAATTTTTATAATCTATTACATGAGGAACAATTGAAGTCAACAAATCAATTCCTGTAAAAATTATAAAATTAAAATTTTTGTACAGTCCTGCAGTCCTATCAATTATATTCAAAAAAATTTTCCTTATACTGTTTCATGCGAAATTAAAAAAAGAATGCCCTTTTACAACCAAAATTTACTGAGTTACGAAGCAGCAAACATTTTGACTGAAGTCACTTTTCCAAATTTAAAAATATCCCATTACAGTAAACTGTTAAGGGATTTTATAAATATTTAAATATTTAAATCGTAGGTTTTAATTTCATTGCAAAGAAAGAAGCAAATCTAATTTTAGAATACTAATCTTTAAGCAGAAGGTTATATTTATGCTCTGTACAAATCTATCTGGTGTCTTTTGATTTGATTAATTGATCAAAACCATGTACATTAATTTTTCTCAAATTCATTCAGTTTGCAACCCCTATTTTGAAGTTCAAAAAGTGTTCTAACTTTAAGCAGCTGTAACTCAGTGGATTTTGGTCTTAGAAGGACAAATTTTATTTTTACTGTGCATGAAATTGTATTAAGAAAATTTTTCTAAATATATTGATAGGATCTGGGGACTGTATAAAAAATTGAATTTTGTAGTTTTTATAGGAATTGATTTATTGACTTCAGTTGTTTCTGATATAATAGATTATAGAAGTTAGCCTTTTTGTAATGGGAACTATATGTCTCTGACTAATGGTTTAGGAAATAGCCATTGGGCACCGTTAGCACTGGACACCCTCTGTGTATGCATATTAATGCGTGTGTGTGTATTTTTTCAGAAATTATACTATGTATTCTTATAAACAATACACTATATATGTCTAATTCAATTTAAAAAATTTAAGAGCAGAAATTTCACTGTAAAGTTGGCTGAGGCACTTTTCCATTACTTAACCGTCCATCTACTTATATAATACACTAACGCATGAGGGAACCAAAATCGATGATATTTCTACACTGTGAACGGCAACAGCTAGATGTAAACATTAGTGCTATAACAATAACGCATGTGCAAAAATCCAAATTAACAGTTCAGTGACATCAAATAGAGCAAGCATATGTCCCGTAGTAACTAGATTACAAAATAACAGTAATGGATACACAAAAATGCAAGACCTTTCAGACTTTTTCGTAGCTTTAATTAAATTTACAAAACTTGGCATGTTTATCGCATATAAAAAAAAGTCATCATGCAGGGGGCTAAAGCACAATTTAGCCCCATTTCCTATTTCTTTTATATTATTGTAACTGAAGATACATATTAAATAATGCAACCATACTATAAAAACATCTGGTTGCTAACTTTGGCACACTGACACTGGTGTTATTAAACTGGAAAAGTACCCATTAGCGGAATACAGTATTCTCATAATAATTTTTCGGATGGAAATGTCACCAATGTGTCTTATACATTTTGCAATGTTAGTACGTGGCATCGCTATCCATGGCCAACATCGGGTTTTATGATGACACCCAAAATTTGTAGGGTACTTATGTATTATCCCAGCAGTCAGCTGAGATGAGCGATTTTTTGAAAAAATAAATGCCGGACAAATTAAATTATTGATGATTCTGAATATGATTGGCAACTGTTTGCTGGCACATTTCATGAAAAAAAAAATTTGGTGGGAATAACTGCCAAAATAATACATTAGTACCATTTGTAGCAACCCTAACTTAAACTTAATGTTTAAACAAAGAAACATGATTTTTGTTGAAATGATTCCAATAATTTGGCCAACACTGCACTGAGTAAAAGAATAGTAAGGTATGGGGTGACGAAGCTAGTTTTGGAAAATGTTTTTAAGATGTTGGCAACTGTTTGCCCACACATTTCATGAAAAAATAATTTGGCAGGAATGACCACCAAGATAATACATTAGTACCATTTTTAGCAACCCTAACTTAAACATATTTAGTGACAAATATTGTTAAAACAAAGAAGCATGATTTTTGTTGAAATGATTCCAATAATTTGGCCAACACTGCACTGAGTATAAAGAATAGTAAGGTATGGGATGGCAAAGCTAGTTTTATAAAATGGGTTTAAGATCCCTGCCCCCCGCCCCCCTCCCTCTGAATCCTTTGTAAATACTGTACAGGTATCATTTGTGAGAATGTATTGCACAGATTTTGAGAAAAGCCATTTTGAACTTTTCTAGTGCTCTGAATTTCTGTAGTTTTGAATTTCTGTTTGAGTAACTTTACTTTTTAAAAATGCATGATTTCTTAAAGAAAAGCTCAGTACATTTAATATGGACCTGTATGCCTATAGCTTATTTAATTCAAAACTATTTAACAAATTTGAAAAAAATGGAATTCATTCTGGCTTTCCTTTCCTTATTAGGATTTCCTTTATATGTATGAAGTTAAGCTCATTTGAATGAACTTGTTATAAGATTTTGCTGTAGACAAAGGACACTTTTTCATATGCAGTATTGTAAAATCACGCTAGTATCAGTTCTTAATATGAAAATTACACACATAAATTCCTGTTCAATACAAAGTAAAAGAGGTCTAAGAAAATGAGAGAAAACGTTTTTCTGTGCAAATAGTAGAGTGGAAAATTGTGTATATCAGTATTAATAAACTGAAATGCAAGGAAATTTTAAAAATGTCTGGAAAATTTTAAGACTTAAAACTGTGGATATTAAATGATTAAGCCATCATTTGGGTGTTGTGAACCCACAGGATAGAAAATAAGATTTGGATACAAAATATCCTTTTATCAAATGCAGTATTTTAATCAAGTGTTACACAATTCAACCAAGTTTTTATTACCAAGTTATAGTAACATAAAATAAAGCAGCTATTTGTTTTGAAATAATTAATCACGAATAGTTACTGCAACAGTTACGGTTGCTTGGCTTTGTTTTTCACTTGAAAAGATTTTCTATGTACCCCTTGACAAACACACATAAGTAAATTATTTTCAAATGATAATGATTTCTATATTTAGATTTTAAAGCTACCATAGATGAGAAGCCTTTTTTGCATAAGTGCCAAAGGGGGATAAGTGCTTGTTACTAAGCTTTCATATTCATTGAAAGTAGGGGGCCATAGCACTAAAAAGGTTGAGGAAGAATGAATTAATATATTTAAAACTAATAAAGAGCTTTGTTAATAACAGATACATAAAACAGGTTATTTATTAAGCTCTTTATTAGCTTGAATTATCCCCCCTCCCCCTGGTACTAGTTTTTAAGTTCTTATTAATTAGTTTTAGTATTAATTAGTCAAACAGTAGAATATAATGCTGCATTTTTATATTACAAATTTTAAAAAAATGTTAGGAAATACAGTTAATCTTCATTAAATCTTTTGTACGAGAAGTATTTTTCCTATTGTTATATGGTATTCTTTTTGAATTTATAATTCTATGTGATATATTATTTCTATATAATATATTATTTCCTATGACATAGAGTGTAAGACATATTTAAAATAAACTTTTAAAATGTATGACACTATTTTGACCCATTATAACATTGCAGCTCAATTTGAATATAAGAGGAAATATTTTTTTCTTCACTCAGCGCATGTACATAAAGTTGAGATGTTTTTTGTGTTATTCACAAAAATGTGACTTAAGAACTTTTTGGTTATTTTTATTCTGATTGAAATGTCTTGCACTGTTTATACTACTAGAAAAAAGTATATATTTAAATAATATCCACATATGTATTTCAATCAAATACCAATTACTGACCTTTTTAAGAGTTCCCATTTGTTTTAATGTAAATATCTTTTACACCCTCTTTCTTGTTGAATAAAAGTATATTGTAAAAGTAACTTATGAAAATGGTTAGCAAATTATTCTATCATTAATCTGTTTTGATAGATTATTTATTAAACTTTCTCAAATGTATTGTACTGTTTTCTAGGTTAATATAAAACAATTTTTACATCTTCAACTTTTTCTTTTCTAGAATTTAATGTATTTTTATTTTTTAATTAAAAATTTGTACAAAAGTTAAGATTTTATTTAATTTAGCAAACTATTGCCAAAGAAAATGCCTTGTTTGATTTTCGCCGTCCTGATATTCCACCTCTTTTATTAATTTTGGACCGAAAAGTTGATGTTGTTACACCACTTTTGAATCAGGTGTTGTATATATTTATTTCTTATTATATGTTTTATTTTTGAATATCTTATGTGCTATATGTTATAACAAAAGTAATGAAACCTTTCTAGAAATGGCTATTGAAGGTTTTGGGCTTTAAATTATCATTATTATTATTACTTAATCATCAGCTAGTGCTTATTATCACTTCAAGGCCTCATTCAAAATTTATTGGATGCAATTAACATACTAGTTTTGACTATTTCTGTATTTTTATTGAACTTAAATAAAAACAAACCTCATATATAAATTATTTCCAGCAATTTATGTATCTCTTTCAATATGTTGTCTCTCAATATGTTGTATGATTATTTCTGAACTTGTTGACTAACATGTTTATAAGCTAGATGACTAGTGAGTGCAATAGACTGTTGGCTTATCATTGCAACAACTGGTTTGAAAGGATTAATCTAGTCACAGTTACTTTTCCATGCTATGTATTTAACACTTTCCAATAAAGTGTTTATGTCTTCGATTTATTTGTCAGCATTTTAATTATTATAAATTTGCATTGATTGCTCTGAAATTCACAAATGTTATTGCTATGTACTCTATAGAAATTGCATGAATAGTTCTTTTGCAGGAACACACAGAAGGATTCTAATGAATTACTTCCAGACAGTTTTGTTTAAAATTTATTTTAGAGACATATGAATTTCAAACAAAGCTGGAAAATTAATACTGGAAAAATAAAATAGTGCTCACCATTAAAAAACACTGTTTTGTTACAAGAGTGCACTCACACTCACATACAAAAATTCCTGTACACTACAGTTTATCTCAGTTTAAAGGCAATATTTTAATCAAGTACGGTTAAAAATGGTTATCCAATAGACTTTTATAGCAGCATATTTTCCACTGAAAATGGGCATGGAATTTGTAGCTCCTTTACAGAGTTTAACATTATAGTAGTAGTATAGCTTTTGTAGGTTATATTCAAAATATTACCTAATGATCACCAAGCTTAGCAGATATTACCAATGCATTCCCAAGTTAGCATCAAAACATCACAAGAACTCCTAATTTCATGGAACTAAATGCTGATTTTGGCTATTTCTTGCATAGACTATGTATTTTAACCTAAATTAAAGCTTAGAATAGCAGCTCAAGTGGCAAATGCAATGCAACATAAAGATTATATATACTCCAATGATGGTGATTGAAAGAACTCTGCAAGATTTTTTCCCAAATTTTTCTTATGAAGATATTACATTAAATTACATATGTAAAAAAAAAAAAAAAAAAAAAAAAAATAATAATAATAATAACATGAAGTTATATATGTAAAAAAAAAAAAAAGGTAATTGTGTTAGAAAGTGTTTCGTAATCAATGGGATTGGCCTGATTTGTCTTTCTTGTTGTATTTTTACAGTGGACATATCAAGCAATGGTACATGAACTTTTAGGGATAAATAACAATAGAGTGAATTTGTCAAGTGTTCCTGGAATCAGCAAAGAACTTCAAGAAGTTGTTTTGTCACCTGAACATGATGAGTTTTATTCTGCAGTAAGAAAATGTTTGTTTCTAAAATGTAAATAAAAGGATATTTTATTTAGACATCCTTATTTAAACAACTATTTTAGTTTTATGTTCAATGTAAGCTATAGCATTTTATATAAGAAAACGTAGATACAAATAATTTTATCATTTGTTTATTGTTCATGAAAAATAAATTTTAATGTTACTTATTACATATTAAAAATCTACCAATTATAAATTATGTGTCTGAAATACTTCAATAAGTAAAAATTTGCTTTATTTCATCTATATGGTTTTTAAAACTATGCCTAACATGCTAATTGACTTAATGCTTTACATACTATTTATTCCTCAGCAATGAGAAAGGGTACACAAATGTAATGAAAGGATACATATAATTTATCTTTGACTTTTACTTTGAGCATTGTAGCTTGAAAAAATTTGTGACAGATTTGCTTATTTATTCTTGCATCTTTCTAAAATGTTTGGTGATGAATTTATACTAAGGCAGAAAGCATTATTTGTGATTTTCAGCATTCATTGTCTTTGGTTTTAAAGCATTTGAAACATTTTCCCCACATAATTTGTCATTATCAACAAATACTAAACCGCTGTAGTCACTGAATACTTTCATTGTATTCTTTATAAAGCTCATCAGGGTTTCTACAGACCTGGAAAGTCAGGGAAATGAGTTTTGGTCAGGGAAAGTCAGGGATTTGGAAAAAAAGTCAGGGAAATTAGAAGAAATTGAAGAAAGGTCAGGGAAATATGAGAAAAAATTGAATTTTGCAGCAAAATCAAGAAAATATTTGTTGTTTGAACCTAACTGTAGAAATTGTTATTTTCCTTTTCTCATATAAATAATTTTAAAATGTGTCTTTTAGGAGCATATCTTGTGCAGTTGAAATATGCTTAATTTTATCCTAAATTATTATCAGGCAGGGTTTTTGTTAGAATCCAATGATGTCAAATAAAATTCTTGTTTAACTAAAAACTAAAATAAATGCTGCATTCGATTGAGCACAAATTCGACATGCATATAAAAGGTCATGGTTAAATCTTGTAAACTAAAATTTAAATTACAGTAAACATTGTGTCACAAAGTGATATTGTATTTTGGGATGTTCATCTTCTTCTTCTTCTTCTTCTTCTTCTTTTTAAATTAAAAAAGGCCAAAGTACATTGTGAAACAGTTAGAGACACACTGCTATTTGTTTTGATGATTTACTATTTATCCACAATCTTATTTTGTGTGTGTGTGTCAATTTTTGTATCCAAGAACAAAAATCTGGAGTGACTCCACTCAACTTTCCCAACACTTGATATTTACCAAGCGTCTAAATAAATTTCATTCAACTCAATCAGAGTGTTCAGGTACTAGTGCACTTAAAATTATTTGAATATATAGACAGAAATGTATAAGAATACTTTTTTGTCGCTCTGTAAAAAACTGTTGGGCATACACTCGCTACAATTTATGCAGTATGTAATACAGTGATCTATGACATACGTACCTAATTTAATGTCAATCAAATCCACCATTTAGAAACTAGCTTACTTTAAGTGATTTGCGTTCTTAAGTCTTAATATATAAGAATTACTTTTTGTAAGCCTGTGAATAAACAATCAGCTTTACACACACCAAAATTTATGCAGGACATGAGACCATGACCTATAATATACATGCCAAATTTGAGCTCAATCTAATGCACAGTTTTGGAGCTATCATGTTCACTTACATACACATACATACATTCATTTGGTAAAAATAAAAGAAATGAATTCAGAAGATCTCAGAGCATTTAAATACACCAAAATCTCAAAGTCGAATTCTTTCATGATACAATACTTTCCTTCCATGGTACATGTTTGGAAAGTAAAAATCATTCTATTCTCTTAGTATCAATAGTGGAGATCAAATTTATTTTACATTTCTTAGTTTAAAGGAAAGAGTCAGTTTTTTTGGCGTACGTAATAAATACAGCTTTTCATTTAAAGTCATCTGCTATAACTCCAGCACAAATAGAAGCCTGTAAAAACAATTAGTACTTTATTACTTTCCGAACATGTACCATGTAAGGAAAGTATTGGAATTATGAAGAAATTCGACTTTGAGATTTTGGCATATTTACATGTTTTGAGGTCTGAATTCATGTATGCTATTTTTACGAGATGTACGTATATATGTGTGTGTTTGTGTGTATGTGAGTGACCATGATAGCTCCTAAATGGTGCATTCAATTGAGATAAAATTTGGTATATAAGTTATTAACCACCATCGCAAGACTTGTATTGATTTATTGTGTATAGCAGTTAGTTTTTTTTACAGGGCTACAAAAAAGATTTCTTTTACATTATGGCCAATGGACAGAAATACTTGGAAGTGTGCTACAGTTTAAATGCTGCATTTGATTGAGCACAAATTCGACATGCATATAAAAGGTCATGGTTAAATATTCTGCATAGATTTTGGTGTGTGTAGAGTTGAATATTTGTTTACGGTACAAAAAATAATTCTTATACATTACGGCCTATGGACACAAATCATTTAAAATGATCTAGTGCCTAAATGGTGCATTTGAAGAAAGTTCAAATTAAGTATATATATTATAGATCATCATCAGGGCTGGCCTAAGAGCAAAATGCTGTGTGTGCAAGAATGATTTTTAGCTCCCCTCACAATGAAAATGAGTATGAAAACCCTCCATAAAATGTTATGGGCGTTCTATAACTGAAATTTGTCAGAACTTAATACTTGACATTTGCTTTTTTAAAGGATTATAAACCAAAATCTAAAACTAATAAACAGTATTCAATACTAAATATTAATGTAAAGTATTTATTACCTTTTCACTGTTTTTATTTTTTAAATGAATTTTTCTAGTAGCAATTCTTTTAACTAACTTGTTCAAACTTCAGTAAGAGTACTATACTGTACTTGTGTAAAAAGCAAACTCCTAACAAATTCTTTCATTTAGTTTATTGCTATGTCAGGTAGAAAATAACAAATATATTTTTTAACTACAACAAAATTTTATTTGATTTAATATTCATGAAAAGTTCATTTCCTTATAAATAAAAATTCATTTCCTTATAAATACATTATAAATAAAAACCTAGAGATGTTACAATTTTGGGTTGCACTACTCCAAAACAAAATTTTAACCACTGTTATTCTAAAACAGTAAAATATTTATGCTCAAAAAACTTAATCCACGGCCCGTAGGAGCTCATCATTAGGGACCAGAGAGGCCCCACTGACAAACTACCTTCTAAATCAAAGCTTCTTCCTATTATGTAACAGAGTTCTTTTAATAATTTACCTTTATTGAAAAAATGCATGCATTTTACTCTATTTTAGCACTATCCATTAAAAAAGAAAAGAAAACACTTAAGGAAGCGATAGTTATGATTTTTTCTTATCTAAACTATGCACTGGTCATGCGATTGTTTGCTTTGAACGTGGCGTCCTTTCGCTGCTTATTGGGTTGACATATTTGACATTGAGCACAAAAGCCATATTGTTGCGCATTGACTTGTCTTCCAAATGACTTATTTGGTGCTATCTTTGGGACCCAGATCTTCGGGCCCTCTCATGGGGATCTACATGACTGTTTGGAGAAATTTCACCAATCAGTAGTTATTGGCAAAATTTTCTGCTCAGAAGGAAAAACTTTTTTATTTGCATAATTGTATTTTTCCAGTGCAGTGAAATATTTGTTTTCTTGATGCTGTGGGTAAATGTATTTATGATTTTAAAATAAATAAATCATTTAAAAATTATGGTCTAGCAGCTTTTACAAGAATTAATACTAAACAAAATCTAAATGTGGTGTTTTGATTAATAATAGAGTAAACATTTCAATATTAACATAATTTGGTAAAAGTAGCATAAGCTGTACAGTAATTTCGATAAGCATTTGCCATTTGAAAAATTTTAAATACTTTAGACTGTGTGCATGGGGGGGATAGGTTGCTCTGCATGTATGTATATGTATTTTCCCAATTTTAAATGGCACTATTTTTTTGGGGGGGGGGGCACAACTGAAACAGATCACAAGCTGCCACTGTCCATGGCAGTGGTGCGATTGGCTTGAATTTATAAAAAATTATATTAAAGAAGAAAACTAGAAAAAGATTCTATTCTCTGCCGTGCCCTGATTTTCAAGCAATTTTTCATAATTTTTGCCTTATTCAGTGTTGTAATGATAGTAAAAAAATAAAATATCATAAGTAATATCTACGTCATTTTGATGCCACAAAAATAGGTTTGAAACTCAATTAGATTAATCAGGCTTCAAAGTGAAAATTATGTCTCAAGCAAAAAAATTTTATAATTTCAGTTACTTAAAATAGGTTCAGTTAATCTCTTTGGGATTAGCAAGGCTAAGTTAATGTCTTTTAGTTCTTCTGCTTCAGTTAATGTCTTCGAGTTCTCTTGGTTTAGTTAATTTCTTTGAGATTACTAAGGGGTAATTCCATGTAAAATCAAGTAATGATCAAGACACCATGTCTTTAGATATTGATGGTTTTTTGTTTATATGTAGCACTATCACATTAGATGGGAAAATACAAATTTTCAGATTTTTTGAACAATTTTTATTTTTGAACTATGAATTTTTGAAATTTGGAAAAAGTCGGAAATTTTGAATGGTATAGTAATCTTTAAGAGGTTTTAACTCAAGACCTCAGGACTTATTTCTCCTAAAGAGTTGAAATTTATGCCATTTTTTTCATGCTCTAAAGTCTTTCATAAATTGTATCTGACCATGTAATTATCCTTGATCGTGCCAATTAAATCTATTTTTTATGCAGCTTTTAAAAGAAGTTGTAATTTAAAATGAAAATTTTTATTCATTTAAAAAAGTTCTATTTAACACTTTTATCAACATGCATGCTAAATTTGAAGATTAATAATGGTGATATTAATCTTCAAATTTGGTATAATGTGAAAAAATAAATATTACCTGCATGCAAATTTATTTTCTGAGAAGGGGAAGAATTATTTTATTGACTGGGGAAAAAAATAGTCTATTACAAGTGCTTTGTTACTTTTAAAATACTCATACTTTCATCTTTCTTGATAGCCAGTATACATGTATACTGATATACGGGGCTGGCTGGGACAGAAACTAGTTTAAATGCATCAGTAGATGAAATAAACATGTGAAAGTGATTCTCACTATCTGCAACTGTTATCTAAATCTTGCAACTTAGCAGTGGAGCCAGTTTCTTTACTGTACTTTCAAGTAATATTTTACTTCTTGAACAAGCTATTAATACATTCAAACAGCTAAATTGCATTTAAAATTACATACAATTTTTAATTTTTACCATAATTTTTTCTATATTTTTTTTCATTTCGAAGCCCCTCTCAAAATCACACTTGTGCGGTTGCATACACTTTAGGCAGGGCCTGGTCACCATCACACAACATATATAGGATTTGCAGTTTTTTTTACAGGGCAACAATGAGCATTCTTATACAAAATGGCCTATGGACAGAAATTCCTGAAAGTGCACGTGTTTATAGGGTGCGTTTGATTGAGCTCAAATTGGGTATGTATATTATTATAATTTTTAAAAATTACACCCGCCTAGGCTCTTTCGAGCATGCTTCGCCTTGCAATCCAATACAAATAAGATTTTGCCCCAGTAGCTGGGAGAGTTATAAAAAAGTCTGCAGAAAGGACGTCTTGTAGAGCAGATCACAATAATAAAAAGATGTTTTACAGTCATTGGACTCACAGAAGTGCACAAAATGCAATCTGGGGTGTCAACAAGATTAAATCTGAAGAGGTGGGCCTGTAGGTAGTCATGCCCAGTTTCAAGTCTAAAACAAGCCATACCAGTAGCTCGTGGCAAAGACGTACATATTCTTTTGTTCAGAAGAGTAGGCCAAATCTTCCCAATAGAGTAGAGAGTCCTGTTCAATTTACATGCTCTCTAATCATTCCCTTGACATTTCTAAGAGGAGCATCTACATTCGGCTGGTCAACCCAGATTTAGCAAGTGTGCCTGCCTGTTCATTTCCAGGAACATCACAGTGGCTGGGGATCCATTGTAAGGTAATATGCTTTCCTGATTCGATTAAGGAGCTAATCCTTAATTTGCACTCATATTCAAGGGAGTTAAAAGCAAGATTGTAGCTTGTAATCGTATGAATAGCAGTCTGAGAATCCACAAACAGAACAATTTTCTTTTCAGCAGTATTTTCAATAGCCCCAAGGGCCATAAAAATTGCATGTAATTCAGCATCAAAATTATCACGGAAGTGATCAACAGCCTCCCTCAGATAAAGAGTGCCTGAGAACACACCAGAACCTGCTACTCCATTCACTGCAGTGCCATCAGTATAGATATGTGTCCATTCCCTTGAAAGATATCTCTCATAGATGGTAGCCAATGCTTGAGCCCTAAGCTCAGCAAGAAGAGAACTCTTGAGATAGGAATGATCAAATCAAAAGCAGCTATTACGAATGTAGAAAATCTAGAAAATTAGAAGGTCTAAAAATAGGTTGGTGATTCAAGGGAAGCCCCATGTTATTTGAGAGTTTGTTGATAGCTGTAAGGAAGGTATTTTGAGTCTTTAATCTGGGTTGAGCAGGAACATAGCTAGACCGAAAAGTATCCTTTCGAAGAAGTCTTTCACCCAGGGACAGGGCAGCTATCAAACAACGATCAGCCAGGCTAGGTAAATCAGTCTGCAGCTTCATGGCTGCAACAGGAGTTGAAAGAGCAGCACCAGTGATGAATCGGAAAGCACAGTTTTGGATGGTGTCCAACTTTGACAAGGCAGAATCTGATGCAGTAATGAGAAGTTCAGCACCATAATCAATGTTTGGGTGAATGTATGAAGTGGTAGTAAGTACATCCTGGGATGACCCTGGTATCTATATTATAGATCACAGTATGTATATTATAGATCACGGTCTGATGACCTGCATAGATTTTCAGACATGCCAAATCTCGGGATTTTGGCCTGAGTGTCAGGCTTTTCAATTCTGTTTTGGGTCTCTGGATTTTTCTTAATTTTCTCAGGCTTTTTAGAGATGATTAAAAAATTGAAACTTTCCTCTATTTTCTTCATCAGGTTCACAAAACCAGTTTTATAAAGGCATTATTTCAAATTTTATTGTTATAAGTAATCTATATATAAGTTTTAGGTTTGAGTAATTTACCCCCTATGTATTTTGATTGATGTTTTAATTTTTTTTTTTTTTTTTTTTTTAAGTAATAGCACTATCCTATTACTTAAGTTTATGTGTGCACACATGATATTTAAGAAAAGAAACTATGTCTATAGATTATGCATACGTTTTATGCTGAAAATAAAGGCATAAAAAATTTCAGGCTTTTTGACATTAAAAAACAGGAGATCGCTGGCATTTTAATTTTGGAAAGTAGGCACGTCTGGATTTTGGTGTGTGTAGAGCTGAAAGTTTGTTCATAGGCTTGCAAAAAGTAATACATTATAGCCTAAGGACGCAAATCATGTAAAGTGAGCTAGTGTCTAAAAGGTACATTTGATTGATATTAGGTATGCATACTGTATCTCACTGTCTTACATACTGTATAAATTTTAGCCTGTGTGTTTTTTACAGGGCTACAAAAAGTGTTCTTATACATTGCAGACTATACACTCAAATCATTTTAAATGCACTAGTCCCTCAGCACTAGATCCAATTCAGTTGAATGAAATTTATTTATACATGGTAAATATCAAATGTTCGGAAAGTCAAGTAGAGTCACTCCAGATTTTTTTTTAATTTGGATTGCATCCCAGTGCCTGCAGAGTGATCCTGATAGTTGAGTTTTTCAGTTGAAAACAAGATATACATTTTTTGATTATAATATTTGCTAGATCATTCAGAACTAGTAGTATTGAAGATAATCGACTTCGCTAATGTATTGCCAATATGATACATACCCAAGGCTGTAGTCTGGAAAAATTTTTTTTGGGGGGGGATATGTAGTGCTACTTCCCCACCCCCCGAATTCCTGTATACAGTAGAAGACCCAAAATCCGCACTGTCTGTTCAATGTAAACAATGAAATATGCCCTGCCAGCTGCAAGTTCAGAAAACTATGCTATAACCACAAAGTAAAACTAAAGAAGCTATTCCCACTTGAAAAAAATATTTTAAGAGTTTGTGAGCTCTGATGGTAACATTGATATCCTTGAAATGACTGACACTGACATAATTAACCCTCAATTATAGTCACATGACACAGACTCTGACACAGTAACAAGTGAGGATGATCAAAAAGTTGATAAAATAACATTTAATCAAGGTTAGGCTCTGAGAAAGAAATATCTCAGATTTGTAGAGCAGCAAAGCTGTGTTACAGAGCAGGAAATAATGAAAAAAAGAACAAACTATAATTAGAACATCCCAAAGTCCTAAACTACTATTGAATATTCCTGTTTAAATAAGTTGTACTATAATCTCATAATTTTGTATATTGTATTATCCCTCTGTATTTTTATATCATGATTCTGATTATAAGTAACATGATTTGTTTCTTTTTATTGTGTGTGTGTGTGTTTTTTTCTGGGTGGGGTGGAGGGAAATAGAATAAATTTCCTATTATGATCCAAAATCCACAAAATTGTAAAATCTGCACAAGGTCTGGAACCAAGCTGTGCGGATTTTGGGTCTTCTACTGTAATTGATTTTAGAAGTCAACACAAATAAATTGAATTTTTCTCAGTATGCAATTTTTGCAGTGGTTGCATGGTTTACATTTTCGTGATACTTGGTAAAACTGACGAATTTTGAGTTTGTTTTTTGTAAATGTTGTGAAGTTCAGTTTCATGCTTATCTATTTGCCTGGTGAGGTACATTAATTTTTTGGGTGGATTTCGAATTCTATAACATGATATTTTGCAGCCTTTTTTTAAAAGCTGAACATTCATTTTGTGACCTGTATCCATCGTCCTGCAATAAGTGAAATAAAATGAAAAATTTTATGAAAATTGGTGCTGTTTGTTTTAATTTGCCAGTGTATTATATTTTTTAAATGTGGATTATGGTTTATTGCAAGAGCAACAAGGACAAGACTTAGGTTTCCCTTGCACCCTCAAGAAAAGGGTATAAGCTTAATTTTTTTATGTGAAAGAATTGCGAGAACTCTTTTTGTTTTGTTGATCCTGAGCAGTTGCACTTTTTAATTATTTTTCCAATAAATTATAATTGTCAGTGAATTAAAACTACACATGAATTAATTTATATTATCAATACAATGCACTTTTAATTTTCTGTGATAATTGTGACAGTTATTTCATTTTCTTTAATCTGCAGAATATGTATTCAAATTATGGAGAAATACTAGCCAGAATTAAAGAACTGATGGATGAATTTCAAGTAAAGACGAAAAGTCAAAAGAAAATAGAATCCATTGCTGATATGAAAGTAATCAGTTTTGATTTATTAATCTTTAAAATATAATTACATATTATATACATATTTTGTTTATGTTTGATAAGTAATACTCTTAAAATAAAAAATATTATATTTAGTGATCATTTTGTTACTGTTGATGATTTTTGCTATCAAACAATAGCACAGTGTTTACTGTACGACTAGTACTTTGATTGTACTAGAGCATCAGTAGTTATTGACATTCTCTACTTTTTCATTTGAGTTTTAATATATCTATCCACTTTATTTTTTAAAGTTGGACTCTCATTTTGTGAGTTTCAAAAAAAAAATTCTTAAGATTAAAATTTCCTTTTTGGGATTCTGCATTGAAAACGAAACCAAAAAGAGCATTTTGGACTGCTAAGTAGATCTTAAGACACACTTACAATCCCTTTGTTAGTGATAAATAATGTTGTAACAAATTCTTTGTTGTTTTTGGAATGATTATATTTTACTAATTACTCATATTTGATTAAATTTCTTCAAAGGTGAGAATTTTCACTTTTTACTTCCTTGTACAGAGTATAAGAAAGTAATATGATCCCGAAAAATTTGGGAGCCAAATTTTGACGAAAAAACTGCTTTTGACTACCTCTAAATTTAATTTTAACTATTTTTTTTATGGATCTCATCGTATGCTAGCATGCACGATCATATAAATGCATCTGCAATCCATCTTGACCAATGGCGAGTCTATTTTGATCAGCTTTTCCATGCCGTCTGTATGTATGTATGTACGTTCGTTCGTGCATACGTATGTATGTAACTCGCATATCTCAAAAGCTATTGGTTGTAGAATGTTCATATTTTATATTTAGGATTGTTGTAACATGTAGTTGTGCACCTCTCCTTTTGGTCACAATCGACTGGATAGTTTATCTACAGGATTGCCCAAAAATACAAAATACATTAAGCTCTATGGGCTGAAATTCATCAAACTCGCATATCTCAAAAACTATTAGATGTAGAATGTCGAAACTTTTTATTTAGGATTGTTGTAGCATCTTGTTGTGCACCACCTCTTTTGGTCCTATTTGACAGGATAGTTTATCTACTGTGGGCCGTTAAAGTTTAAATTTGTTTCTTTGAAAAATTGACTTGAATTCCTTAGCAACCAGCTACCTGCCCATATGAGAATTGTGGAAAGGTTGAAACCAGAGTTTTACTTGAACTAGTAAGAGAGTGGGTTGGAGGAGCTGAGTCAATGTAGAATACTATTGTTGATGGTCATTTGAAGAAGTTTGTTTCATGAGTAATTTTTAACCTTTTATGTAAAGGGTAGAGCAATAATATTTTTAAACATGGTTGTTTATATTTAAGATAATGTTGAAGAATCCCCATAGAAATTAATTTGTTTGAAGAACGAAGAGTTTTAGGATTTTGCACAATCAATAAGAGTAAATGAGTCATCAGTGTAGCATACCTAGAAAAGGAAGGATAACTAAATAGAAGAGAATGCATTTTAAATTGGGCCCTTCAAAATGTCACAAAGGAGAAGGCAAGAAAATGATTCTTCATTGCGAAACATCATTACAAAATGTATGATCAGTTTTGCTATAGCAATTAACCTAAAGTCAAAATAGTTTGCAAGAGACAAATTTTAGAAATTTGCTGAGTAATGGAATTGTTTCAAAATAAGAGACATAATGAATTTTAACTATCATCTGCATCAAAGTTTAATGCAGTAGGGATAAGCATATATTAATACAATAAATCAATTGAATTTATACTAATGTAGGAGTTTTTGAGATAAGAAAAATGAACAAAGAATTGAGCTAAAAATATTGAGAAATGACGAATATTTAAAACAGTCTGTTTAGATGGAAAATTGTGTTTGTAAACTTCGAGGAGGACATAAATTGCAGTATAAACATGGCAATAATGAGCATAGTTGTGTTATAGACTTCTGTTATTTAGGAGCAAACCTTTTTCTTCTTCTTTTTTTTTTTTTTTTTTTTTTTTTCATGCTGCTAAGCTATTAATAGACAAAATTTTAAAAAGTTGTTTCATTAACCAAATGAAAGCTGCTTAAAAGTCAAATCTTGGAATGCCTTCTTACCTGAAACTTGTTGCATCTGAGACTCTCAAAGAAAAGTCTCTGTGACAGGGTTCTGTTTGCTGACTGAGTATTACGACTTATTTGCCCATTATTTCATTTTTTGGATTCTTCTGTGTGTGTTCTTTGTAATACCAGACAACCTATGATGGTTTATCATTTAGACATGTTCTCTGCTCTTGAGAGTTTTTACTGTAGAACTGAGAAGTATTGGG
Source organism: Cheiracanthium punctorium (assembly GCA_038373885.1). NCBI lineage: Eukaryota > Metazoa > Arthropoda > Arachnida > Araneae > Cheiracanthiidae > Cheiracanthium > Cheiracanthium punctorium. Next base: position 1,370,279 of record JAWZYV010013819.1, read on the forward strand.
AGGCTAGAGGGTGAATTTTATAAAGTGAAGTGCCAAACCTTTTTTTCATCTAGTTTATGCTATAACAGGGGTATATGTTTTATAGGATCAGATAGGAGAAACTTAAATTTTTATAAAATTCTTGGTTACAATTGTCACATGAAAATGTTATGAAGTGATTAATGAAAAGCTTTTGTATAATTTTGCTTGTGGAAAATATGACCACCATTGCAATAATGATAATTTTTAGACTTAATTTTTCTTTGAAAAACTTTCTGGAGAAGTAAGATTAAAATGATAAGACTGGTATTAATATTAATGCTTGTAAAAATGAGTTAATAAATAAAATCTTTTTTAATTTTTAAAAATGTGTTTTGATTTAAAAGATTTAATTTGAAAAATAAGAAATACATATTTACTTTTTTTGGCACTGTGAGCTATTTTGCCTTTATACTCTCATTGGCACCCATAGTACAGCTTTCGATGTTACGATCACAGCCATTTACCAGGCCCTGTTATAACTTCAACCATGATTCAAAGGCTGCACTTCAAGCAATTGAGAACCCCAGCTACTCCCAAACGCTAACCATTGATAATTACTTAAATCTCCTCAACTGGTTTGCCAGTAATAACAAGATAATAGTTCTCCAGTAAATCCCAGTCACTGTGGAATTCAGGGAAACAAGATGGCCAATCTCTTGGCTAAAGGAAGGCCTCTGTCATTCAGAGAATTAATCCTAAACTTCCCTTTGACAATAACAAATGTCTAGTGAAAAACATTTACAGGGATTCCTTCTGCAAAGAGCTTAAATATTCCAACCTTAATAAATCATGACTTAAACAGATTCTCAATGTCCCTCAGTGGCCTAGAATGAAATCTGTTGCTCTTTTTCATCTGATATCTGGCCACAATTGCCCGTGTAAACATCTATGTCTTATCAACATGGCTCCTGACCCTTTGTGATTTTCACGAAGAAATGGATTTGCGTCGCCTGTGCAGGTGCCCTGTTCTTTCTCGGACATCAATCTGGGAATGCTACTGGATAGCTCACTTTCATTTATAGATTTATTATTTTCTCTCTTGTCTTTTAATGTGCCATTGGAAATTAAAAAAAATTAGCAACAGAAAACAGTTTTAATAATTCACATTTAGTAAAAAGTTGATACTGAAAAATTAACTCAAAAGTTCTGATTGAATTTGGATAAATTTTTTGTAGCAGGCGTTTTTCACTGCTGTGCAACAATTGTTCAAAAAGTTTATTAATATAAATAGATGTTTGTAGAATTTTTTTTTTTTAATGAAATTCATCAAGAATTAAGTTTAAGTGTGAGATCATTCTCATACTGTACTGTAATAGCAAATTCAGCATTACCAAAGGCAGTCTGCAGTCTTTTATGATTTTATTGTTGCATTTATTATAGTTTGTTTAATATTGAGCATCAAAGTATGAATTTATTGTTTTAACTTTTTTTTCAGGCATTTTTAGAGACATATCCCCAGTTTAAGAAAATGTCTGGTACAGTTACTAAACATGTTACATTAGGTAGTGAGCTGTCTCGATTAGTTATTGCCCATAATTTGTTTGAAGTATCTGAAACTGAACAAGAATTGGCTTGTGAATCTGATCATTCTGAATCTTTAAAGGTTAGTATATTTGTTTAGTTTCTAGCACAATTGAAAGTCTTCATCTAAAAGCCTCTGAGTCTGGGTTGATTAGACATGAAAACTTTGTGATTTAATTAATTAATTATTATTTTTCAGCTGTTATTTAGATATATGCCGTTTCAGGGAAAGCAATTAAAAGATTTTTTTCTTTCTTGCAGTGTTTTTTTAAATGTTATTTAATTGTATTAATTTATTTATTTAAAGCTGAATGATTTGCATTCCTTGTTAATACACATTTTTGACTCTTACAAACCAGGCATACACAGCTGAGACCTTTAATTTTGAAAGAATATTACAAGGAAAATACTAAAAATTTTTAATTGAAAATAGTTGTGGGTATTTTCAAAAAAATTAATAATTGGGATTTTTTATTTTATTATACATTTAATCTCTTATTTTTGCAGATGTACATGTATATCTATTTAAGAAAAATTATCTGATCATATGTGAAAGGGTTGAAGTGATGAGTAATAAGCAGAGATAATAGCAGCACAAGAGTGCTCAATGTGTATGAATTGTATGCTGAAACAAAATTACCAATTATTGTTTAAAGGAGATGCCAAACACTGTGCTGTCAGGAACCATTAAATGTAAAGATAACGAAGAAATGAATGGATTTAGCTACTTGTAGTATTGTTAGCCACTGGAGGGAGCCAACCCTTAGAGTTTATGGCTATAAAACACTACCTGGGGGGCATCACAGTTTAGAGCATCACCAGAAAGGGGCTCATGAGTCTGCACCTCTCTCCCTCCTACCAGCTTACCCAGAGAGAGAACATATGTCCTCATACATTTAGCATGCATGCTTGTGGCATTCATATGGTCTTTGATCAACCAGGATATGCACCTAAGTCCTTTGACCATAGCTCAGCTCTCTGACAATTGGGTTACCTCAGTCTCACCTTCTAGTATTAGCCAACAGACTGGCTCAGGCAATTCTTAACCCACAAATGAAATGCTGCACAGTATTTTGATTGAGATGGAATACCATATTATCCCAAATACAACATGACATTGAATATAACATGACCCCAAAATTTTTTTATGAAGATAATTAGAAAAGTCCTATATTTAGACCTCAAATTTAGTGCAAGTTAGGTTTTTAAAGGGAAATGATCGGGTAAGAAATATCGCATTATATTCATGCTAATATGGTGTATCAGATTAAATATTCTGATAGCTACTAATGGAGTTCACCGGAAAAAACACTCAAAATACTGGTGTTAAACAATAAAGTAAATAAAAAACTTTGTAAAAAACACACATAAGGACTGAAGAAGGCTAAAACAATTTTTGGTTGAAACGTACGTATCCTCTTACCTATAACATCTTATGTGTGTTTTTACAAAGTTTTTTATTTACTTTAATGGAGTTCACATTGAAGTGCATATGTAAGGCAACATTTTTGAGTTTGTTCTCTCTATTAATGTAAAGTACAAAGAATAACATTTTCACTAAATTAGCATTTAAAATTATTTTTGCAGTTTGACTACAGATAGTTTGATAAGACAGTTTGATATTTAGACACATGAACATAGCATAAAAAGCATCATATCTTTATCATCTACATTTCCGGAAAAAGTAAAAAAAAAAACCCCAATAGTGAGCTATTTCTTTTCAATCTCTTAACTAAACCAAGTGGTTCAACAGCCCAACCCTAAGTCCAAGGCCTATAATAAATTACAAACCTGACAAAGTTTTAGAAAAAAATTCTTAAAAATTGAAAATTTTGAAAAAAAAAATCGTGCTGTTTCATGAAGATTTTTTTTTTCTAAAAGTTTCATAAAAGACACATTTATTTCAGTGAGTACAACAACTTATAAAGAATCATCCTGAATTTTTTCAAGTCCCTGGCACAATTAGTTCATTTTAATTTGTATGCATGAAGTAGATTTTGTTTCTTTGAACTCTGAGCTTGTATCTTACACATGAAACTACAAACTGTGAACTCAGCTGCTGATACATCTCTTGATGTATCAACAGCTGAAAAAGGTAATGGAATGAAGAAAAAATATTAATATTTTCAAAAAATATTTGCTCAGTATTTTGCTATTTATTCAGTCTTTCAAGTCTGCATATACAACATTTTCCACCATGATATATTTAAAATTATTACTTTTTTTAATTGATGTTTTTGTATAATTTATTAAATTGTGTTCATGTTAAATACTTGTAATTAAAAATATATTATCTGGTTTATTTATAATAACTATGATTTTTTTTTTTTTTTTGGCTGTTGTTCCAGAAAATACGCAAACTACTGGGAAATGACAAAGTCAGGGACATTGATGCTGTTAGACTGGTCATGCTTTACTCTCTTCATTATGAAAAGAATAGCAACAATGATATAGCTGGTCTAATTGATTTGTTGAAGAAAAGAAATACTAGTGATAAACTTGTGAAGGTAAAATTCCTGTTGAATAAAAGCCCTGTCCCTTTTGTATAACAAAATTTACATCAGAAATCATTTTGATTCCTAATGCAGTGTTGTCTTTAACAGAACAATTTTAATGTTGCAATTCTTATGATAATATTTCATCTTATACTAGTGAAACATTATTTGTTCAGAGCAATTAGTCATGTCTAAAAACTGAAATAAAAACTGAGTACAATTATTATTATTGTTTAATATTGTACAATGAGCACTGTAGTGCTCTGATTTATAATGATTTCCTGTTCTCCAATTTTAGCAATTATTGTTAAATGTATTTTCACTTCCTTGCATGAAGTGGAAAAAAAAAAAAAGTATAGTGATCTCAAAAAATTACTGTATTTAGATTTTGACCATCTCTAAATTTACTTTGATAATTTTTTGTATGAAGTCTCAATGTACACATGCATGCATGCATGTATGCGTACATTGAGTATGCATGCATGCATGCATGCATGATCTATTTTGAACAATCGTGAGTCCATTTTGACAAGTTTTTTCATGATGTCTATGCATGTAACTCACATAACTAAAAAACTATTAAGTGTGGTATGTTTAAGTTTTATATTTAGGATTGTTATAACATCCACCTATGTACTTCTCTTTTTTATGTAAATTAACTGAGTAGTTTATTATAGGGTCACTAAAAGGACTTTCTATAAATTAAAGTCTATGACAGCTCCAATACATTATCATCACACAAGTCTAGACAGTCATTATTTAGGTCATGCTTTAAATCTCGCCAACGGTTGCCAATCTTGGCAAAATGTTGCCTAATTTAAGTTTTTAAAACTGAACCCAACCTAGCAATATCTCTTACATTTGCCGAGAAATCTCCAAACTTTAATACTATTAAAGTTTCATACTCAGTTTCAAATAAAATAGGTTTGATGAAGTGTGTAAAAAGTTTATTTATAGGGTTACCCAGAAGACTTCTACTATATTAAGGTTTATGACTAGCTTCAATACATTAAAAGTCTGTGCCATGTCCAAAATCTCACTGTCGCCAAGCTTGGAGACTTTGGGAGAATGATTACTAAGTTTGACTCCCAAAAATAACTTTCTAAAACTGAACTCAGCTTGGGAGTATCTCTTTTATTCAGAGAAATTGTTAAAAATTATCATATTTCAAGGAGAATTATCATATCTCAATTTCAAATTAAGTAAATTTGAATGAAAAATGCATAAAGAAGTATATAATTTAATAGGCATGCCAAAGAAGTCTTGTGGTGTCTACATCAATTTTTATTCTTATATTGTGTCAAATATTAGTGTAAATCATTAAAATAAAAGTATATACTTATGTTTATACATTTACTTTTATATATTGTGATTTTTCTAATTTTTCATATTTATAACATATAAAAGTACAATTACTGAATTATGTGCGATTTTAAATTCAGTTTTATATTTATCTTCCTGAGAAGATTTTTATCACTGTTATCAGAATTTCTCACTAGGTACATTATTTTAATAATTTTATAGATGGTCCGTGCTGTACTAGAATTCAGTGGCAATAAAGGTGGAAGAAATGACTTATTTAGCTCTGAAAATATCCGGTCATTTACTAAAAAAGTTGTTAAAGGTTTGAAGGTATGGAACAAAATAGAGAATTGTTATTTTATGAAATTTTCTTTATCTTAGGAGTTTTCTATATGAATACTTTGTAATATTAGATATGCAGTGCCTTCATTTATATTTCAGGTTTACATTTTTATGAAATATTTTTAAATGTAGGGATTTTTTTAAAGACCTGTAAAATGACAACTCTTTTAAGCATCTGAAACTTTGTCGTGCTATTGGTTGTAACAAGTATAAAGCATATTAATGTTTTGATCTTTTTAACTTTCTTACAGGAAGTTGAAAATATTTATACTCAGCACAGACCATTATTGAAAGAGATTATTGAAGACATTATGAAAGGAAAACTGAAAGAGTCTTCTTATCCTTATCTAAGTGGTACACAGCTTAGAGAAAGGTAACAATAATATTTTAAATTTTAGAATTATATTATTTTAAATTTTAGAAATAAGATTTATTTAATTTATCAAGCTGATTTTTATGTTTTTGAATGAAACTGATTTTTACTTATGTTTTGTAAGCATTTATTATGAAATATAGTTTGACTTTGCATGTTGAAATTAGTTGTAATCACTCTGTCAGGGTTTCTTAAACATTTTCTCTAATGGAGCACTTTGATGATCGATGAATTTTCAAGGAGCACCTTCTCTAAATCTGAGTCCTGCGAATTAGAGTCTAAGGCAACAAGATTGCTGCACAAAGCACATTTTGAGAAACATTGTTTTATGTGTTATGTTCCTTTATATTATTGTCTTATTATTGCAATGTTTATTTATTATTAATACATGTCTTCAGTTTTGAATCTTGTTATTTTACTTTCAAACATAGTTCATTTTGCAGTTCAAGGTTTTGGTTTGAATTATATTAGGTGTATTAGAGCTATAATATTTTGGTACATTTTAAGCTTCCCACTCAACTCTCTCTTTTTTTTTTTTTTTTTTTTTTTTAAGGTATACCAAGTATTGTAACTGATTTTCATTTATTTATTTTTTGACATTTCCCATATTTTTATGTAATTCTGACATCTATTATAAAGCTAAATTTAATAATTAGATGTTTTAAAAATTCTAAATTTTTATTATATACATTAAAATAGAATGGTTTCAAAAGTATTTCTCTTTTAAAATAATCTGTAATATAAAAATAAAGTTAATATTTAGCTAATTTCTTTATAAATACTAAGATAGTAAATAATTGTACCATACGTGTTTTATGTACAAACATGTATGGTACAACTGCACTTTGCAGTTTGTTTCCAGTGGGAAAACTATATCTTCAAAAACTATTTTCTTGAACTTCTGTGCACTTAAATCAGTAAGCAAACATTTTTTAAGAAACACATTTTAATGTTACCTTATGAATTGTTTACCTTCACACTACTAGAAGTATTTCTTTGCAATATAAATTTGTAAAACACTCACTTCTTATTTAAGCATACATACTAATCCCAATTTCTTCGAGTTATTTAAAGTTTCTGAAGCAGTATCTTTGGATCAGAAAGCAAATTAAATTTTCAATTTGAAAAGTTAAAATTTTCATTTTTTCCCTCTCTTGAAACTGTGCCAGTCTTGTAGATTTTCTTTTGAATATCTAAGTTTGTATTAAAATAAGTGTGAATATATCCTACTATATAGTTACACTGATCCCTGATTCGTGACTGTGTCACAATTCCGGTTGAACCACTCGAAGATAAAACTTTTACCGTCATTAATCCAAACAGATTAAAAAGTTATTGTCTGTAAACGTAATAAGATCTACACCATTTGTACAATCCGCTTGAAATGTTTCATAATTATGTATAAAAATATAGAAAACAATCTGCCCTATTTTCAGTGGTGAAGAAGCAGATAGTACTGCAGGATTTATTTATTTTTTGTAATACAAATTTGCAAAGTATCTACTTTTTTTTAAGCATACGAACTAATGCTAATTTCTCCAAGTGGCTTAAAGTTTTAGAAACAGTGTCTTGATCTTTGCATCTGAAAGCAAATTAAATTTTCTATTTGAACATTTAAAGATTTCATGTTTTCCCTCTGTTAGTCAATGCCAATCTTGTAGATTTTCTTTTGAATATTTGAGTTTGGATTATAATTTTAAGACATAGTTTAAAAAATTAACTTTTGTTATCCGTTTAAAGTCACTCTAAAAAGCTTAAAAACTAACACTGTGCTTATTTCAACTTTTTAAAGTTATGTAAACGGACATTCAAGGCAAAATTTTCTAACCTATTTCTGTTTGTTTGCTATTTTAAAAATAAGAAATCTTTCTTGAATAGAAAAATTAAAACATTTATGATATTTTGCGATTAAAAAAGTCTTATTAATCAGTTTTTTTTTTCATTTAAGAAATCTGGCAGCATTTTGCCAGTCTGAACATTGTTACATTTGGAAAATGTAAACTTTTGCATCTTCCCCTTCCCAACCTTAAAAAGATCTCAGCATATGTATTGTTTTACATCATTAAAAAAATTGAATTTACGTTTTTTTTAAATTTGGGTTAAATATAAATGTGTTCATTTTTGGGGGTCTAAAAATGAAGACATTTATTCACTTTTGTTTTAAGTGCATGTTGCACTCTACTCATGACACAAAAAATACTTTGTCTAAAAACTGACAGAGGTGCTTAAAATAACCACCAAATTTTTTTTTGTTGTTGTTGTTTATTATTTATTCATTTTAAGAGAAAACCTAGAAAACAAAATTGCAAAATTTAGTAACTATATTTTTATAAGTTTATTACCCTATGAAAAATTTCACTGTCTTTACCAAAACTTCAATTTAACAAATAAAAACAAGTATGTAGAGTTAATGAAATTTTAGTTTGTTTTAACCCTCCAAGCGGTTGAGACGTAAAATCCTGTCAACTGCGTTCCAGTTTTCACTGCAATGCATCTATAACTTAAATTATTTATAACAGTCAGGTATCATGAAATATGTTCCAATATTGAAGTTTGCATGGAATTTAGGAACTTGTTTTTTAATAATTATAAATCTTCCTATCAAAATTTTATTTTTTGTATTATTTTAAAGCTACATGAAAATTTTAAATTAAAACAACTTTACATTATTTGCCCATTTCCAGAATGCTCAGAGGGTTAAAAAAATTCCTGATAATTTATTTGAACAGAAAAAAATCTTTAGTTATTACTACTTTTTTTCAGGCCTCAAGACATTATTGTTTACTTTATTGGTGGTGTAACATATGAAGAATCTCTGAATATTTACCAGATAAATAAACAAGGTCTCGGTGTAAGAGTATTATTAGGTGGCTCTACTGTCCATAATTTCACAAGGTAATATTTTCTACTGCTCCATGAATTCATAGTTTAGTACCAAACATTAAAAGTATTTGAACAACTTAATTAAAAGATGTAGTTAAAAACCACTAATTTATTTCTGTAAGTTATAATTTAAATGTGCTTGTTTTTCCTCATCATCACAATTTCCATTTTTATTAACATTTATCTAAAATTGTGTAGTATGTGACAGTTTGTTTCATTATATGTCTGAAAACTAACTAGAATTAAATTATTTTCATGAAGTAGACTACACAGTGAATAGTGGAATCATGTGGAAAGATGTACTACTAAGTTTGCAGATTTTGTTATGTGAATTTGGTGTGACTTCTTACCAAGTATAACATGCGCTGTAGTTGTAGTATGAGTAGTCACAATAAGCAGCATTTAAAAGTATAATAATACGATCTGATATCTCTCTGAAATATATATACAGTAGATCGCCTTATAACACGGTAGATACATTCCGTGTTATAGGAATCCGTGCTGTATGGAACCTGAGCTATACTCCACCTGGAGTACAAAATGCGCGTTATAATTCCTGCAAAACTTATTTGCACTCCTTAGAAACACAATGATGTTTAGTGTTGCCATTCAAAAGTTATATTAATTACAGGAGCTAAAATGTTATAAAATCATAACATCTGTCTAATTTTACTGTGCTGTGCGAGTCTCTTTTAAACCTGTTATATGAAAACGATTGCAATTTTTTCTTCATGTTCTATGAATCCGTGTTATAAGTGGATCTACCATATTTATATTAATTTGGAATTATCAAACAACCCCCCCCCCAAAAAAAAAGTGGCATTCTATTTTAAAAAGTATTACAAACCATGTCCCTTGCATTCTTTTCTTTTCTTTTCTTTCTTTCTTTTTTTTTTTTTTTTTTTTTTTTTTGGAGGGGTAGTGGTGACTTTTACATAAATCTGTTGAAAAAAAAGGTGCTTTTAACTACATTCTCATTGTGAGATTTAATAATTTTTTTTTTTAGTTTTCTCGTGTATTGAGTTGCCTTTCAAATGATAAGTGGGAAAACATAGCTTGGTGCATTTCATTTATTTCTTACCCTTGAAATGTTTTAAAAAATGTTCTTTTTCTTTTAGCTTTTTGAATGAAATAAAATCAGCTGAAAGATTTAGTTCATATGTTCATAACTAAATGTCTTTTATATTAAAAAGGTATGTATGTTTGCACTTTATTAATATACTTTTATGTTTAAAAATATTTATAGATATTTCAAAAAATGCAACATTAATGTTTATGTAAATACAGTATACTGAACTGAAAAAAGTTTTATTAACTACAGAAACAGTTTTTAAAAAATGCACTTCTTTGTTATTTTTTGTGTTTGCAATCCATATTTAAAAAAAATTTATTGTTGTACTTTGCTGAAGTATGAGTTTTCATTTTGAAAACTCAAAAGGAATGAGAATTTTGTGAAAAAATTCAGTTGAGCTGATTTCATAAACAAGATGATCACCAACCAGAAAATGATAATTATGAGAGAATTTGAAGCTTCTATAAACGTCAGAAGAAAATTGAGGAATTTTACAGAAAACTGGAAACACTAAACAAAGTTTTTAGCTCCTGAATGTGCAAAAGAAGATTTAGGTGGGGGTGTGGAGTGAGAAAAAATGACAAACTAACATTGTCTATGTACTTATTTCCCTCGTCTTTTAGTTTGACACAGTGACATCCGAATTTTTAAGATTTTCCCCAATTCACCCCTAATAAAAATACATTCTAAAAAAGATATTTACTGAGAAATACTGTTTGTTTTGATAATTAATAACCTTGATATTGAATTGTGATTTGTAATCATAATTTGGTTGTGATTTATTGCATCTAAAACACTGGTACAGCCCTTTACAAGCATGAATTCATTAAGTTATTCTTAGTTGCTTTATTCATGATCTGTTCTTTACTTTGATGATAATAACTAAGTACTCAATTTTTTTCTTTACAGATCTCAAGATACTGTTTGTGTAACACGTGTGTCTTTTACTGCTTTTTTAGTAATATTTTTAAAAGAAAGTACATTAACATTCCAAATGTAAAAATAAAGCCATGAGAGCTATTCAGTATTTTATGAATGATAATTATCAATTATTTTTATGTCCAAAGAAAAGAAAAATATGCTTCCTTCTAAAATGTGATTGTGTCAAACATTCTGTAACTACTTCTATCTCTCATTTCACCCACAGACAAGTGATATCATTTCCGACATTTCTTTTCTTGTTATTTTCTTTTAAATATACATGTAAAATTTGTAAAACTAATCAAACCATAGTGAATTAGTTTTTTTTTTTTTTTTTTTTTTTTTTTAAAGGAAAACTTTTACAAACTAAAATTATTTTATGCTGCATTATATTCAAACTAGTGTGTTTAGAACAATAATAATAAAAAAGAAAAATTTTAAAGTAAATTGAATTGAGAGTTCTTTAATTATCAAATAACTAGCACAATTTTATCAATGAAAACTGCATACTCATTAAAGGTACCTTATACTCAAGAGAAAAAATAAAACAGTCAAATGAGAATACTTTAAGAAAAAAAGTTAAGATATTTGTTCTCCAACTAGCAGCTTTCAGTATTAATTTTATTCTGAAAAAAAGATTTTCTCTTCGTTTGATCACAGTAAAACAAGTATTATGTTAAAAAAAAAATAAAATAAAAAATTGGTATATTGCATCCCCCCCCCCCCTTCTGTCCTAACATTTTATAGTGCTTTTATAAATCATTGAAGTGATTTTGTAAAAGGAGAAGAGAAAGTGAATCTAAATAGAAACTAGTTTTATAACGTTAATAAGAACTAACACAATTTTTCTTTTTCATACAAACATTTTGTTAATACAATTATATATATAGTCTAAATATTCCTTCAAAAACTCATCAACATTCAACATAAGTTCATTTACTATTTAGGAGGCATATTACTGTTAATTAAACATTTTCTTTAAAGTCAAGAAATTTTTTGAAAAGAACAAGTAGTGCATAAATATTTCTTTAAATTGAAATTTTAAAAAATTAAAAAATTCCCCCCCATGAGGAAACTTTGTCCTGAAGAGTTTTTTAAATAATTTTTTGTGGCTATCATTTAAAGGCTTTAAAACAAAACCACTCATAGGGCCTTTTAATGCAATAATAAAGAAATTTTACTCCCCCCCCCCTCCGCCATGAAATATTACCTTTGACTAGTCTTAACATAAATTTAAAAACTGCTTTTGTTGATGTATAAAATTATAAGAAATGTTCATCCAAATAGTTCTTGTTAATTTAAATTGAATTGCATTATTCATAGCAGAGTTATATAAAAGTAATTTAGACAATTATTTTTCTTTAAAAAGGTATTAAAAAACAGAAATGTGTCATTTCTATTAGTAAAGGTTATTGTGATACTAAATTTATATTTGAATGAAAATTCTTTCATATATATGCATACAGGGTGCCCCCAAAACACTGACCTAGGCTTTAATTACTTAAATATTGATCATATATATAATAAATGATGAAGTTATTTAAAAAAAGGTACAGAATTTAAAATCATTAAGATTTTCGGACATTAAAAAATCTAAAAAAATAAAAATTTAATTTTTATATGACCCCCGCCCCCTCACAAAAAAGTTCCTAGTTAATAAAATGTGCTGTATACATTAACCCTCTGAGCATCTTCGAAATGGGCAAATAATGTAAAATTGTTTTCACGGTAAAATTTTCATGCAGCTTTAAAATTATTTAAAAAATAAAATTTTGATAGGAATATTTTTAATTTTTAAAAAGTTAACTCCTAAAATACTGATAAGCTTTAATATTGAAATATATTTTATGATACCTTGGTGTTATAAATAATTTAAATTATGGATGCATTGCAGTGAAAACTGGAATGAAGTAGACGGGATTTTACGTCTCAGCCGCTTGGAGGGTTAATTAAGTTGTACAAAATTTCAGCCTTTCATCATAAAAAGGCTCAGAGATGTGTTTGAAAAAAGTTGTTAAGGGGCTATACCAGTGGTTCTCAACCTTTTTTAATTCACGAACCCCCTTTGAAACTTATAAAATTAGAAAGAAATTGGAACCCCTTGTGCAGTCATTGTGTGATAGTATGTTGTTTCTGCAAACCACTTTATACATCTTGTGAAGCCCCAGGGGTTTGCAAACCACTGGTTGGGAACCATTGGGCTATACAATACCAAAAGTAGCAGAAGAATTATGTATTTATGTGCACATTATTTTCTTCGATAATTTGTGTACCTACCCTAAAATGCAATCCTTTGGCATAATTTATTCCCTTCAATAGCCATTGAAAAGGGGTTAAGAAGTCAGTACATATTTATTTTCATGTCTCCAACATTTTTTAGAATAAAATACTCAACTTTTGTACATCATCTTACTAATGTATGAGGCACTAGTAATGTGTTTTTTGCACTGGGGTCATATAAAAATATAAAATTTGTATTTAGATTTTGTATTTAATCTCTCGAGAATTTTAGTTGGTACGATAAAATTCAAGAAATAAAAGCCTAGGTCAATGCTTTTGGGAGACCCTGTGTGTATATATATAATATTACATTTTCTTTACTGATAGTTAGGTATTCTTAACTATAATTGTATATAATGTCTATTTTTAAATATTTATTTTTATTTGAAAATTCTAGTGCGTTAGCTAACATTTGTAATTTTATTAATATCATTAAAAAAATTTTTTTTTGTTGTTTTTTGTATAGTTTACGTTGGTTGCATAATTGTACATAAAAATTATGTCACTTTGAGATAAAATTGTACATTAGTGTAGATTTTATAATCTCTATTTTTTTAAATTCATTGTATTTATTTATTAAATTGCCAGTTATTAGCTTTGTTGTTTTTTGTAAAGCAATGTTTCCCTTCTGTTGCTCTTACTGAAGACAATATTATGCTGTTATGAAGAAAAAAATTCAAGTGTTATTGTATGAAGAAGAATAAAAGTTTGTTTTCATGCCAATTATAACTTTTTTTTTACCAGTTCTAGCAAATTTTCAAAGAACATAAATACAGTGCTGACCATTAAAAAAATAAGTAGGGTCAGGTGGAAGAAAATGGGGTATATTATAAAATACCTTTTCTTCACGATAAAAAATTGATGTTTCAATTTTTTTTTCTATGGAGATATATTTTAACAGCATAGTATGTCCTTCTCATGAAGTTCTAAGATATTTCAATAATATTAATGTGTGCAAAACTTCTTGGTTTTGCTCTAAACATACTGCCTGTTAACAAGTGATATTGACTAACTTTCTTCTAGATTCCTTGTAATTAAATAAATCATTTATCTTTTTATACATATTAGTAGAGAGGCTTCAAAAGAACTGGATTATATATATATAAAAAAAAGAATTAAATTATAATTTCTATTTTATAAATTTTTTCTTTTAAGGTGGGGTGGAATGGGGTATATTTGGCTTATTGAAGTTCTATATGATATTGATATTTCAATTTTCCTTTGATTAAATATTCCTGAAACAACAGTTGTAATTGACATTTTAATTAATTGTTTATTGTATAAATTAATTTTATAGAACCAGAAGCATAGCCAAGAATTTTTTTCATAGATGACTGAGAACTCAAAAAAAAAAAAAAAACTCGAATGCAATATATGTAGTTTATAAAAATTGGTATAACATATCTTTTTTTTATTGAATTTGAAATCTTTGCAGTTGGAGAAACATACATTAGAGAAAATATTAAATTTAGCTTAGGTCCGTGGCTGAACCTCAAAATTTTCAAGAGGAACTTTCAAATTTATTCACATATACATAATCTCTCTGATATCTTATGTTTACTTATTTTGGGGGTGGGCTGCAGCCCCATCAACCATCCCCTGCTTACACCCTTGCTTGTGGGGAACCAAGTAACATTTGCCATATACTGAGTGAACCTGAATTTAATAATTGTGGACATTATTTCTTAATATATAAAAATATTTTGGGAAATAATCCTTTTCTGTGCATCTTGTTGAAGTATTTTAAGAATACATTAAATTGGGTGCCTTTTCTTTCATTCATAGCATTAACATGATTTTTATTAAAATCTAGCTGCGTTCCTGTTCTCGTCATGGTAGGAAATGGACATTTTTGCTACAAGTGTAATTCGAATTAATTCCAGTGACATGACATCTAAAAAAAAAAAAAAGCAAAATTATTTGACTCTTGATGTAAAGCTTGCGTCATACAGTTGATATATAAGTTGATGTGATCATAAAGTTGACGTAAATTTTTCACTCTTTACAGCTCGATTTCATTTCCTAGAGTAAAAAAGTGAATCATTTGCATAACGAATTTAGCTGTTTCAAGTGACAATGATGCCATGCTGAAATCACAGTTATCAGGCTTTGAAGGGAAAATTGCGATTCCAGTCAGTTTCATATTGTTTTTCCAGATAACATAGTTTTTTTTTTTTTTCATTAAAATGATCGTCTTCTTGAAGCATTGATATAAAAGAGGCTGTTTACACAAAACGAAATTGTTCGAATGCCAAAAGTTTCCACGTTTCCAGAAGAGCATGAAATTCTATTTGGGTATAAAATAAAAATTGAATATGAAATTCTTTATTTTAGGCGGACGAAGATTAAGTATACTGAGTGTAGACATATTTTAGTCAAATGTTTTTTCTAGCGCCCATTGTAATTACCTCCACAGACTTTTAGTTCTTTATAAAACGTGACATACAAATAATGACAGTCGTTGCCATGGAAAAGCGTGTGTGCCGCTGCGTCACCTCCGATATACAAGGCCACCACACCGAAAACAGAATTTGGCAACATGGAGCATTCCGTAGTCCAGGATACGGTTTGAGCATCAGTAGCCGTTTGACTGAGACCTCACGTAGCACGTTCTGTCCTGTTCTTTTTTGTGTTGTGTGTTTCCAGGTTAATTTCTGTTGAGTTACAGTATATATTTTTCTTAATTTATGAAAAATACAGTTAATTTGTGTGCCATGAGGCTTAAATATTTTAATTACTGACAGGCTATAATGCTGTTTAGATGTTCCGCAGTTGCATGTCGTGGGAACTCTAGAAATGGCCCACGCATATCAGTATTTAGGTTTCCAGCTGACCCGGAGTTAAAAGAAGTGGATAAATTTTCTGAAAAAAGATCTCAATTGGAAGTTTCCGAAAATTCAAGGGTATGTACCTATCTCTTCAAATTTAATTTAGATTTGTTCAATTGTGTAACGGGCTTTGATAGTGAATGAATAAATTTCATTATGTTTCGCGAAGTTTTTCAATTGGAAATCGCATTGAATTCACTGTTTTCAATTTTAGATTTTTAATGTAACCTTGTTAAAAAATAGACATTACTTGTAATTTTGATCACCGGTGTATAGTTATTTAATGACATCTGAAAACAAAAGTGCTTTTTTAGAATATGCTGGAAACACTTGATGTATGTGTTTTGTCTATACTTAAAATATTCGTTATAGTTTTGCTAGTAATGTTTAATAAATAAATTTGGAAAAATGTAAATAGAAGTTAGAACACAGGGAATTTGTGTATTTTGCTCTTGAGAAGTTAGTGTAACTTCGTTGTAAACAAAGTTAACTCTGTTTTAACACTTTTAAAACTTTATTTTCAATTTTAACTGAGAACATTAGTGGAATGCAGAAGGGACCATGCCAAATTAATGCGATAATGCATTATTTCTTGCAATCCTCATCGCTAATGCGGAAAAAGTCAAAGCCGTTGAAGGATGCGATTTGCGAAAGAAGTTGTGCGGGGAAATAGTATTCTCGTAGTTGCGGATGATTTCACATTACGGATGTTTGTAGTTTGTTATTGGTAAAAATAAAATAAAGGTGGTTTCAAATTGTATTACAAGCCACGAATCGCGCAAACTTTGTTTTGAGAAATTGGAAAGTGGAATTTACTGCATACAATCTTGCGATTGTCTGCTACCGATTCTTAATGTAAACATAAATAAGTACGCCGCAAAAAATTCAGCATCTATTAGGAATCTTGCCAAAGTGGGCTACATTTAAGCCGAAATAACTTTGAAAGAAGAATAATTCATAGCAGAGTTTAATGAGATTTAATTTTGAAATATTCTGATAGATGTATTTGTTCTGGATCAATCTTAGATAGATTATGTGACGATATCACTAAAAGCTTCTGTATGCATTGTAATAATTTTACATGTATTTTTGATGGTTTGAAAACAAATCTTGAAATGAGAGTTATCATATTATTCTACCTCATCCATACACAATCTACAGAATATGTTTCGCTTTTAATTTAAATCCCATCACTGAACAGTTAGACAATGTGTGTTGTTTGTAAATTTCTTAGGATTTTTATTGTATATTCGCATGAAGATTAATTTTATTACAGGTGAACAGCAACTATACAAAGCAAAATTTATATGCTGCAGGTTAAAGCTATTATGAAAGTTTATGCAATTTCAAATTAATTTAAAATAAATGTTGTTTAAGTTCAAGACATTTCAGAAAATTTATTCTTGATGCAATTAAAAAAATCTATTCAATATGAAAATATCTTTTCCTTTTGCAAAAAAGCTGAAATTGAAAAAAGAAAAAATTGGGCACTGTTTCGGTGAAAACTCATTCAAATGAATTCAGAACACTGAACTTCGGAGTAGGCCATTTTGAATCGGTATGGAGGCCTTCTATATCGGAGGTGACGGCCGATGTCGTCTGCAAAAATAAATGAACCTCTGTTTTACTCTTGTAATTAGAAATTGAACTTTAATTGGATAGTTCAGATTCAATTAAAACATTGAAAATAAATCTGGGATATCATTACTTACAGGAAAGGGTCTAGATTTGTATCGTGATTCTATTGATTAAATTTGAGCAAATATTCCTTTCTCTGTAAGATAACAATGTGACGTAAGGGCCATATGTTAAAATAAAGGTCTGAATTCGTAAATGATACATAATCTTAAATTTTAATCGATGGCGCCTCTGTTAATATACCATCCTGGTCTCCCGAAGAAGGGGTTCACACTGGTTAGTTCCACTTCCAATGGAGATATTTTAAGCTAACTTAGATACGATTTTAAGTACCTAAGATACTGAAATTGTAAAAATTATGAGAGATGCTTAAAATTTAAATTGATATTCAAAGTGACTTATTAAAACTCGCAAAAATAATCGCCTCTTACTCTAACATTATTTTGTCAGCTGCCGATTTTTTGTCAAAATCATTTTTAAACTCGTGATATCAAAATGACGTCAATCTCACTTGAATTATTGAAAGCAAAATATATAATCCCATGTTATTCAGTGATACACTTTTATTGGACATTGTGGAACTTTATTATTTCACTCTTGGTGCAAATTTTATGTCTAAGCTTATTAATCTAAATGGGTTTCTTATGTATTTTTAAATTACATTATCATCATCATTGACTAACGCGACCATTTATTTTTTCCTTCAAAACGGGACATCTGCTACTTTTTTGGCAATAGTGTATTTATTTTCTTCCTCAAAACGGGACATCTACTGTTTTTAAAGGTAATAGTGTAGGGAGACTGAATTGACAGGTCTGGGTATCTTTCGGTTGTTAAGAAAACGCGCAAAAAAGCTTGTGTTGATGTTAATTTCAAAATAAAATGATAAAAAAAAACTTTGATAAAACACACATACACTATAAAAAATAGTGCAAGATGTACGTTTTGGGTGGTACGACCTTCTTCGACTTCAAAAACACCATCCGACACAAGGCAGGAAGGTAGGAAAGTGAGAAATGTAAACAAAAGGACATGCAGAAAAAAGGAAGTTGTCATTTGGAAAGAAAAAAATTCTTAGAAAACCAGAATGAAAAGGGAAAATAAAGTGGAGATCGGGGGAGGGGGAGGAATAAGCAAAAGAGGAAAATGTCTTTGAAATAAAAATTAAATAAATCGAAATAGTTGACGAAAAAAGAACATTAAATGAACAAAAACAATACATCCCCCGGCGTTTTCTTTGCGACTCGAGAGGGGAGGGAGGGAGGGAGGTCAGGTTTTCTTAGTTGGATGGTTTTAGATTTTTAGCAGCCTTTATTGAAATCGTTACCGTGGGTTGCTCTCTTTCTAAAAACGGGACATTGAAGGGGACATTTTCTAAAAACGGGACATTACGGTGTCCCGAAGCTGTGCTTGGGGACAACGGGACAAGCCACCTAAAAACGGTATTTCTCTTAAGAAAACTCTTCCACCCTACCTTTCAGTTTTTCTCTCATTTGAAGCCAATTTACGTTCAACATAAAAAAGAAAAAGTTATCTGTCATCTATACAAGAATAAAGATGATTAAAAGCTGTATTTTAAAATGTAAAGAAGCAGTAAATGAGTCCCGATTTGTAAAAGTTATTACAAAGCAACTTAATTTTTTTCCACAAAAACGCTCTGTTGGTTTCTGAAAAATTCTCGTGTGACAAATATTATTCCTTTTCACACACTTTTGAGAGCAAAAATTTGGTTACTTCCCACACATCGGCACGCCAAGAGATCGCCAACAATTTCACCCCCTTTTCAAGAAGGATCAGTGCGTGACCCTGCAGATCTAGACTCACGGAAAATATCACGAGGATGGCCCCCGTTCTAAAGTGGGGATGGCAAAAGCGGGAAGATAGCAACCCATAAATTACTCCAGCCAGTGTCATTCGGAGATGTCTAGCAAGGGTATAATAAGAGTTCCTTTATCAGCAGCAATAATTAAAACTTGTCTTTAGAAAAATATTTTAAAACGCTAGAAGCATCGCACTTACTATCGCTTGTTTTGAAAAAAAAAAAAAAAAAATAATAATAATATTTTATTCTTTTTTTTTCACGATTTTAAAATTCACTAATTTTAATTTAAAATGCGTGCGCTCACTGTCTCACGAAGGAAGGAAAAAAAGAAAAGAAGGGAAATTTGAAGGAAGAAAATTGCGTTAACTATTTACATATATTTACCTCAAAATTTACTTATTCGTTTTAGTTGTGGACGCAGGATCTTATTTTAGGCTGTGTATTCGGAGCACGTGACATGGCGCTTCCATTTTATAGTTGTCCTAGAAACTGCACAGATAGTATCAAAGCACGTACTAAAATAATCTTTCACACATTATGAAGGTTTAATTTCTACCTGAAAATCAAAGTAAATTATCTGAATATTTTAATTGAATCCAACAAATTATTCGAAGAGTTTAGTTTCATAAATTGACATTTATTTTCCTATTTTATAAAGATAGTTGCAAGTTATGCATAAATGTATAAATTTAATAATATCTGATGCTAATAACTAATAAGTAGTTCGAAAAATCCTCTAAAGTTTTAGACATTCTAAAATTTAAACTTTTGGTCAGAGAAAAGAGAAAATTATTATTTTTTTTTTTCGGAAACATATATGGTAATTTAATGTGTTCTCTTGAGTATTTGTAGAGCCTGAAATATTTGACCCATTAACCGTATATAGAACATTGTAAAACTAAAATTAAAAAAAAAAAACTGTTAAATTCTTTTTAAAAGCATTTTCTTAAATTCATGTTAAATATTTTTTGCAATTCCCCTACAGAACTCTTCAGCAATGTGACACAAGCGTTTAAAAGTTTAATGTTAAGAAAATCTTCATGCACGGGTGATTTGTGAAACGTAAATTAATTTCATTTAAGTAATATTCCACAACAATTTTTTTTCGGGGTTTCCCGCAAGTACCCTACAGAGGGTGTTCACACATTTTTGTAACGATTTTGCAAAGATATATATAGCAATAAATATAAGAATTTTATTTTATAATGTGTTCAGTCTGATAGCCCTTTCTTTGAACCATCATATTACATCTTGATTTCAAAGATGAAAGTCCTTTTCTTAAAACATCAAGGCTGATATTGTTCCACTCCACCATCACAATCTTGTAATAATATAATCTTTTGTAGTAATATATGAATGTATCTTGTGTTTGCGTGATTATGGCAACGCTTTACTAGGGCAATCTGCCAAGGATGGGAAGGTGCCTTGGTAGGAGAACTTTCTAAGGGGTTCTAAAGCGTATTCACGTTACATCTGGAAAAAACCTACCAAAAATCCAGACTGTTAGATGGACAGCTGCTCGATGGGACCCGATCCCGGGACCTTCACTCTTCGGCAGTCTACCATTTTCAGTGACATAACTACTGTGCGATGGTAAGGCTATAAATGTATCTTAAAGTAGAAATATAATTCAACTCATCTTCGTTTAGAAATATATTTAATTTTATATTTCAATTCCATTCATTATCACTGAAAAATAACGTTCAATAAATACTTGTCACACATTTTTGCTTTCATGCCTTTTAAGATGCAATTTATTCCAGGAAAAACTTATGTATATGTAAAAAAAAAAAAAAAGTTACTATTACATTTGTTTGTTCATCTTAAAATACACTGGAATAAAATAAACTAGAAGTTTCTGTAGAAAATTTTACTTAATTGTTTTAGACGTATTTCGTATTTTGTATGTATTAAGAAAATAAATGTATTTTGTATTTTTTCAATTTAGAAAGCATTTTGTATTTTGTAATTTTTTGTGTTTGTATAAATGTAATTTGTATTTTGCATCGAAAATACATTTTTTATGTATTTTGCCCAACTCTGCTTCTGTAGTTGCTTTCAAAGAGCATTGCAGAGCAAGCAGTAATTATTTTTATTTCCAACGGAGGGGAGAGTATGAGGGAGCGTCCTCTAAGTGAAACTGTACTCCCCCTCTCTAAACAACGGGGGATGAGGGGGAGAAAAGCAATAAACTTTAGGTTTACCATTGCCGATCTCTGGGAAGATAGGCAAAAGGTTCGGTTTCCCGTCCCATCCCAGCCCAGAGTAGAAAATTTCTTTTCCCCTGCTCATACGTACATTACGTACAATTCCCCCCCCCCCTCAAGAATAGCAAGAATAGCCCCTCTTTGCCCAGGGACAGCAATTTATCATTCTCCCCCCTACACCCAGGCCAGCGGCTAGCTCGTTGAATGACCCAGATGGCGCACTATTACGGCGAATTTTCACAGAAATGTAGACTCGATAGTTTCGTTTATAGCTAATTTATTTTTCATCAAATATTTTTTTATTTTTATTGAAAAATCAGTAAACACTTTGAGCATGTATCTCCCGTTTACGAAATTCGTTTATCTTGATTAGAAAATATTTTACGGCTGTTCAAACACAAAAAACCTGTTTTTCCCGACTTTAATTGAATATTAAAAATATTAATAGAACTGATATCAAAATTTTAGAAAATACATAATCTGTATCGCATTAATATCTTGGCAAGGAAAAAAAAAACTGATTCAAAATAACAAAAATTGTAGACGTAGGACGAGAAAATACACTTCCCGTAGGTTAACATGGGAAGTCTCAGTTTCGTTTTCTACCAGCGTATGTCGCCTTAACTATGACGCATGTGTACGCATGAAGCGTCTCACTCAGACATTTTGCCCACCCTTGCAAAAAAATCCTGGCGGAGCCCATGGTTGCAGCTAGGGTTGCCAGGTCGCCAAACCAAATAGCCGGACAGACCAGCCAGTTTGGCCGGACATTTGGGTAAAAAGGCCGGACAGCCTACAATATTGAGGATTTTGTCTCAGGATTAATAGGTACGACAAAAAAATTGTATGTAAAATGAAGCTTTTTTTATTATTACCATGAATCTTGTTAAATTCTAATGAAATATAAATAGCATCGAATGCCAAATCAGTTCAAGTACTTTATTACTAATCAGCCAAAGTCACCAGTAAAAAGCCGGACACCGTTAAGTTTGGCCGGACATGCAATCAAAAAGCCTAACTATGTCCGGCTTTATCCGGACGCCTGGCAACGCTAGTTGCAGCTGCAGCATTGATAGCAACAGCGGCTCCTAATTAAAATCAGTGAGGATATTGCTTTCTAAAGAATTATGAAGGAAACTCTCTGATTAGTTTTCTTTCTTTAAGAGCTTATCAATTTCATAAAATTTTCAATTAAATTAATTTTTAAATTAATAAAGACTGAGCTACATCCAAACTGATAGGAAAGAGAGTGTTGTAAAAAAGTAAAAACTTAGTACATTGGAAGGAGAGAGGTTCTTTGAACGCTCGCCGATTGTGCTGGATTTATTTCTAAATTACGACACTATTTCCGCTCGAGTCACAACACCACCGAACTATAAACGTCAAAATTCGCCATTCAACTACGTTATCTTCTCAGCGTTGATTGATTTAACAGTCAATCAATCCGTTTTGCTTTAAACATAGATAAATAGTGTTGAGGCAAAGCAACCGAGATTTCCGAGCATCGCTATCTGTGATTTAAAAGGAACAATAAAAGCGAAACCGAAGCTAGGAGAAATTCGAAATCGAACCAAAACTTTAGATTAGAACAATGCGCGTGCGCTTAAAATAAGCTTCTCCTACTTGGCTGATTCTTGGCGATAAACGAAGGGAGAATGTTTCTGCGGTCTTAACTCTCTTCCTCTGTACTCTCTCTTTACATTCTATGTTTAAAAGAAAGATTTTAATTAAATTTAATGCGAATATTATTATTATTGATTTTTTACTTATTAATTCTTGAACTGAGCCGAGTCCTGAAGACAATCAATATTTTTTTTGGAGTTGACTGACTTTTTCGCTGTAAAATTATCGTAATATCTTGTTTCAAATGCTCTCTCTAAGACGGAGCGGTGTCGGATTCTCTATTATACGACGGCAATGAGCGAAAGGATGCGGCTTCCTTTTGAATAAGCTCTAGTGGGAGGAAGACCGACTCGGGCTCTCCTAATTTTGAACTAGTTACACATGAGACTTAGCACGTGAAATCAGCACTCCCTGAGGTATGGTTTGAACCTGGAGGACATTGGAGACAAGACAAATTTTACGTTTACCAGCTCTCATTAGCGTACACAGTCTCACCAGAGACCGAATTCAGAGGTGGGGGCCCCGGGAATAAGCTTCACTAAGGGTCCCTCTTACGAAAACTTTTCATACACTACAAAGCAATTTTCATATCACACCATACAAAGAAGGATATAACCGTATAATGATTATTTAATGAATATGTAAAGTGAAATGCAATAGTTCCATTATAATAATATTATGTAGGATAATAATGTTTCCCTTACTTTATTTAATCTTCATTCGTAATTTCATTCCATATTTTTCAAGTAACATGTTCCACAATATTTTAGTGTTCTTTTTCCTAATGCTCATATCAGAGCATATATATATATATATATATATACTGGGATAGATCTTCACTTTACTCCACTATTTCCTTTTATATGTGCCGACTGAAAATCAGGTCGATGTTTTCTTGAAAACGGCATACATCACTCCATATGTCACGCCTAAATGGTAAGTTTGTGCTGAATAATTGCTTGAGACTGTACCGTTCAGGTAAAAAAAAGTTTTGGATATAATGTTAGCGCTTTGAAATGGCAACAAAGTAATTATTATTACTCTTATTTTTCATGAAATTAGTTACTTTATATCTTAATTAAAATAGAAATTTACAAATTTTTAAACTTGAAGTGTAATTTTGGGGCCCCTTTTGGTTGGGGGCCCGGACACTTGCCCCGAATGCCCTGCCGGAAATCAGCCCCTGAGTCCAGTGGCGGATCCAGAAATTTTCTTTTTTGGGAGGGGCTAAATTTTTAAAAAAGCTTATTTCACCCACTTAAAAATGTACAATAAATCAAAATTTTAGTCTAAACCAATGTATATGCTTTTGGGAGGGGCTAAGTAATAAAATATTATCATTTTAGCTATTTAAAGTGTATAATAAAGCAGAATGTTATCCTTTAGCAATCTCTTTTGGGGGGGGCTGAAGCTCCCTAGCCCCTCCCCTGTATCCGCTACTGCCTGGGTCCACATCAGTCCACCAGAGAGAGTTCACTCTCCCAAGTATTGGTAAAGTTGTTGTACTGCTTCGCTTTCCGTGTTCTTACTGGAACGGTGTTTATTGCGGCACATCGCTATATCTTAACTATTGTTAGTGATTCTAATTTGTTTTTAACGCTTTCTAACAAGGCTAAAAGTTGTTCATGATTTCGATTTGTCTGTCCGTCCGTGATCTAGCTGTCATAAATACATAGGGTGTTTGCACTTATTTAGAACGATTTTAAAGGCATATAATTGATATGTAAAATATCTATATCTATCTATCTATTCTATGCATATAATAAAAGAGAGCGTCTGTCTGTCAGTGTGTTTGTCAGTCGTTCGCGTAGCGGCCTAACTATCCGACCGAATTGCACCAAACTCTGCAGGGGGGTTCCCAAGCATCCAGGAGTTTGCACCTCGGGCGTAGTCTTTTAATTATTTTATATTTTACGTTATTTTCGACCATTTTCTGTCTTTGCCCTCCGAAAAAGAAGGCTTCCAATCGTCCGAAAGAAAAAATAATTACACAGTCGGAAAGAGTAGAGAGTTTTCTTTCTAAAGAGACCTTCATTTTTGAATTAGCTCCATTTCCCGAATTTTGATAAATTAAAATCGACAACCCTTTTATCCGGCAAATTTGGGTGAATTTCAGAACGAGGAGCCTATCTCAGCTCGCATCTAAAAAGCTAATGGAATATTTCGGCTAAAAAAATATATACTGTTACGGACAAACTGCTCAGCTTTCGTTAAAAGAAAATCAAGCGTCTAAGATAATTTTTTGATGAGCTAAAAAATTAATTAGTAAAACCCGTACGAAAATAATTTGGAACTTCCGAAGACAGAAGGAATTTTTGGACTAGCATCACCTGACATCAAAATGAAGAACCAGAAAGGGAATAATTCTTTTCTCCGGAGAGTGTGTGGAAATGCACTAATGTCATCGTCTAAAAAATTCATTGTGGATTAGGGACGAATAGCTGAAACTACGTAAAAAAAAAAAAAAAAAAAAAAAAAAAAATCTCCTTTGTGGTTTAGGGGCAGTTCAGGTGGGCAGAGCCGCCCACACATTGGAGTATTTGGTTGCATTATTAAGTTTATTTTACTAGAAAGAGAAACGGGCTGTTGAGGGAGAGGAGAGACCCCCTTCGGTCGCAAAGCGGCCCGTGTGCCATAGGTTGCTAATTTTGGTTGCGAAGTGGCCGTCGGTGGACCAGATAGTTGCCGAAGACGGACGCTCACCGTACAGTGTAAAAACGATCCATAGGTCGCACAGACCGGTCGCAAAGCGGCCCGGGAGCCGTAGGTTGCACATTTCGGTCTCGAAGCAGCCCGTTGGCAAACCGGATGGTCACCGAAGGCGGCTACTAACTGTAATTTTGAATTTGGCCGCGAATCGGCTGTCGACGGCCCAAACTGGTCGCCGAAAGCGGCTAGTAATAATAATAATAATAATTTTTTTTTAAAGTTCAGTCGGATAGCCCTTTTTCTGGATAATAAGTTTACTTCGTGATTTCCATGACAGAAGGTTTTCTTTTTTTCTAAATTTCCAGGTGGATTTCCATTTCTCTTTCACTATTTTCCAGAGTCAATGTAAATTTGGATGTTCCTGTATAAATAAGTACTGTAAATTATAGAGAGACTATTTTCGATGGGGAGCTTTATTTTGCAATACTAGTTCATAACATATAACAATTTTGATCCATTTGAAATAGATGAATATCTCTTAAATATGCTTTAAAGAATGATATAAGAAAGGCTGTGTACACAAAACGAAATCGTTCGACAGAATCGTTCCCAAATCTGTCTAGGGGCCTGTCTAGCCCGAAGTTTTTGGTATGGACGACTAACGAACTGTGCCATATTAACGGCAGGGCAAACGGGGCAACTGCCCAGGGCCCACAGATTTTAGGGCCCAAAAATCTTACATCTTACAGTTTTATAATTTTACAATGAAATTACAAAGGATAAAAAACTTTAAAAAATTAAATGATTTTTTAATTATAAAGTATGAACAATAAAAATTATTCAGATTTACATTAGTGTAAATTAATTTCAACTTATTTTTAATTCTTCGAAATACTCTATAGTCGACATAACATTCCAATATGTAGGAAAATAACTAACCACATTGTGTAAAGAACATTTTTAATGTTAAAAAATATCAAAATTTTTGAATTATTTGTTATTTTAAGAAATATTTACAAAAATGACTGTTCACAAAAAGTCGTTGTATTCCGTACATGTTAGCAACTGTGATATAGCATTTCGATCTAACGTTTAACTATCTGTTTCTATGACATCATGGAACTATATTCGTTCATTTCAGATTACTTTTAAACAAAATTTGTGTTTGGAAGGGGTAAGCTATTTAAAACTTTCAGATAAACCAATCATAATCTGTTTTCTTTTCTTTTTTTTTTTTTTTTTTTTCATGGAAGAGGTTATTGCAAGGTGCCCAATGTTTTCTTCTGCCCCGGGGCCCACAGTTGTCTCGATCGGGCTCTGCTAACGAATATATTCCATACTTTTATAGCTCAATGGACCGAAGTAAAATTTTGATTCCGAGTGACTTTGGGATTAGACCTTTAACATTAACTGTTAAATAGCAGCAATAACTGGGTAAATAAATAACAAAACGAAACGCGATCATCAATAAAAATAATAAAACGCAGCTGTTGGGATTGTCTGGACGTGTGGTCGAACTAGGTTGCCGGAAATCGCGAAGTTATCGCTTTCCCGCTGGCGCCATACTTTTATTTCATTCAAAAGGTCGTCGATGCGTCATCGTCATCTTGCGCAGTGTTGTGGCTTATTCGAACTAAACACGTGAT
Source organism: Cheiracanthium punctorium (assembly GCA_038373885.1). Taxonomy (NCBI): domain Eukaryota; kingdom Metazoa; phylum Arthropoda; class Arachnida; order Araneae; family Cheiracanthiidae; genus Cheiracanthium; species Cheiracanthium punctorium. The sequence continues at coordinate 1,397,902 of JAWZYV010013819.1, forward strand.
TTGTGAGAAATGCCGCGTCCAGTAAATGCATAGAAATTATTCATTTTACTGTTTTAATTCATGTCTAAGTGGTATTTCAGCTTTTTAAACATCGCACTGAAATTGATTTCATCATTTTCTCCCCGATCGATAGCAATTGAATTTTAATTTGGATGCCTGTCTAGTTGAGAAAGTCTGTTTTGAAGTAAGTAAATCATTTTCTTACTTGTTCATGGGCTAGTTTTCTAAACAAACCCGGTGCAGGGACCTACCTCTGAATAAACACTGACCGATTTGCAGAGATCGGGGGGGGGGGGAGTCCCAGTCCATAAGCTTCTTTGGAGGACCTTCTTACGAACACTTTCTTATACCCTACGAAGTAACTTTCGTATCACACCATACAAAGAAGGATGTTATAACTCAGCATAAAAATGATTGTTTAATCAAAATGCCTAATGAAATGCAATTGATCGATAATAATTATCTCTCTATTCTAAAAAAAAGTAACGGCCGCTGTCAAGAACTTGTTTGGCTAACTTCTCCTAAACCGTAGGGATTTGAATTTCGAGAAACATGTCCATGGATTCGGAAAATTCGGAGGAACCTGATAAGCTGACTTAAATTTCGAAAATCGAATTCTTAATAAAAAATTGAAAAAATAAAACATAATGGTTGCCAGATCTGGCATTTAAATCATTCATTTCTTTCACACAGCAATTCCAAGTATGTAGAATCGCGTGAAATTGACAAATATGATATAGAATTACACCCATTTTACGCCAAAGTAAAAAGTATATGAAATAATTAACTCAAAGTGTGTTACACAAAGTTGACAATTTTCAAATGGTAAGTTCGCTTAGACAACAGGAGTTTAGAATGAGCAATTATTCGTTTTTCTAAAACAGATTGACTAATTGTAACTGATTTTAAAAGCGCCATCTTGGCATTAGGTACGATCTGGCAAAATGGTATCTTTCCAAGCAGGGTGAGTGTAAACCGCGAGATCAAAAATGTTAGAACCCACTACCTTGAAAATGAAAAATAATTAAAATGCAGATTATTTTAAAACCGGTTCGGTCCAGCTGGAGTATTTGCTACCAGTAGAAATATTTGGTGGCGTTAACTATGCCATTATAGCAGTTATTGTACATTTTTGGATATTTGCCAGTGCGGAGAGATATAATTCGTGGTTCTAAATACGTCAATCTGCAAAGGATTATGTATATGAAAAAATGGATAACGGTTTTCCGGGAACCTTAAATGAGCAGTAATAGATTGAGAGCATGTGTAAATCGCCAAATAACGAACAGTCGCCATTGGTGGCGAGCTATCGTAGCTGTTTTTTAGTTTTTATCAAAGAAAAGAAAACATATAAAGTACTGTTTTCTTAGAGCTAATTATTACTATACATATACGCAAGTCGCTAAATCATGAAAATTCGCCATAATTGGCTAATATGCAAGGTGTTCCATGGGTTTCACACAATTAAAAATATTGCGAAGTTTAAATTTTTATGTTCCAAGCAACATGCAAGAAACAAGCAATGTGTAGCTCGGTGACATTCTATGAGATCCTGCCTTTGGGTTTTGTTTGTTGAAATTATGCCTTTTTTACGAATAAGCCTTATTAGGGGCCGAATGCCTCATACGAAAAGCGAGCGTAGCGAGTCTAGGGGCCTTGGCCCCTAGTACTATAAAGTATAATAATATTTCAGTTATATTATTTAATTTTCAATCAATAATTTCATTCCTTCTTTTTCAAGTAACATGTTCTACAGTATTTTTGTATTTATCTTCCTAATGTCTGCCCATATCAGAGCAGAGCATTTATTAATTGTGGGATAGATCTTCACTTTGCTCCATTTAGGAAACTATTTCTTTTTATACAGTGGCGTAGCCAGAAATTTTTCATGGTCGGGGGAGGGGGTTACGACTACTGCAACTATCATATATGTAAACGCGCGTGATGAAGGAGTGAAAAATATACATTTTGTATGGCAAAAAATTTCTCATGGAGGGGTTGTGACCGTTTTGGCTACGCCACTGCTGTTATATATTCCGATTGAAAATCAGCTCTGTGAGTATCCCCGCGATCAGCATACATCACTATATATGCCACCCCTAAATCGCAGGTTTGTGCTGAACAACTGCCTGAGATTATGTACCACTTAGCTAAAAAAACGTGTAAATATAATGCTACCACTACGAAACAGTAATCTCTCCTCCCAGACGAGAGTATTTATCAGGGCTTCGAAACGGAAACCGAAAACAGAAAAAAAAAAAACCGTTATTTTGGTCGGAACGAAAATCGAAACTGAACCGAAAAAATATACCAGTTTATTTTGGGTGCGAATATCTTTAGACATTTTGTTGCTATAACCCTTTGAGGCGCAACCCTTTCCCAATGCTGACAAAAGGGCAGCCGTTGCCATCGCTCGACTTAACTACGAGCAAGATGGCGGACGATCGAAACCAGATCTGGACCCTTTTTTGAGGAGGCTGTGCCACGCACAGCCAACTGTCGTCAAAAAGGGGTCTAGATCTGTGGCACGCGATGAACATTTTGATCGTCCGCCATCTTGCTGGTAGTTAAGTCGAGCAATGGCAACGGCTGCCCTTTTTTCAGCATTGGACAATCTATCTAGCTGTTCTCGCATTCTTCCATTTTCCAGCAGATGTCAGTACTGTTAAAAATAATCGTGACATTTTTTTTTTTTTTTTTAACGGGAAATGACGTACTAAAAAGTAAGGGATTCTCATGGAGCTATGTCACCCGCAACTATTTTTATAGAAATCAAATCTATTCTTCGTTACTGGCAACAGTCAAAACGTCAGAGTTTGGTTCTCCCAGAGCATCAAACCCTTTAATGCGCGGGAACACTGCGCGTTAAAGGGTTAACCAACTTATCAATAATGTATACTGTAACCAACTATTACCATTAAAAAAATAAATATTGTAAATTTTGATAGAATTACATTTTTTGTTTATGATATAATTATATTTTTGTACAAATAAGAATATACATAAAATAAAATTATTCATTCATAACTGAGCCGATATATTTATTTTTATTAGTTGAACCGGAACGAAAAAATACGGTTCGAAGCCCTGATAATTATATTATTACTATTATTTTTCCATAAAATTAGTTTTTCTGTCTCTTATTTTAAATTAAAATCTAAATTTTGGTAATTTGTAAACTTAAAGGGCAATTCGGTGGTCCACCTTTCCCAAGTAGCACGCTTCCGTTTTTAAAACGTTGCGAACACGGAATCCCCTTCCGTTGCAAAAACATCAAAGCAATAACGCAATGAAATCGCAAATGTGTCATCCCTTTCCACCGATTTAACATCCATTCTTTCCCACGTTTTATAAACTTTTGCCGAAACAAAAAAAGTCGATAATGCACCTATTTTGCCACCATTTTCAAACGTTTTAAAATCGTTAAAACGGACGCAGGGGCGGTTCCAGACTGTCAGTTTAGGGGGGGGGGGTCACTCCGAATGACGAGGGTCGTGTAAAGACTACTTGAGGCCCTGGACCCTTATGCAAATGTAGGCCCCAAAGAGGCGAATAACTAGGCAGGGCCCGATCTATGACCAGTATAGGCCCCCATCTATGAAATTCGTTAAAACTGGGCCCCGTACACTTTGAACAACTTAATAACTATTCACCCCCCCCCCCCCTCAACCCTAAATCATTGTACTTTTCTAAGATTCTATCTATCCTCCCCTACAAAAGTGCTTTTAAAAAATGAAAAACAAAAACAGAAAAATTATACTTCTCGTGTTCTAGCTTAGTGTGCGCCCCTTTTCACGCTTGCATCTCCCGGGAGGGGGGGGGGGGCAAACCTCGCCTGCCCCTAGCTTCGGCTCTGGCCCCAACTGCGAGATTTTTATTGAATTCATTGCAGATACATGTATTCAACAAAAGCCCAATCCATAATAAAATTAACTTTTAATCGAAATTTCGTCTTTTGATTTCAGATAATTTTCTGAGAAAGTGTCTGGAAATAACATTTGACGATTAAAATTATTCGGATCATCACTTATTCAGGTTGAGTGGAGAATGAGACTAGGCTTCCCTTAAGACCAAGGGCCTGGATCCGGGCCCAGCTTTGGCCTATGCCGGTCTCTGAGTACCCACTCTCTCCCCGGTTTGGCCTATCCCGGTCTCCCGGTATCTAAGTCTTTGAAAATACCATTTCAGAGTAAAATTAGAGTTTATTGTTACAATATTGGTTATTGCTGTGAGATTAGGTTATTGATTAAGGCAAAGCTACACGAGAGTTATATATCTAAAGGGGATTATGCTTTAGGTGTGGACTTTTGAAGGCGTTCTAGATCATAATCACGTTACAACTAGAGAAAATCACCCAAAACTCTAGACCGTTAGATCGACAGCAACGTGGTAGCCCAGAACCCTAGATCTCTACACTTTAGCCATCTACTACTTTCAGTGGTCTTAAGCACTCGGCCACTGTTATTGTTTCAAATCAATTGGAGAATATACATAAAATAGAGTAAAAATGTTGTACACATAAAAATAAATACAGGTTGAACAGTGGTAAATTACCATGACTGTGGAAAATCACAAGTTGGACACCCCATAATAAAAAAAGTAATATTATAAAAAGTTAATTAAATCACCCAAGGGGAATAAGCATAAATCTGAAAGTTAGATAATTTTTTAAATAAGCATTTTAAAAAGAAGACAATGACACCTGTTTCAACTAGACAACCATGTTACTAAATGAATTTTTCTCAAAATAGATTTTTCCGTAACCACTCAAAACAACCTAATTTTTATTAATTTTATCCAGTATTTATTTTATATTACTTTTTTTTAAATTGTCGGCAGTACTTTTAATCCTGCACGAAACTTTTGAAAATATTTTTCCAGAGGAAAAATTTCTCATAAAATTTATAACAGTAATTGTTATTATTCCAAATCATGAAGCATATTAATCCCCCATCCTTCCACACCAACACGCACAAAGCCACAAATAAATAAAATTGATTATTGGTATCAAAGATATATCAAACATTAAACTATATAGAAATAATATTTAACATGAATATTTCTTTAAGAATCTTTGTGAGGAATTATTATAATTTTTTTTTTTTTATAAACACGCATCACAGAGAAAAAAATCGTTTCAGAAGAAAGCAGGGGTGTAGTGGGGCCGGAACGGCGTTCCGGAATTCAAATGAGATTAATATTATTATTATTGTAGATCTAAACTTATTTTCTGAAAAAAGAAAAAAATATTCTCGTATAGTCTGTGCTTGCACTAGGAAATCTATCTGTTTTCATTCTGTGGATACCGTAGTAGTTGAAATCATCCCAGTGAACTGATAGCGGAGTCTACTCGACTAGGAATTCAATCCCCAGTCCTGTCCAATTATTTAAAAACCTGAAAGCGCATTATTGAAATCAGTGGTAAAATTTCAGTACTAATTGATGCATCGACTACTCAGACTAGCCAAAATACTTCCATTGTCTATTTGAAATGTGAGATGGACAATCATGTGATTGTGAACCATTCTCACCTTCTTACATATAGTTGAACTCCTGAGATTATAACAGAAAGCTAAAAATACTTATTTCATGATAAATATCTCGGAGGAAATTTTGCCGGATTTGCTAGTGATGGAGCAAGTATACCAGGGTGTTGAGCAGAGTTTGTCTCAGAAATTTCCACAGTAGTTTGGCATTGCTTAAATCATCATCTGAAACTTGAAGCTGGAGAAGCAATCAGCCAAGTCCATGGAGTCAGACATTTTCAAATATTCATGGACAAACTTTAATCTTTGTAGGGTTGATCTCCTAAGAATCAAGTAGAGATTCCAGGGCCTGATTACCGGAAAGGCTCGGGAAGCTTGAGCTTCCCCTCTGAATTTGAAGAGGGGCGGGGGCAAAAATGCCTGAAAAACTGTATTAAAAATTAAAAATTTTGTTTATAAATGATCTTTAATTGTACAGATTTTTGTTGAAGAGAAGTGGAAAGCTATTTTTAAGGTTTTTCAGAAGTCTGATACTTCATGTAGTAACATTTCTAAATTGGTTCAGTTTGGAATGTTTTTGCCTGGGACATCTGCTCTAGTTGAGAGATTTTTTTTCTATTATGGGAACATTTCGTTGGAAGAAAGGGTTAGACTTTCAGTATATAATGTTTAATATCTAAATATCAAAATTAAATCTGAACTTTGATGTTCTTTTATGACTTTTATGATGTCATGAAAAGAAACAAAGAATTTCTGAAAAAAAAAATGTCTAATTAAAAATACGTCTAAATAAATAAAGTATAAAACTCCAGTAAGGTAATGTTTTTAGTTTATTTTTTAAAGTAATTTCAAAAATGCTGTATAATCTCGTTGCAATGAACTAAACTATTATGAATATTAATGAATAAAATATTTTTATCTAAGGAAAATTTCAGGTAAACGAATAAAAATATTTATATCAAAGGAAATCATTAGAACTAATTAAATCAATGGAATTTCATTTTAACGAAGAAAATATTTAAATATTTTTATAGAAGAAAATCATTAAAACTTTACTTTTCCCAAACAAAAAGGGGAGGGGTGGGGACGAAACAAGACTGAGCTTCACTTCACTTCAGAGGATAATCGGGCCCTGATTCAAGCATCTGCAGCTAGCCTCGAAACAAAAAATCAAATGAATTTGAAAAGTAAGATGGATTGCCAATTCTCTCCGAATTGTTTCTCTCTCTGTCAAAGCAAAACTATACAGTTTTTTAAAATTAGTTCAAATTGACTAGTTGAGACCAAAACTGGACAAACAGAACCACGTATTTTCCAATGTATACACAAGCTCATCTCCTAAAAACAATTTCTGACAGATATGACGCTTATGCACGACGTTTTTTAAAACTTTTTATTCTCTGTGAGTCTTTGAAGAAAAGCAGCATCACCATCGTGTATGCAATTAAGAAAATAAGTCGAACCACTAGATTCTTAGAATTAATGTCGACAATAAAGGGAACACATGTGAAAAGCGGAGGTAGCAATGCAGGAAATCAAATTTGGAACTGTCCACCTGACCAGTCAGTGGAGGTTCCAGGGGAGGGGCTAGGGGTGTTTCAGCCTCCCCAATACATTGTTAAAGGGCAACAATCTGCTTTATTATGCACTCTGGATAGGTAAAATGAATTTTTTTTTAAAAATAAATTATCCCCTCCCAAAAATATCTACCTTGGTTTAGACTAAATTTTTGCTTTATTGTATATTTTGTTTGAGTCAATAAAGCTTTTTTCAAAATTATACACAGACTTCTATATTGGTTACTGACAAAAAAGGCAGAGACATTTTTATGTCAGATTGTCTTTTGAAATCCCCATAACGCCCCCCCCCCCCACACGAAGCGTTCCGGGATAAAAAAGGCACTACAACACTGGAAGAAAGATAAATATTGAAAAATAAGTAATTAAGCTCCAAGTACGCGTTAACATTTTAATTCCATTGAGAATGTTTTGGAATACATTTAGGACAAATGATATTTGTTGATCAAGTATTATCAGATAAAGTCCATTTAATTTAATTGATTTACATATTAGGCTTTTAAACGTTATTTCATATCCAAGCTCACAAATGATTGTGACAATTAACGTTATTTTACAGTCATTTTAACATTCTTAATTTAAAATTAGAAACTCCTACTTTAAAATTACTTTTCAAAAATCTTAAAGTTATTCAAAAAATTAAAACTGTAAAGTTACACATAATGTAATTTATTTTCATGTAATTAAAATATTCATCAAATTATTTTTATTTTTAATTAAGTTAATAATAAACTATTGTCTTGCATATGGAGCAGACTCGTATTAATACTTTAAAAACATTTGTTTTTCTGTGCCATTGAAAAATTACTATAATATAAAATATACATTTTTTATTTTAAAAAAATTAATCAAAGCAGGACATTTTATCTGTTTACATATTTATATATATATATTATATTATTTATTATTTACCGCATCTTTCTCCATTTAGTCTTTCCTGTGTAATCTCGTTAGGTAAGCGATCAGTTATTTCACTTCTATAGTATAGTCCACTATGTTTCTGGTTTTTAAAATATTTGCTCATCCGGATATTCCACTCCACAGACCTGTGTGGAGTTCTTCGGATCTTCAGGGCAGGGGGGGGGGGGTATATTGTTTTTCCCCTTTTCACTTTTCTCCTTGTCCACTGCGGGTGGAGCTTTCCTTACAGTTTTCGAGTCTTGCAGATGCAGACTTGTTTGTCCCATTTGTGCTTTGTCTCCGACACATAAAATTCCGGCGACTACTCATATTTCCAATCAATCTTCGCATATGTTTGAAGTTTAGTTCCTTGTATCCGAAATACCGAAATTGGCGACACTAAACCTTTTACTTTGTCTGGGTTTAACAATAGTGGAACAATAGTTTATGTCTGCTACCTCTGGAGTCCCAACGAGAGTTCTACACCAGAAAGCAGATGCAAGAAGTGTTTGCTTTTCCAAAACAAATCCACATGCTGTTCATCTGTGAAACACATAATGGAACTGAAAAATGGCTTTTGGGGGTGTCGGCAACTCCCTGGTAAACTAATAGCTTTCATGCCAGGAACAGGCATCACTAAGAATTTATAATGGTTCTTGACCCCCTCACTATACCCATCTTTAAAAAGATATGCCACTACTAATTAATGGATTGGTAGAGTGTTTCGTCAATGGAAAACACCTGATTAGCGCTTAGTTGAAAATGCGATTTCCCTTAGAATATTTTTGGACACTGAAAGGAAGCATAAGTTTTCGGAGAGAAAAATGTTTTACAGAACACAGGGTTTTTGCCGTTAACCCATTTATGCCTAGCGTCCCTTTTTTGGGACGGCATTTTCGCTATCATTCGAAAACGTTATTTATTTTTCCTAGCCTTTATTCGCGAGTATTGAACCTCAATTCCACAAAATATTTTAATATGGCCAAGTAGGATGTTGACATTTCAATTTTTATACATAATGATTTTAAATGAAATCATCCCTTGTTCAAAAAGTTGACATCAGAAATTTATCAATTACTGCTGGTGTTAGCAAAAATCGAAGAAAGTCGCAAAAATATCCAGGCACGAATGGGCTAATGTGTAGTGTATCATCCCATATTTAAATTTTACAGAGCTGCTTGCTTCCAGATATTTTCAAAGGGAAAAATAATTTCTTCTATGGAACAAATTTCATAATTAAAAGCTTATAATCATGGTGTGTTATTGGCGCCCGGTGCGGTTCTTTAGTTTTCCACCATATTATTTTTAAGTGTCCTGCCGGCCACCATCTTTTTTTTTTTTATCTTGCCACCCGGGCGCCCCCCCCCCCCTCTTATTACGCCACAGTTTTAATTATATAAAATTAGTGTAACTGCAGAATTTAGTAAATTAGACTATTGACAAGATTTGGTATTCTAAATGTTCATATTATATATTTTCTGTTTTTTTTTTAATTCTCAACATTTTAATGAATGAAGAAAAAATATTAAAAGCAAAAGACAACTAGTTCTGGGAAAGGATGTCTTAAGAAAGCAAACTGTGTCATAAGTTAACAGCTAGGTTATTCATAAAGAAAAAAAATCGAAATAATTCTGGAAGGTTTTTTAATATATAATTTGTTTGAGTACTTCTGGCAAAAGGATATTAATTATTTTTATTATTTTAATCTGATTAAAAACATTTGATAGATAAAATAAAATATTAATGCTTTTTTCATTTTCAAAAGATTAAAGCAAGGTTTAAGAAAGAAAAATTTTAAAGAGACCTTTTTAAGTATGTTACAAAAAATTAAAAATAAAGCTTTATGAAAAATAAATTAATATGCTAAATTGTATTCCATACCTTTGGACAATTCTGTGAGTTTAAAAAAATATTTATTTTATACCTGCTAAAAAACCTACATGCAGTAATTATTTTTATTTATTTTAAAGAATAGTGCTTTTTAAAAATCTTATATTCACTTTTCATGGATGAGCAAACATTAAATTAGAAGTAAAAGAGGAAGAACAAATATATTTCAGTGATTTGATATGGTTCAGTATATTCCAACCATTGGATGTAATACAAAATTTGCATGACTATGTCATTTATTCTAGCAATCTTCTGTGTTCTAAATTCAATTTTCCCAATTTCTATAGTTATCAATTGATGGATGAGTTGAATTGTTTGATGCAATTCCAAATAATGTCTAATAGTAATAAAGGTATATATTCAGTAACTTTAGAAATCTTTACTTGGTAATCATTCAATAATTATTGCGAACAAAAGAATTTAAATAAAATTATGATTTATATTATTAAATTTTATACATCCTGCACTGTGCAGGATTTTATTATTTTTATTACATGCTAAACACATCTATCCTAATCCACTTACACTGACAGTCCTTTTCTGTTTAAAAGTTTGTACCAATATAGGTGAAATATCATATATGAATGTGATCCAGTAGTGATAGTGTGATAAAATTGAGGAACAAAAATTAACAGTCCCTCTGCCTTCCCCTACTGCCTAACAAATCATGTCTGGCTAAAGATTTCTGAAACCTTCTTCAATAAATGTACTATTGTTATAAATAATAAACATCTACATCACGTAATTTTGAGAAAAAAAAATTAAGCAGAAAATTCAAAATTCCTTAGATTAAAACTTCTTTCTTTTAATCAAAAACTTCTAGTTATGTACAGATTTAATTCACATATTTATGTCATGTTTAGAGTAAAATATTATCAACAAATCATTTTTCCTATTTAGCTTACACTTACTTCTATAGGATATTTTCTCCAAAAGAAGGAGGGGGGGAGGGAGGAAACTAAAGACAAACTGGAAAAAATCTAACTATGCATTGTAAGTCAGAACACATATTACAACTCTACATGTTAAATTTTCAGGGATCAGATAGTTTCAAACTCGTTTCTAGATATGTTATCTACCTGTACATTCTCGTGGAACCCCAAAGTGCCCTTTTTGAGAACAGGGCGCCCTTTTTGAAATTTCCCCCCAGGCGGCCCTTTTTTCTAGAGTCAACACAGATTATCTTCAATTTTATGCTCCAAAATCATGTTAATTCTGATCCGAAATCTTAGTTTTCCTCGCGAAACCTAAATTTTTTGTGCTCCCAAATGGAATTTTTCTGCTCCCAAATAGAATTTTTCTGCTCCCAAATGGAATTTTTCTGCTCCCAAATGGAATTTTTCTGCTCCCGAGGTGCTCCCAAATGAAATTTTTTCTGCTCCCGGGGTACTCCCAAATCGAATGTTGGAGTTAACATCCCTGAATATTGTGTGCATACTTTAGTATTATTATAAAATAAACTAGTAAGACCAATGGTCTTCTAAAGAGAAATTCTCTTTCAGCAGCACAATGTGGTATGTATGCACGTGATCAAGGCCTTTCTGAATTTTGGTCCCTTGTCCAAGCTCGACTTGGGCCCTCTTTTTTTTGGTGGGGGCGGGGCGAGAGATGGTTAATCTAGGCCCCCTATTTTGGGCCCTTGTCCGAGCTCGACTTGGGCCCTCTTTTTTTAGGGGGGTTAATCTAGGCCCCTTATTCGAACACCATTTGGGGGGGCATGACCCCCCGTGACCCCCCCCCCTGGAACCGCCACTGAACGGACGTACTAAGCTAGCATTTTTACGACGTTTTAAAACCGCTGCAGAAACGATAGTGTGCCTCGATAGCAACCATTTCCCAACATTTTTAAACCGATGCAGAAATCTATGTTTGGGGCCCCGAATGCCTTGCCGGAAATTAGTCTCTGTCTGCATTATAAAATCGAAGAGATAAAGGTTTTGCGTTCAGTGTGTGCGCAGAGATCAAATAGCGAAAAAGTAAGGAGCACTCAGATTTGTACTTTTGATCTTTAAGGGCTTGAATAAATTTAATTCATCTCAAATTAATGTAGTGTTCAGACGCTAGTGCACTTCAAATAAGTAGCATATGTAGGCCATAATTTTTAAGAATTCTTTTTTGTAGCTTTGTACAGAAACTGTGAGCAGTGCACATAACTAAAATTTTTGCAGTATGTTAGACAGTGCCTATAATATGCGTTCCTAACTTGAGTTCAGTCGAATGCGCCATTTAGACACTAATTCACATTAAATGATTTATGTCCATAGACCGTAATTTATAAGAATTATTTTATGAAACCCCATGAACAAAGTATCACCTCTTCACACATCAAAATCTATGCAGGTCATAAGACTATGACCTATAATTAAAGATACGGAATTTTCGTTTTTACGAAATAAATGAGAATTTAAGCGAAATTTTGTTATAATAGTGAATAAATGTGAAATATCAAAAATTTGTGAATAGACGCGAATTTGCGCAAAAATTTCTTATTTTTGTGAATAGTTTGAAAAATATACCTTAAAAAAAAGAAAATTAAGTTTAAGAATCTTTTGAACATATACTCAAAGAATTAAATAAGTTTCATATTTTAGCTGTGCCAACAATCAATGAAATTAACTCACGAATTAGAAGATTCGAGTTACCCATTTGCTCACCATTTGTGAAACAAATTAGGTTTGAAAGCAACTCTTGAAAAACAAAGTCAGGGGAGTCGGATCTAAACACTATGTCAAAAAATGCATCCGAAAAATTTTTTAATAATCTTTCTTTGCACACCAAATTAAATTCAACAAATGAAATATGTTTTAGCATTAGCTAATTATTTTGCCCATCTGTGGCTGCAAATATGACCACCTTAAATTTTCAAAATTTCCAATCCTCAGAGCACTTGAAGATCCTAATGTTAAGGACATACCAGTGGCGGATCTACGGGGGGGGGGCTTTCGGGCTGAAGCCCCCCCAAAAAAAACCTCTAAAACTTTTTTTGTAAGAATGTAAATTTTATACCAATATAATTAGTTTGAAGCTCTTAAAATATATTCATTAGCAAGAATGACCTAATTCCACTATTACGTCTTACTAACGATACGCGCACTATCGAGGAAGCGCATACTGTGTCCCCTCATTATTTATTCATCTCTAGCCAGTCGAACTACTCTGAAATATTAAATGTACGATGTACTTAAAAATAAACCCTTTTCACATTTTTAATCTGCCTTTTATTAACTTTAATGTATTTCATTAGTAAATTAGTAAACAAAACATCCTGAAAACCTTTGATATGAAACACACATTTTTACTCCATAAAACAACGTTACTGTTTTGGTCCCTTCATTATATGAAAGTCCTTTCACAAAATTTTCCCCCGTTCAGCCCCCTCCCCCCCCCCCAAATAAAATTCTAGATCCGCCACTGGGACATACTGCGAGCTAATAAATGTTGTTTCCAACCTTTGCCTTTCGCAGAGAATTTGGAGTTCAAATAATGGCATAAATTCAGAACACATAAGACACTTCTCTAGTAATTATAACAGATTTAAGACAGAAGAACTATTCTAAAACAGTCAAATGTGGAAATTACAACAATGCAGCTTTTAATTAACATTGAATATAAATTTTAAGTGTATACAAAATGTTTTAGATGTAATTTATGCAAATTTTAGCGAAATTTCAAAATTTCATATTTTTTCTGCCAAATTTCTGTTTTTTATTTGAGAAAATTCCGTACATCTACCTATAATATACATGCCCAATTTGCGCTCAATCGAACTTATCATTGTACCCTAGCGTACTTTCGAGAATTTCCGCACATGGGTCATAAAATGTAAAAGGTTTCTTCTTTGTTCTCCAAATGCAAAATCTCCGCAAGCTGTCGATGGTGACCTATATAATATGCATACCCAATATAAACTTATTCCAATGCACAATTTAGATTTTCTCTTGCTCACTTTAAAATGATAATTACTTTTGGCAACTCTATGAAAAAAAAAAACCATTAGCTTTACACACACGGAAATCTGTACACTGTACAGGTTGTGCAACCGTAAACTATAATATACATGCTTAATTAGCGATTATTCGAATACACTGTTTAGACACCAACGAACTTTTAAGAATTTCCGCCCGTAGGACATAATGTAAACGAAATTTTTTTTGTAGCCCTGTAAAAAAAAAAAAAAAAAAAAAAAAAAATGCAAATCCTATACACATCAAAAACAATACCGGTTGTGCGACGGTGGCCTAATATATATACCGTAAAGCTTATACGTGTTTCAAGGGACTAGGGAAAAAACGTATAAACGAAATTCTCAAAAGTACGTACATTTTCGTAATAACCAACAATAAATAGTCAGATTTAAGTTAAAGTACTACTCTTATATTACAACACTGGCAGTCAAAGCCCGTTGTGGAGGCAGTTACAACGGGCGCTAGAAAAAACATCTTGACGAAAATATGCCTGTATTGAATATGTTTAATCTTCGTCCACCTATAATGTATAAGTTCAATTTCAATTTTTATCACACAACGAAATCGAATTTCCTGCTCTTCTGGAAGCACGCGAACAGTTTTGGTGTCGAAAGATTTCGTTTTGTGTACACAGACATTGTTATGTCGATGCAGATGCAGGGATGTGCCAGCTGCTCCAAATTGTGCCAAATCAATCCTGATGCTCCAATCTGCTACAAAAAGATCATTTTCGGACATTTTTGCTCCAAATTCGACAAAACTGCTACATTTTTAATTTTTCCACATACGTTGAAAACGTTTGTAAATCTCCCGAAATTTTACAAAAATCATCACACATTCTAATTTTAATCTTTCTCTATTGATCTTAAAAATGAATATTTTTTCTTTGACATCCCTTTGTTTAAACCTCCAATGCTTTAAGAGTAAAAATTGACCTCTGTTTTAAATTTAATTTTATATAAATTGATAATTTTTGTTACCAAATTTTTTATTAGCCGCTGATGGTAGTTAACCCATCTGTGCCCATATATTTTTGACTTCTTCGATTTTTGCTAATACCAGCAATAATAGATAAATTTCTTATGTCAACTTCTGGAACAAGGGATGATTTCTTTTAAAATCATTATGTATAAAATGAAGTCTCAACATCCTACTGGGTCATGTTAAAATATTTTGTGGAGTTGAGGTTCAATACTCTTGAATAAAGGGTAGGAAAAATAAATAACATTTTCAACTGATATCGAAAGTGCCGTCTCAAAAAAGGGATACTAGGCATAAATGGATTAATATAGTTAGTAAATTTTCAATTTTTGATTTAAAATCGATATTTTGTATAGAATGTATAAAACAACGGATTTTTTTATTTATTTCACAAGCTTCTGACTCTCCTCTGACCCCACCCCCACAAAAAAAAAAAAACTTTTTTTTTTTTTTTTTTTTTTTTTTTTTTTTTTTTTTTTTCATTAGCTAAGAGTGTTTAAGAATTTCCTTAATTTTCAGTTTTTAGATGGGCATTCTTCAATGACTTTTCTCTTTCCCTTCAAAATTAATTTTGTATTTTAAAATTGACATTCTTGTGCTCCAAAAGTGACTTTTTTGTGCTTCAAATTGCTCCAGAAATCTGTTTTTCTTGCTCCAAAGTGCTCCAAAATTGTGTTTTTTCTTGCTCCACAAATTGCTCCAAAATTTAATTTCAGCTGGCTCATCCCCGCAGATGAGTTATTTGTGAAAAAAATAAATAAATAACTATGCAATCTGGGAAAACTATTTTAAACGAATCGGAATCAATCTTTCCTTTCAAAGTCTGATAACCGTGATGTATATGACGTCATATCGACTGCAACAGCTCATTTTATCACGCAAATGATTCACTTTTTTGACTCTCAGAAATAAAAGGGAGTTGAAAATAGCAAGAAATCGCTTAAAAATGAGGGAACCGGTGGATTTCCAAATTTTTTAAAGTAACGCAGATTGTTTTCAATATTTTTATACAGAATTATGAAAAATTTCAAGCGGATCGTATAAACGGTGTAGATGTTATGACGCTTTTTCTGCTTTTAAATCTTTTTGCACTTTTTAATCTTCTTAGAGTAATGGTGGTGTAATATTTATGTTGAAGTGGGTGGTTACAGAGTGAGTCAGGAATCGGCGTAACTATGTAGTAGGATGAATAAAAAATACACTATAGGTAGGTTATACTAACCTTTTTATTCTGAATTTAATGTTCAGCTAGCATATGTATTGAAGATATACATTCGGCACAGGGGCGTAGCCAAGGGGGGGGTTAGGGGGTCATAACCCCCTCCCCCATGAGGAATTTTTTGCCATACAAAATGCATATTCTTCACTCCCTTATCAGACGCATGTATGCGTATATGTGAGTTGCAGTAGTCGTAACCCCCCCCCCCCCCCAATGAAAAATTTCTGGCTACGCCCCTGATTCGGCATGTACAGTCGAATACCGTTCTAACGAACTCCAAGGGACCAGTGAAATCAATTCGCTGTAACGAAATTTTGTTATACCGATTGTAGCTCCATAGTGTAATTAGATTTGGAGGATTACCAAAGTCTTCGCTATAGCGAGATTTTCGCTGTAACGGACTTTGTTGAAACGCGATTCGACTATATTTTGCTATTTTCGGCTGTATGGCTTTTTGGGAATGCACAAGTAAAAAAATTCATTGTAGTACACAGCCGAAAGTGCCTGTTTAACATTATCATTTAAATCGCCGGAAATTATGTATTCTTGCATAAAATTAAAACCTGTCTAAGTTTGTCGAAAACTTGCATCACCATTTTATCCTTTCTTCAGTTCTTAAAAAAAAAAAAAAAACGTATAACTGAAATTTGCGATTTCAGGAAAATGTATAAATGAAATTATTTAACTTTAGTATCCAATGGATTTTGCAGGGGCTCATTCAGAAAAACGTATAAATAATAAAATATATATCGGCTGTTCGAACCTCGTTAGGGGGAGATCCCCCTGAACCTCCCTAGTTTTTTAGTTTCATTATTGCCATATTAAAACGATATTAATTGACTATGTCATTTTATCTCTCATTTTTCGTGTATTTCGCCTGGTAACCCTATGTTGAAATTTTTAGGATTGTAAACTATTTATAGACAAAATACATGTGATGCATATTCTACAGCTTACGAAATAGTGTAACATTAGATTAAAGCTGTTGTGAACTAAAAGTATTTAAATAAACGGATGGAATTTTTAAACAATCATTTTAGCAAATAAATGCAACCTTACGGAGCTTATAGAAATCAGTGGTTTACGTAACACATACTAACATTTTATTTTATCTACACATTGTTGCCGCATTCTTATATAACATTTACAAAACGGATTAAAAATTTTAAACAATCATTTAATCAAATAAATGTAACCTTACGGCGCTAATAGAAATCGGTGGTTTACGTAACACATACTAACATTTTCAGTGGACATTTATTCTTATTTTTATGTCGCATTTTAGTAACGCATTTTCGTGTCTCATTTTTATGTCACATTTTCAATAAAGGGGTGAGAGATAAAATGACATAGTCATTAAAAGTAAAAACGAGAAAGTATAAAGGGTGCTTTAAGAGGTATCGTATTCATTCACATACACACGCACACACATACATACAACTCGTAAAATTATAATAAACTAGTTGTGTACTCGTTCTTCGCACGGACAGGAGCAAATATTTTCCTAACATGATCGTAAGTCTCCAATAAGGCCGAGTGGATAAGACACTGAGCATGAGCATGGTAGATGCCTGAAGTGTGAAGATCCCGCATTCTCGGGTCAGTTCCCACACGTGTCGGCGACTGCATTTGTCAAGTAATATCATGCATTTGCACCTTCTCTCCTTCTTCTTTTCAAGTGTGTCCCCCTGGAGAATGTTTACTTTCAAATGTCCCCCCTCTGGAGAATATAAACAAGTCTGACTCCTATTCCTTATTTAAAATGATATTTACAACTTATCTAAAGAGAAAATAGTACTTTATTATTTAATGCTTTCTTACATTTTTGAAAAAAGGATACAATTTGTATCTGTTTTAAGTTCTTAATGTTCTTTGAAACAGCGAATTTTATCAAGTTCGTTTTTTACTTTAAAAAGCACATGTCTGACTGATTCCTTTGTAACCGATTCGGAATTTTCAATAATTTCATCGATTTTCCCTAAAGTCGCTTGTGTTGAAAGTTTAGCTTGCTCGCCATTACAAACATCGGGAAATTCTTCGGTCGGGGACGGGATTAGCGTCTGAAAGGCACAAAAATTCATTTGTAAAAACTTTTATATATACACAAACATACTATAGTTAATTTAAAGCAACCTCAAATTAATTTTAGATTTGATTAAAAGGATTTAAAATACGCCAAAAGGTGCTAATTGTTCTTCCGCCGTCGATTCGTCAAATAAATCTAATTGTCTCTCAATTTCTCTGCTATTGATTCCACAGCTGACGAAACATTTAATGATTTTACTACTTGATCTATTTTTTTCCAGGAGGTTTTAATCCAGTCAAGAGCATCTGAAAAATGAGATGGGCCATCCCACTCGGTGGCCGTTTAGAGGGGGTCGGGTGGCCGCGGAGCGGATAGAGGTTATTTAAACATTAGATCTGTGAGCCAAAACATTCGTGCCACGAAAAAATGCCCGTTTAGAGGGGTGGACGCTCGGAGAGGTTTCACTGTTATTTCATATATGACAACTATACTTCACAGTTTTAAATATTGTTTCAATGTGCATCATAAGCCGTGAGTGTGCCGTGTTTCTCTTTCTTGAGTTGATTCCTACTTTAACGCCCCGACTTTCGCCAAATTGACGATAATTAAACGTATGCAATAGTCATGACGATTTTTTGTATTTATGTGGTAACCGTAATTTAGAATTAAAATGGCGATTTGGAACAACATGCAAGTACAGCATTTCGTTATTTATTTATTTATTTTGGGTTCCCAATTAATGTAGTTTTAATAATTAGTCTTCAAATTCCTTAACTGGTACATTTATCGCTAATTTGTTCACTTTAGTTTAATCTGATTCTTTTGGGAACATTGAAACTGTGCATAACCCATGACTGCAGAGTGCGGCGAATTTTTAGGTTGGCGAGAGTGGGGGCGTTAAAATAGGAATCAACTCTTTCTTGTACCACAAAACACATCTTAGCAATCGAAATCTATCTTAAAATCGCCTACTGATAGTGTTTTACAACCTTCGCCAAGCATATTCCAACTATTCTCTACCATTTTAAATACTCTTTAGAATGGACATCATAATCCACGAGTGTGCTGTGTTTTCCTTCCTTGTTGCATAAAACACCTCTTCGGAATTGAAATCTATATTAAAATCCCCTACCAAAACTGTTTAACAATTTTCGCCAGGCGTAGTCAAACTATACCTCACCTTTATAAATATAAATACCATTTGGAAAGTGCATCATAATCTATGAATGTACTGCATTTCTCTTCTCTGTTCCAGAAAACACTTCTTCGGAATTAAATCGCCTACTAAAGCTGTTTTATAATATTCACCAGGCTTTTTCTAACTATACTCGCAATATGTTTATAATAAATTGTCGCCTTTTGGAATTATCAAAAATTGCAAACATTGTGCGACTTTCAGCATTTTATTAACCCCCCTCCTCCCCTCCACGTTATCTGGCAAACACATTTGAAAAGATCTTCACCGTGACAGTTCATAGCTACAAAACCTGTCTACAAGATCTCGTAGACAAAATTCTGGGATTGAGCGAAATAGCACCCTAGCGCTAAAAATTACTTGCATGCAACATGCATATGTTACGAAACATCACGGTTGCAGCATGATTAAATACAGAATTCAATAAGTAAATGTGAAATTTTTAATGTATCCCTTTTAAAACTTATTTTGTAACATTTAAAACGAAGAACGTTTTCAGCTTGAGTTTAAGCAATTGAATTCATAAATCTAAGCAACAGACCACGGAGATATATTATAGGAGTGGACACTCTCCATACCTGCTTTATTGGATTTTTGGTACCCAAACTAAGTTTCAATTATGTAAACATTGGTAATCTACTAACGTGCTGCGATCCTTACGGTAAAAGAATATAACATTTCCCGCGGTGATTGATAACGAGTTTTACACGTTTATATTTTTCCAACTTAGCGTGTGAACCAGATAATGAACCCGGGCGCAAAAATTTATTTATTTTTCCCCCGTTTTTTTTTTGTTTTTTTTCACTTTTTCTTACGTGGTTGCTTTGGTAACACATAATAAAGGGGGGAAAAGTTCTATCTGAAAATATTGAGTTTATACTTGTTAACGAGTGCGTATATCGTGACCGATCGTGACTGACTGAAAAGAAGTTTTCGTCTGCCACGGTATGTATTTACTTTAGAAAATGGGTTTGAATTCGTTGCTGAGTTCTTTATGTAACATGAATTTAATATTTTGAATTGAGTTTTTTTGCAGCAATTTAAAGCAGTGTTAAAATTTGTCGCAGCGTGAAATAAATGTAAATACTGCATGTTTGAGTGTGATCGTCATTACAAATAAACACTTTTTAAATACTGCATTCACACATACTACATTCTCCTAAATTTACTAGTATTACTTAAAATACAGCTTTTGGGCAAAATAATAACAGCTATATTACGTACGTAATATTACTTCGCTTCGAAACTATTGCCTATATTAATTAAGAAATAGTATTATAAGGCAATTATGTACTAATTAAAACACATCTGAAGCCAGAAATTATTATATCCGACGTTCATAAGTCTATATATTTAATTTTTTAAAGTTCTGCTTATTCGACGATCTCCATTTACTTCGCTACCTTGATGGAAATCAGGGCCGTAACCAGAGGGGGGGGCTACGGGGGCTGAGCCCTACCTAGCCGGCTTTCAGCCCCCCTAAGATTTTCAAATTTCTTTGTAAATTTACAAATAAATACGAAATTCTAGAAACGACTGATTTTTAACAATCGCTAAATTTTACATCATAAAAAATACCCATTCCATTGGGAGAATTTCTCATCACAATGGCCAGATTTCTGTACATACGGTTAATTATTTTGCTGCTCTAAGCTGCATGTAGCATCGGTTTTCGGATTTTTCCGAGTACACGAAACTGCCGGTTTCCTTTTAAGTTCCTTACAATTTTATCTTTACAATTTTATATTTAAAATGAAAAATAAATGCACTTTTCTGTAAATTTTTAATTTACTGAATTTAATTGTTGTTGTTGTTTAATTGTTAACATTTTTTTTTATATTTTACAGAGTTTATTATTATTGGATAGCATTTAATGGATTGCAAAAGGCACAATTAACTAGTAACTACGTCTTGTGAATTATTGTTGTACAAAAAATTACTCTAACTGACATCCAATACTGCATTCCCTCAAAATATCATTTGGATATTTTTAATGGAATCTCAATGAAAAAATTATTAACATAATGAATGTTAAATATTTTAAAAACACGGTGTTTTTTGAAGCAAATACTCTAGGGAAAAAAATGCGCAAATTGAACCCCCCCCCCTTTCCGCCTACTAATATTTATATTTGTTCCCCCCCCCCCCCAAACTAGATTCAAAGCCCTACCTAACATTTCATCCTGGTTACGGCCCTGATGGAAATAAAAGCAGCTTGAGATGCGCAGTTACTGAGTGTGTGTTGCGCCATCTGTATGAAATAATGGTGTTATCCCACTTTCTAAGGGAAGTGTCACCTCCTATAAATTTAACTTCGTGCAACAGACTAAAATGCCACTTATTAATTCTAAAGTTAAGGCTTCACGCAGACAACACAAGACTGGGGAAGAAGCAATGCTAGTCAGCTTTTTTTTAATGGTCGTAAGAGACATAGTGACGTCAGCTGAACGTGTAGTGTTAAAAGCGATTTTCTTTTTCTTTTTTAAGTAGAAAAAAATTGTAATTACTTTAAGAGAAATTATAAGCAGAAATGAATTATTATTTTAATGTTGAAGCATATGCATTTAGAAAAAGCTTGCTAACACAATAATGAATTTAACAAAAAAGTTTTATGTGTTATGTTTTATATAGTTTTAAGTTTCTACAGTTTTGGCAACATTTCAACTGATTTCTATCTAATAATGAAGTTATTGTTACGTGCATTTCGAATATTTTTTGTAATAAGTGGTTTGTTTCATTTATTGCATTAAAATTTTATTTGCTCAGTAGTAGTAACTGAAAAACAGATCTTTAGCTGAGTTTGTTATTATGGCATTTGTCTACTTGAAGTGCACTTTTATTATTAAAATTAATTAAATATACTGCCGAAGAAACGCTAATCCTTTGGAAAATCTTCTGCTAAAAGGATAGATAGCTATGCGAAGACGAGAAGAAAATGCAGAAGAGCAGACTGCTAGATTAGAAAGAAATGCGGAAAGGAATGCTATGTGAAGATTAACTCGGAACTCGAAACATGTATAAAGGCATCAACTTTTTCAGGATTACAATACTTTCCTTACATGGTACATGTTCGGAAATAAAAAAAATATTTTAAATAGCATCATACTAACTATATTTAGTATTTAAAAAATGAATCTAAAGTTGTTAAGTTGTGAGCAGAAAGTTTAGCGCAACCTCGGATTAAGAGGACTCGGATTAGTAGGATTCTACTATATTTTACATTTGTGTCTGTAGACTCGATACTAGTAGGCACTTGGAGACTCACCAAAATTTTTATTTTAAACCAAATATTCCCAATTTAATTTTTTAAATAGCAGCGAAATTACGGATTTTAGCAAGCACACTGTATGTATCAGGTTGTAACGAAAGTTTTCCGCCATATCTGCCTGAAAAAGTATCTTCTAACTTCTTAGATAACTGTTTTTGAACTTTCGGTACCAAACCTGCACAGTGTCACATAATACAACAATAGTACTTAAAGCTGTACTCATAATTCGTTGATATTATGTAGCTGACTTTTTGCAACACAACTGAAAGTATATGATGGTTCTAATCCTCTAGAGTGATAGTTCCATTTGAGACACCTTATACTTAATGATAATTATATTTTTTACAGATTTCACAACACAGTGTTATAAAGTAAGCCTCTTTCTTTCAAATGCCAAATATCGTTCGACAAAATATGAGCAAATACGCCAACGAGAACTGTGTGCTGATGATGTTTGCGGTGGCGGGAAACTTTCGTTACAGCCTAATATATAGGGGTCGATGCAGACGAAAATTGGGTCCGATTTGCGGCCCCTTTACAAAATTACAATGCATTAAAACTATCCCTTCACAAAAATGTAATATATTAAAACGGCCATTCATTGTCATTTTACTGTACATTTTAATCTGTTTTATCAATTATTTTAACAAAAAAGTGACTTTTATTAAAAATTGGTATGAAAAATCAAAAAATAAGTGTTGAAATTCACAATAATAAGCAGTTTTCACAAAAATGGGACTCTTTAAAAAAATTCCTGGATCGATCGACCCCTCATATATCACTGGAAGTCACATCTCTCGCATCACTATGTTTACTGTAGCAAGCTCGAGCCTCACAAAGGCGGATCTAGGGGGGGGTGATGGGGGGATCGCTCCGCCCCCCCCCCCCCTGAGCAGACTAGATCTCAAACATCTATTTTTTTCGAAGACTCATCTATTTCTTGCTTTCTCTACCTAATTTTTTTCGACGAGAAATATTTAGCATTTTGTATAATTCTGATGTCTTTAGCTTCCGAACAGAATGAAAAAAGTCATAGGCACAATAGTAGAGGTTAATACTTACCTTGTCTGCTACAGAATTCTCTGAATGTGATTCAAAAGATCAAACAATTTCGCCCCTACTGAAGGAGAGAATGATTGTATATTGCACCTCCCATCTTGGACTTTTGTTAAAGCCAATGTTCGCTTCGAAATACATGTATTGTTGTTTCGTAAACTCGGAGATGTTCTAAAGTAGTGGATTGATTTTCTTTCAAGAAATTTCAAAGAAAGGCAGTTTCAACAAGATGTTTGACCCTTTCATTCCCAAGGTACATTTTTCGCCTAACTAAACCGATACTTCAAAGACTTACCCGGGATTTAACCCCCCCTCCCCTTAAGACATTTCGTCTTCTTCTTAAGAACAATCACTTAACAACTTGTTCTGTTCGCGCCTTTTCCATGTATACGTGAAGTACAAAGAACATCTCACTGTTAGAACTGGTGGTGCCTTTTTCACTGCCTTTATTTTCATGTTTACTGAAACTATCCCGAGTGTATAGTGAAGAAGCAATAGGGAGAGCCCATTTTGATTGTAACAATAGTAGCTTCCCGCCCGACATGTGTCCGTGAATGGAAAATCCACTCATGGGCGCCGGCAGCATAGGGCAAGGGGGGGATGCCCCCTCTGGATTTTTGTATGCAGTGTTTTCCCTTGCTCTTTTGCTCTTTCCAACATGGTAACCATACGTTGAAGTAGTCTTTGCCCCCTCCTCCGTGGGAAATATTCTGCCGGCGCCCATGAATCTACTTATGTGTTGAAAGGTGGAGGCATCCATTTTATTCATGTCCCACTGTTCTGGGATCCACATTTCTCAGGCACAGTGACAAATTAGGATATTGGGACTAAAATTTTTTCTATGGACGGAGTTGATAAGAGACATTGTTGTAAATGAGTGCGAGAAGTACCACACCAATTCAGAATTTCATTTCACAGTTTATAGGCAAGATGAAAAGAGCTAATGAAAGTGGAGGCGATCTGAAGCCCAGCAAAATGTCAAAATCTGAAAATTCCAGTATTTTGACGTGGCTAAATAAAAAAGATTCAACGTCCAAAGGTAATGAAACGGTTCAAGATTCAAACTTAGAAAACAATAGTAAGTTTCATTTTTATTGTACTCAGTTTGATGATTATTATTATTTGTGTGTGATGTGTGTTCTGCGAAGTTCTTCTTGTAATTCAAATTTCTTATGCCACTTTCACATAATTGTTTTTTTTTTTTTTTTTTTTTTTTTAATAAATGATGCAGTATAAAGCATTATGATTTCTTATATATAAAAATCATAAAATGTTATATTTCGAGAAACTAATTTCTTATTTACAAACGTAAAATATTGGGTTGTTCGGAAAGTGATGTCGTTTTCTTACATAGAACTCAAATAAATATATTTTCAACAACTACTGATTTACAACAAGCTGTGCCTAGGCATAAGACCCTTATTTGTTAAATTTTAAAGGGATAATTTTATAAATAATATTTTCGTCTTAAAAAAAAAAATGGACACCTTCTCCTTTTTTCACGTCTATCGTCCACGAAGAATCATATTCAAAATGTTCTGAAAGCAGTTTTTAGACATTCGTGAGGGCTGTATTTTACAGCAAAAATTTTATGGATATCTCTTTTCTTCTTTGAGATCACCAGGATTTATATTTACCAGCCACTCTGTGTGGCCTCTGATGAGAGTCGCAGCTATTGTAAGTTCTTCACATTCTGTTCGATTTATTTACTTTGTCTCCAATGATCTAGTTTTTATCCTACGTGACAAGCACCAATTTCTTGATTTTTGATGTATGTATGCTGTGTTCATCAGTCTTCTGTATATGTACTATATATACTGGGTGATCCAAAAGTCAGGACAAACTTTAAAAATTAATAATTCGAAAACGAATCAAGATACAAAGATACGGTTTGCACCAAACGGATGGAAAAGAAACCGGGTTTTGTGTGGCAACGAAACAAAAATAGTTTTCTTGGTGTCCAACAGATGGCGCTGTCGGATTTCTGATATAGGATTATGCAAAGCGACTAGCGATATAAAAGGGAGCAACGGGAGCGGGTAATGGTAGTCGGAGCTTATACGCATGGAAATGCTGTCCATAGTTGAGAAAACCCTCTTAGTCAAACTTTATTATAAGAATGCGGAAAGTGCCACAGCGGCATTGCCGGCATATCGCTACATGAAGGGCATGCGAGGCAGAAAAGGAACAATAACGCCTTGTACATTGATCAAAATGATGAAGAAATTTGAATCTACCGGATCTTTGGCGTCACGTGCAAGAAGTGGTCGTCCCTCAACAGCCGCTGCTGTTGTCACGACAGTGGAGTAGACGGTGCAATCCATGTCGGCGATTTCTTTCTCGGGCACATGGGGAGAGCAATACCCGAGAAGTTTCGAGGCAGACAGGAGTGTCGTACGGTAGTGTGTGGAGAGCACTGCGAATAACTCTGAAACGGTATCCCTATAAGTTGCAACATACCAAGAACTGAAACCTCCTGGCTTCGACTCTCGTCGAGATTTTGCCAATTGGGTATTCAATAAAATGGAAGGGCAGCACGACTGGCTTCACACTGTGCTTTGGGCAGATGAGGCGCACTTCACACTTTCTGGCGCTGTTAACACCCACAATTGTTCAGTGTGGACCACAGAAAATCCACATGCATTTGTTGAGGTACCCTTGCAACAGCCTAAAGTGACAGTCTGGTGTGGCTTCGCTGCTGATTTCATAATTGGTCCTTTTTTTTTTTTTTTTTTCTGGAGGAAGTCACACAGACGGGTTTCAAAACAGTTTCTGTCACTAGTCAGCGATATGCAGCACTGTTACAGAACAACATTGTTCCTTAACTGCAAGCGCGACAGGCACTTCAAACAGTCACTTTTATGCAAGGTGGAGCACCACCTCACATTGCTCTGCCTGTGCAACATCTGCTACGCTCAACATTTGGGGAGGATCGCATTATCAGTCGCTGCTTTAATCAATCCTGGTCTCCAAGATCTCCCGATCTTACGCCCTGTGACTTTTGGCTGTGGGGATTCTTGAAGTCAAAAGTGTACCGCGACCAACCGGCATCACTAGCAGCACTGAAAGATGACATCTGCCAAAATGTGTTTGCCGTAACGCAAGAAATGCTACTAAATGCTGTGAACGGTGTGGTGACTCGTCTCACAACTGTACTTCTGAATGATGGGCAGCACATTGAAAATTTACTGTAGTACCAATTATCTGTAATTAAGCTTACTTGTAAGTTGTCAACATATTTTCATTCGTAAATCATCTTTTGGTGAAATAAAACACTATAGCGCCATCTGTTGTTCGCAAACAGAACTATTTTCGTTTCGTTGCCACACAAAACCCGGTTTCTTTTCCATCCGTTTGGTGCAAACCGTATCTTTGAATCTTGATTCGTTTTCGAATTATTAATTTTTAAAGTTTGTCCTGACTTTTAGATCACCCGGTGTGTATGATCCAAAATTAATCATCAATATTTGGTAGGAAGGAAGGGAATATGAAAAGAAGATTATTTCACACAGGAAAGCATGGGCGCAAACGAACGCAGGGCGGTGCAGGTAGAGGTCTGCGCCGCCGCTGGGCATTTGTACCACGCCGCCGCCGCCGAGGTCTAGGCCGGCGCGCCGACAAAGAAAGCCGATTGTATGCCGCAGCGTACAATCGGATTCAAAACTTAAAAAAAAAATTGTAACTAAACTTTCAACTTTCCAGTTGAGAACATCAAATTAAAAAATTTTAGAAAAATTAAATTTATCAATATTGACTTGAAAAAAAAATAGCATATAAAGTTAAAAGATGACTTGATTGTTTGAAACGCAAGTTGCATTTCTATCATTAGTGGGAAACTGGAAAAAAAATCATAAAAATAGCCATTTTCATAAATTTTTACAGAGCTATCTTGATCCCCGCCCCTTCAAACTTAATTCATATATTTATTTAAATCTATAATAATAAAAATGAATGTTTGTAAATTTGTCTGTCTGTATGTGTGCGGTCTCCAGACAAACCTACTGCACGCAGAACTCTGAAAATTTGAATATATAAGCCCATGAGTCCGATAATGTGCACCTGAGAATCAGAATTTTAAAGTTTTAATTACTTTTTTAATTATTAATTAAAAACCGTTTTCAGAATGCCATGCTCGGCGAGTTTCGCCAGCATGATACTGTGAAACAAAATCACATGCATTGGAAAACATGAAATGGCACGGAAATTTAGTCAGTTTTGCGCCAATCTATATCAATAAAAATGAATGTCTGAAAATCTGCATGCGTGCGATGTCCAGAAAAAACTACTGGACGCAGAAATCTGAAAATTCGAACATATGAGCCCATTCTTTCGGTAATGGTCAGAATTTTGAAATTTTAATTACTTTTTAAATTATTAATTAAAAACCGATTTTAGATCGTCATGTTTGGCGAACTTTGGCCTCACGAAAGATTTATGCTTGAAGTGAGTGGTAACCGCAAAAGTAAAAAACCGTTTTTTACGTTGCCATGCTTGGCGAGGTTAGAACTCTGAAAGTTTGAATATATAATCCCATGAGTCCGATAATGTGCACCTGAGAATGAGAATTTTAAAATTTTAATCACTTTTTTAATTATTAATTAAAAACTGTTCTAAAACGGAGATTTTCTTACCCTGTGTTACGAATTTTGGGAGCAACCCGCTGTTCTGGGGTTTAAAATAGTTTAAAATTCGTATTCTACGCGTTAAATAATTAAATTTTGCTTTTTATTGCATCAATATGGAATGTTCTGGAAATCTCGGGTTCTATGGGTCGTAGGTCTTCGAAAACCTAATTTTTGGGGACTTATTTTTGGCGATATTTCGCCAAAACTCGCCAAGTTTGACGATTTTTCTGTCATTTGGCGCGTTTTTCCTAATGGGACCTTTTCATGAAATTTTTATGGTACTTTTTATGGTATTTCATACGTTTAATGACCTAACATTTCCTAATTTTAAGAAATTTAAATCGAAAATTCTGGATTTTACAAGATAATTTGCTTAATTGGATGAAATATTTAATAACTCCAGCAATTTTAATGCAAATTACACGATATTTCTGGGGGAAATATGTGACGGCCACGGCAGTGAGTTGTCTTTAGTGGTGCGTTTGTAAGTACGTTCCTGAAACTCTGGAACCATTATCTGCACATTCTGTTATACAATTGCGGCCTAGAGTACTAATCTGGAGTTGCAGTTTACATGTCAAATTTTGTAAATCGTATAATTTAAGGGGTTCACGGGCAACGCCGTGCGGGACTGCTAGTTTAAAAATAAATCTTTCATTAATTATTAATATTTCACTTATTATTTAAGCCATTGGTCCACAACCCGGACACGGACCGGTCCCGGTCCTCGGATCAAATAGTACCGGGCCGCCAAGGAACATTAAATTAATTTGATTTTATTTACTTTGGTGTATTTCTCTCGGGTTTTTGAGACTTTGTCGTGTTTGTATTGATTTATACCTTTGTAACAGAAGAAATATTGTAATTCTTTTAACATTTCTTTTTTCATTTTGTTTATTAAAGATTTCAAGATCATGAATTTAAATTACAGTCATAAAATAGAGAATAAATGTTCTTTCCTTAAAACTATTCCAGACAACAACTCTGCCGGTTGAAATGCTACATCACTTTATATTCTTTTTTTTTTTTTGTGTGTGTGTGTGTGACTGTATTTTATTTTGGAGGCATGTTTAAATACAATTAAATTAAAGTTATTAAATCAAACCAATGTAAATTAGAAACATTCAACGCCCTCGCCCTCCCACCCTCAGCGGGCCGCGGTAAAATTATCAAACGTTGACCGGTTCGTGGCAATAAAAAGGTTGGAGAGCACAGATTTAAGCTACCCATCACTATATCATAGCTACAACCGTTCCGATTTTATGAATATTTTCCACCACTATTTTTTAAAATTTTTATTTTAAATTAAAAATATGGACTTGTTTTAAGTAAAATGGCGAAGGAAAAATTAGTGGTCGATAGGGGGTCTATATTTTCAGTCGCCCACTTTCCCAGGAGAATTAGATTTTAAAATGGGCGAGTAAAACTACTTTTTTCTGGAAATGCCTGTCATCTTTAGAATAATACAATAGGAGAGGTGAAGCGATAGGCGGAGCCATTTATGTAACCTATCGATTTTAAGATACGATCGATTTAAATTAATAATTTTATAACACGAACTCTTAAGAAATACTGGTGTTGGAATGTAAAATTGACAAAAACTTTGTATAATAACAGAAACATATAATAACACATTTCAAATGAAAAACAAATCTACTAAATTTAAAACTCATGATAAAGGTGCATGAAAAACTTAAAATGATTTCTTTTTAAATAAAATATATTGGAAATGTTAATGTCCATATTTTTATGGTAAGAGTATAAAATAATCTAATGTATTCATAATCAGCTGTTAATTTAGAATGAGTTTTAGCTAAATTTAGTAGCTTTATTTTCTTATTTAAAATTTATAGACTTAAAACGAACTATTTTTAAAATACAGTCATTAGTTGTTTTAGATTTTTTTAAAGCGATCTAGAGGAGGAAAACATATGAAATATCCATAAATGGTATTTATCAACAATGTGTTATACAGTTTTTATCAATTTTACATTCTAACACCAGTATTTGTTAAGAGTTCTTGTTATAAAATATATTAATTTAAATCGTCCACATATCCGTATGGTTAGGTACCGTAAATAGCGACACCTATCGTTTCACCTGTCTCGTTGCATTGTTCTAAAGATGGCAGACAGTGTTCGGCGGTGGTAAAACAAAAAATTCAGCTGTCCCTCGGGCAACCAAGAAAAGCAACTATTCTCAATTTTATTCCTTAACTTGAAAATGCAGTTTCCTATTCCTATTTTAATTCTGAACTTCTTTCTATTTATATTTACATTTCAGAACAGTGATGGCAATTTTATGAATAAACGTTTGTCAACTTACTTTCATTGTAACGGCCGCACGTTCTTAAAAAATTTTGTGTAGCGAAATTTTTATGGGCAAGAAACTTCATTTGTGGGCAAACAAAAAAATTTCAGTGCTTGACCAATGGACAACCAAAAAATTCACAAGATTCTACCCTTGGTGGTGGGAAATGTTCCAATAAAAACGGAATGGCTGGTAGCTATGCTAATTCCGTTTTTCAAACCAATGTAAAAGTTTGTCAGAAGTCATTACTCAGAAATGCTCACAATTGCGAACACAGGGAAAATTGTATACAATTTTCCCCCAGCCCCGTTTAAATGACTAATATCCTTTAATTAACGCATTAGAAGGAAAAATATGCAGAAAACGAATTTAAACTGTCTGGATCTGAATTCTGTCTGTAAAAGGTTAACACTAGTAACTTGTAAAGATACCATCTAAATTTTTTGAGTCAATGGCGTAATTTGATTGCTTTAAAAACTGCTCAAACATTGCTTTATACCTCAAAAGAACATTATAGGCTTGGAATGGTTCATGAGAAGGTTGTGGAGAAAAAAAAAAAAAGCTTAAAAGCAAATCAGGGTGTCTACCGCCCCGGAAAGTCTGTAAAAAGCCGGGAAATTGGAAAATGGGTCCGGAAAGTCTGGAAAAAACCGGGAAATTGGATAATGGGTCCGGAAAATTCACCAAAAGAATCATTTTTCTTTTCGGTATCCCTTTTTTTTAACCCTTCCTATTTGTCAGTCTCGAAACCGAAAGCAACTGCAACGCATTTTTCGGACCGCGAAAGCATCAAGCCATGCGCTTGCATAAGGAGGGGAAAATGGGGGCTCATCCATCGTGACGGGAGGGTAAAAAAGCTGTCGTCAGCGCGTGATCATCCGTCTGGTTTGCAATAGAATTTCATTCACTGATTATTTATTTTAACTCAGTGTTCTGGATTTGAAGTGTAGAAGGACGAATGTGGCTAAAATTTGTGCTAGAAGTATCTTGGACGGGATTAGTAGATGATCATACGTGATTTATTCAATCATTTTATTTTCCACGTACGTATTTATTTTTATTGCTTAATATTTCTCAATATTTATGTATGCATGCTCGCATATAACACTAGCAATTGGCCCCTTTTTTTCTTAGAAAGTGTGCGCTCTTTGTTTGAGTTACGTTTTATTTTTTGAATTTAAAGTATTGGATAGTGTTCAATTTGGAGGACTTATCTCTTCATTAGAATGGTTGCTGAAAGTCCGTCGAAGAAGTCTTCCGGGGAGCCCGGGCCTCCCAGCAGATATTTTAAAACATTAATATTAACTCTAATAACAGTAAGATTTAAAATCCCCCCCCCCCGGAAATGGAAACTTATATACGTTTCTGGTCCTTCTACCTCCCAAAAGTCGGGAAAACGTCAGTAAATTGACTTTCAGAAATTTGGTAGACACCCTGCAAATGTATCTATTGTACGCTGACAGCTAAATGTATCGTGAATGTGCTATAAGAGCAATATAAACCTATCCGATTTTGATAAAATCTATTTTTTCAGTTTTGCAGTAGAAATGTTTTAAAAGTGCACCGAAACTGCAGGCTCATACTCTGGAGCCCCACCACTGGCCGAGCGCATGGTGCTCTGAACTGGGAGAGACGGAAGGAGCCTGGTTCAAATCCAGGTCGTGTCCGTCGACCTAACCGTTCGGACTTTTCCGTCGTTTCCCCCTAAATGCTTGTTAGGACACCTTAGAAAGACCCCTACGGAGAGCCCTCCACACCTCGGCCTAGAGTCCACATGTAGCTAATTGGCCGTAATCCCACAACAGAAAATCATACTCAAGACTAGTTTTCATAGGCTTAAAAAAATCTTTTAATGTCAATTTATACATAGGTGTGTGTGTGTTTGTACGCATACGCCCATTTTCATTATGCTCTTTTTTTTAAAAAATTTCACGCCGCCGCCGTGTTTTTGAGGTCGGTACGCCGCTGCCGCGAATTTGAGTGCGGCGCAGACCTCCAGGTGCAGGAGGCTCTTTGTGTCCACTGTTGCGGCATTGTAAGTCAGATGCATATCTGCAAGTTCATTCTACGTGTACCGATTCATGCTACTTCTTCTATATCACTTTCTCAAACGACTGGCTGCCATTGGTTCCGGAACCGGGGGGGGGGGGTTACTTGACCCCCCAGATTTTGTAGTGAGGGGGTCGAAGTATACTTTTTGTCCGAGTTGATAATATGGGCCCCATACACTAAATATAGAAAATTTCAGGCTTTCATCAACTTCTCAGTGGTGTCAGAGGATATACCGGAATTTTTATGTGAATAGATTATGTGCTAGAGTCCAAAAATTATTTTCTTTCGTAATTTCTGCTCGACTGCTGAAACTTAATCGTCTGGCCCCGGCTTGATCTTTTCCCGTTCGGCAGCTGTTGAAAAGTGGTTTAAGTCAATATATATTTTTCTTCATATCTCTATTTCGGTGTAACCCACGTGGTTTCATGTGTTTGAATAGTGATTTATACGTTTATCAGTTTTTAAATATTGAATTCAAATTTAGAGTAATTTCCAAAATAATCGTTAAAAACGATGTTGCGGACTACATTTGCAATTTTAATTAGCAGCACAAGCATTCTGTCCGTGAAAAAGTGGTGAAATCGACTTTAAAGTGCAGAACGTTCTGAATCATTCTAGAAAATTCTTGAAATGTCTTAGAATATTCTACAGTATTCTCAAACATTCTTCAAATTTTTGGTCCTCAGAGGCTTCACTGCTCCAAGTCACTGAACCTAGTAGACTACTGAAGTGTGAAGGTCCAGCTTTCTGGCGAGGCTGTCGATCTAACGGTTTGGAGTTTTGGTTAGTTTTCTTAAGATGTAACGCGAATTCCCTTAGAATACTTAAACAGTCATCCGACCAAGGCAACACCATCTTAGGTAGATAGCTCTTGCGTAGCCACAATAACAGCTGTTTCACATTACAGGAACATTCTACAATATTCCGAAACAGTCTACAACATCCCGTCTGGAACATTCAAGAACACTGTCCTCTCGTACATTTCAACACTTTATTCCCAGTTTGCTTCATTCACCTATCTGAGGAAGTGCAATGCCCTCTTTTGACTGCCATATTTCATAATATAACCTCTGCAGCTCCAAATTCCAAACAGAAAACACTGGTGCGGGAGATCTACTACTTCATACATATCCCTCATTGAGCTGCGCTGGTTAGTTGCGGATTTTTAGCGGGAAGCACGTCAAAGCGCACGTTTAGAGGAAACGTATTGTTGCATTTGAGGCCATCTGGTTTTCTGCTCTTTCTCCCTATTATTTTCAAGGAGAAAAAGAAAATGCAGATCGAAACTTTAGAAACCGGAATTCCAGAGGTCTGGTGTATTCCGGATTTTGGACTACTTTATAAAATAATGAAAATAAAACTTTAATGAAAAAAAAAAAAGTACGATCTGCTCAGAATTATCAGTTGTCCCAAATTTTTTATGGCTGACTATTTGCAGACAGAGTTGTTAACCATTTACATAACAGTTACAGATGCATAACATACCTATTCAAGCTGTATAAATTAATTGCAGTGAATCTATCTATATCATAGGTTCCCAACGTGGGCGATAACGCCCCCCTGTGGGCGTTTGAGGCTTTCAGGGGGGCGGTAAAAGACCCAGAGAAAATTAGGAGGCGTTGATATGGCACGGAGGGGAGTGCGAAGATTAACCAAATATTGTCTAAAAAAGACTTAAAAATCACTCTGATAATTCATTTCTATCACGTGTGCGAAAATTCACATATTTCGATATGAGACTTCGCTGTTGAGAGAAAGAGATACCTCTCAAATATACCTCTCTAAAACTTTTATTCCTCTTTTTTAAATGAAGAAGAAATTCGGTAGAGTTTCAATTCCAACAATATCCTATCTATTAGTAATTTTTTTATTTAATTCTTGTTTTCACCCTGCATTATGTACGCTCTTATTTCTCTGGAGTGGGAGGCGGGACGGTATTGAAATATTCACCAGAAAAGGGGGCGCCAGTTCAAAAAAGGTTGGGAACCTATGATCTATATAAATAAAACAATGTGTAAACTGTCCGTTAGTTAGTTTGTCTGTGTCTCGCGTAGCTCCGAAACGGGTGATCGTAGACCTACCAAATTTTGTATGGAAATTCTCCAAGACGGGTCCCGACATACCTCGAAGAGATTTTATCGAAATTCGAATTATTTTAGGAGATATTGATAAAAAACGTGTCGCAAAAGGCTCATTGTTTCGCTTCGCCATTTCACAATTGTAACTCCGCAGTGGAATGAGTGAGAATTTAAGCATATCTAGGCTGCCATATTTGGCATGTTTATTAAATGATTCAGACTCTTGAAGTAAAAATAAAAGAATAACGATTTTTTTTGTTTAGATTATTTGTAAGGTTGTTTTTTTAATTAAAATATCGTGTGCATGTGAAATCAGAGCAGGAATGAAAAGTTTATACTGAAAAGAAAATTGGATTTAGAATTTTTTCCAGGCTAAAATGTGCAACTTTTTAATTTCGTGAAAAATAAAATGGTTGATGTGCGATTTTGAGGAGATGATTCTAACGCTTGGCTCTATTTATCGTAATTTAATCGTCTGCTATTTGGGTTATGAATACACCTGAGTGTAAGTTTTTGAAATTTTCATTCAGTTGGAATTGTGCATTTTTCTGCGCAGCTTTTCTCCATTTATTTCTAATTTATTACATCCAGAAAAAGGATGTTAGAAATATCAATTTTTATTTTGTTTAATCACAGTCATGAATAATGATATACTTTTCAACTTAATGAAAGAAGGAACGAAAATAGGGAAGACCCATGGATTATAATACTTTTTTAATATATACCATTTTAGTGCATATTTAAAATCTGAAAGTTTTTCAGATTTTCTTACTTTTTTTCCATCCTTTCCGTTTTTTGATAAAGGCTAATATATCCAGAAGCTCTTCAGAATTAATATAGGACGAAAATAATTTGTTCCTTTTTGTAGGTTTTTATCATTTAACCATCTTATTTTTGCAACCAGGGACGGCCCGAAACAGTAAGCATCCCATCTGGGAGCCGGCTTCGAAGGGGCGTCATTTAGAACACAAAAACTAAGTAGAGCATAAAAAAGGGCGTCTTTTTTATATTAGCAGGGGGCGCCACTTACCCTAGGGCCTCTCCTGTTTATAACCATTTTAATTTTAAATTCCATTCAGAATCTGAGAGATTTCAGTGCCAAGGAAGCCGGTGAGGAACAGGATTCTCTCTGAACAAGATTTATTAAGATGGCGAACGAACTGGTCGCCGGAGGCGGCTAGTTAAGAAATATATGAATGACTTTTTTTCTAAAAATAGCATAAGCATAATTAAAAAAAAAACTTGAAAAGCTTGTGATATTTAATTAATGTTGTAACATTGTACTTTCTCCTTCAGCAGTCGACCTGTTTGTTATTGCATCTCTTACAGTGTTTTTCATAGGTCTGTCTACATTACACAAGAAAGTTAATAGTTGTCTAGAAGGTCCTCATATCAAACTGTTCATAAACAGTTCGGTAATACCTAAGTGTTCAAGTAATTCAGAAATAAAAATAACCGATTTATTGAACTCAACAACAAACACATTTTGGTCATTAAACTTTTACATGAATTAAAATACTGGGAAATAAAAACTTTCAGTATGTCTGTAATCTGTTTCTGCACAATTTTTTTTTTTAAATTTTCAGTTGGTCAGATATGAAGCGCTAAGAGCGATACAACATTATGACAAACATAGAAAAATATAGAGAAATAGCGTTTTTTATTCAAGATTTTTAAAGAAATTAAAGTAAGTTACATCTATGCAAATTTTTAATTAAAGTTATACCAATGTTTTCCAAACTTTTTTTTGGGCTATGCCCCACCTAAGCATATTTATAATTTTTATGCCCTCCCCTAGCATATACATAGTTTTTGATAGGGATGTAACGAATATTCGGTATTCGGTAGGCCGAATATTAAGTTGGCCGAATATTCGGTCAATCGAATACTGAACAGATATTCGGCCGAATAGTTGTATCCGAATATTGCTACATATTCAGCTGAATAATTTCAGGACAAAGTGAAAAAAATATTTTTAACATGTATTTTTTAATGCATTTACAAATAATATTGCTTAGTTATACCTCAATATGCTAATTTTATGTGATAAAATATCCAAAGTCATTGAATTTTAAGCTAAATGAAACATAATTTAGTGTATTTAATAATATTACAGAAATGCAGACTTTTCTACTTTGGTGATACTACTTGGTTTTGTACCTTCTTTATGGGGTGGGGGGTAGGAGGAATCTTTTTCAGATCCTCAATTACAAACATAATTTTGAAAAGCTTCTACATATGTTTGCCCAGAGGCTTTAAAACCCAAAGAATAGTGTATTTATGTATAGTTACTAGATTAATCACATGCCATAGCATATTTATCAAATTATGAATATCTCAAAATATAATTATGCTGCTATTAGTGTTTAACCTTGTAAAAGATATTTTTTCATGACCAAGATTTTTTTATAGATAATATTCTGTTGTGTGTTTTTAATCATCTACAAATAATATAAAATGAATTTTAATTAGTCTTTATTTGATATTTAATTACAAATTTGAAAAGCAACCATTTAATTTACAGTTAAAATGAAATTTAAAAAAATTTAATATTCGGCCTAAACTATGTGCCGAATATTCGGTATTCGGCCTGAGCTATTGGCTGAATATTCGGCTATTCGGCCAAATCACTATTCGTTACATCTCTAGTTTTTGACACTCAAAAATTGAAAATTTCACTAGGAAGCGTGAATGATAAGTTTTAGGAAGAAATCACTGGGAAATTATTGGGCAAACACTATAAGGACAATACGCCTACATGTTATAACGCCTAAATCCGATAATGTTATATTACCTTAAATCTTAACGCAAAAGTCGTGTTTAAGTGCAGTGAAATAAAAGATCCGCATCTCTGGAACAAAAAACAAAGTATTCTCTCTAACTTAAAGATTTTTCCACAGAGCATTTTTTATTCGAATACACACATTTTCAAACTCCCACCAACCTGCCCTAAATGTGGAGGAAATGAAAACTGATTTATTAAACAGAATTATTTAAAATATGAATGATATACAGTTTTAATTGTATTATATTAGTATATTAGGTGTACCGGAAAGTGTTAACTTTTTTTTTTACATAAAATTCAAACAAAATTTCAACAACTATTGAATTACAAACAAGCTGTGCTTAAGAAAGGACTCATATTTGTTCAATTTTAAAGCCAGAACTTTATAGATAATACTTTTTTTTTCTTTCTAAAAAATGGCCGCCCTCCCCCTTTTATCACGTCTACCCTCCATGGAGAATTATACTCGAGATGTTCCGAAATCGATTTTGAGGTGTTCGTGAGTGTTGCATTTCATAGCAAGAATTTTATGGATGCCTCTTCTCTTTGAGATCCTGCGGGATATGTGAAAATAATGTTTTGGTCCCCTATCCCCGTAAGAGTAGAAGTTCTCCAATCTAATACCTATGCTAAAAAACTCCCACACTTATCAATTTCGTATTATTAACTACAGTAGTTTTGGCTAGGCAAAATATAGACGTACGAAATAAAGGGCATTACTTTCCGGTACACCTAATATTTTGTTAATCTTTTCAAAACTAATGCAGTTAAATAATATGGATTTACATGCATATAATTCACTGTCACATTTAGGTATTTCGGTCACCTCACTAAGTTTCAATTAATGTGACAAGAAGAGGATAAGTGTGACAGTGATATATGTATATAATTCTTTTAGATAACCGATCATCGTTATTTTCTATAATTGAGTTCGATTTAAAATTATAACATTTCAATTACTACGTAAATATCTTATGCAAATCTTATAAATAAAAATGAAATTCTGTTTGTTTGTTTGTTTGTGGATTTGATTGGTATACAAATCCACAAAAATGGACCTATCGGCCTGAAATTTAGCACAGATATGTAATTGTAACCCCTGTAGTGAAAAAAGTGTGAAATAAGGATCGTGGTTGCCATGTGTGGCGATTTTGCCGAATAAAATGTCGTTCGTATACAAATCCACAAAAATGAACCTATCGGCCTGAAATTTAGCACAGATATGTAAAATAATATAGAATAAATCGTAGTCCACTTTAAAACTTTGAAAGTCCACCCGTTCCCGGAATTTAAGAGATTTTTTATGCTCTTCACGCAAAAAGCTTTCCGTAATTGTAACCCCTGTAGTGAAAAAAATGTGAAATAAGGATCGTGGTTGCCATGTGTGGCGGTTTTGCCGAATAAAATGTTTTAAATTCTCAAAGTAAAAATAAAAGAATAATAATGATTTTTTTTTTTTGTTAGTTTATATTCGTAAGGTTATTTTTTTAAATTATAATATCGTGTGCATGGGAAATCAGAGCAGGGATGTAATGCTTTACACGCAAAACAATAAGAATTGAAGATTTCCGAGGCTAATGTGTAAATTTTTTTAGTTTGGCGAAAAAATAAAATGGCTGAAATATGGATTTTGAGTAAGTGAGTTTTAGCGGTTTGCACAGTTTTCGGCTTGGCGCAATTTATTGAGAGCTTAAGGAAATAGATTTTTGAAAACAAGTGCAAAGGTTTTATTAGAATACAGCGTTAAATTTTAATGATCCGTGAAGAAATAATGCAGTTATTAAGGGATTTCAAGCAATCTAACTTCAGAATTCTCGCCAACTGAGTACATTGATTTAAGTTGGGGGAATTCCGCCAAATTTCAGAAAATTGAAATCTTCTCATTTAGTACATCGGAGTAACGATGAATAAAACACATTATAGTTGATAATTTAAAAAAAAAAATCGGCTATATTAAGGGATTCCAATTTTCAAATAAATGCGTGCTACTCTTTGGCGGTCGAACCATTTCCCATATTGATTGCTGCTAAGTCAATGCTTCGAATGATTCCCTGAAAAAACTCTTGCAAAATGGCGTATGTTGGCACTTTGGCGAGGTTTAGATTTGAAACTGGATTTTATTTGAGACTGGTATATATAATAACACTGGTTATAGATAAAAATGAATGTTGGTATGTGTTTATGAGGTTGAAAAACTCCAGCACCGTTGAGCACCGTTGCACGATGAAATTTGGTTCACCTAAGTCTTTTATGATGGAGAAGGTTTTTATGCTATCCGTTTTCCTTAACTTGCCACTTGGTGCCGCAGCACAACGTTGAATTCTATTCCGTTTAGCCGTTTGCTATGCGAATATCGTCCAACCGATTTCGATGAAATTTGATACACGCGAATATTAGAACACGGAGAATATTTTTCAATATCCATTTTGCTGTAACTTGCCGCTAAATGGCGCTGCAAAGCATCAACTTCTATACCGTTCGACCGATCGGCATAAAATTTTTTATACTTACACATTTGAGCACGAAGAATATATTCTAACTGCGTTCCTTTTGATGTTACTCACCACTAGATGACACTGCAATGCATTAGTAATTTAACTCGCCACTAGATGACGCTGCAGCAGGCCAAATTCTTGACCATTCAAACGGTCGCTATGAAAGTCAGTATACATAGCTATTTGAACAATGAGAATATTTTGGCGTTATCCATTTTGCTATAACTCGCCACTTGACGGCGCTGTAGCAAATCATTACTTTATTGAACCACTAGATGGCTCTGCAGTGTATCACTTCTTGATTGTGCAAATAATCGCTATGAAAATAGCTATACATAGATATTTGAACACGGGGAAGAGTTTGGCGCTATCCATTTTTCTATAGCTTACCACTAGATGTCGCGTCAACACATGAACTTCAGGACTGTCCAGGCCGATAGTCATGAAAATCCGTATACATCGATATCTGAATGCGAAAAATATTTTCGCCGTATATCCAATAAAATACTGAATATTCTCTAAGTGTGACCAGGGTTGGCAAAGTGGACCCAGCCCAGAAAAACCCACACGGGTTTTTCTGGGTGGGTCCACCAACAAAAACCCTCTGGGTTTTTGTTCAAACTGGGTTTTTGCTTAAAATCATTTCTGAGTCTGCAAATCCCACCTATAGTATTTAGAAATACACTTTACCTTTTAAGCCCAAAACCTAGATGGTTTATCTTATCAAATAACATAAAATAAGTCATATTTATGGCAATCAGATGAAGTTTACCTCAAAATATTTATTTTCTAAAATTAATTTCACTAACTGAAAATTTTGGAACTTCTAGACAGTATAACAACAGTGTTTTTGACAAAGGTAGAGTAATGATCCTTCACAGAAAACAAGCTTTCTTTCTACTTTGAAAGAAATAAAAAATATTATTAATCATATTTCAATTACTTGTATTCATTATTGATTAAGAAATATGTAATTATATATATATAACTAATAATATTTTCACTTTAAGAAATATAAAGAAAAAACCCTGAAATTTTCAGTTTGAAAACATCACACAGATTACTTTTTGCTATTATACTGTTTTTATTATTCTTATTTAATTTTTTTTTTATAGCAAATATGCAGTGATTATTATAAATAAGTTTTGATACCACATTATAATGAAAAATTTCATATATCCACTTTTAGAAACTGTAAAAGAAATAATGAAAATAAACTGTTGATAATCTTCTAGTAAAAATCTATGCATAATATGACATGTGTGATTAATGTCTAATGATAATCCCAATGAAAGTTAAATGACAACAAACTAAAAATGTAGAATGAAAAATATATTTCAAATTAATTATAAATCTTTTTTACAGTTAACCAATCAAAATCACATTCACTTTGATTTTTGTGGTAATATTTGTAAATCTTTACTAATTTTTCACACTGCTCTGAGCCTAGTCTGTTCCGCAACTTGGACCATATGAATCCAAATGTAGAGAAAAATTCTCTCAATGGAAGCAGAGCTAGATGGAACAGAATGCAGAGACTGAAAAAAACTACAAAAATCAGAATCTTACTTGTTGTTCTTCTGTACCTTTTCTTTAAGAATTTCCCACAATTTTGAAGCTGAAAATTGTGACACAATATTTTCTGAGAAAAGTGATTTAGGAAAATAGTCTTTAATTTTAAAAGACATTATTGCAGGTAACCACTCTGGATGATACTGTATTATCCATGTTTCAGCTTCTTCCTCTTCCTCTGAATGAAGCTTTTCCCCTCCATACTTTGCATCCATTATATTAGCTAAAAAATGCTCAGGCCTCATAATCTGTTTATACCGTTTCACTATAACTTCCTTGTGCTGTTTCAGTTCTTCTGATTCCATTAAATTTTTCCATATTTCTACAGAACGTGACAGTGTGGTTGTATCTTTTTGCAGTTCATCAAGAGCTGAAGATAAAATTATAAGCTGCTTGTTTAAATTCAAACACTTCTTGTAAATTGACACATTATCCAATATTTTTGCAATTCGCGTCTCAAATTCATTTTGGTGCTGAAATGCGATTGTTACATATTTATGATAATTGTCCAAAAAGCTTGAAATGCACATTTTGTGTGAATTCCAACGTGTATTGTTAGGTATTTGTGGCATCAAGCAATCATAATCTTTGAGCCATCCATGA
Organism: Cheiracanthium punctorium; assembly: GCA_038373885.1. Taxonomy (NCBI): domain Eukaryota; kingdom Metazoa; phylum Arthropoda; class Arachnida; order Araneae; family Cheiracanthiidae; genus Cheiracanthium; species Cheiracanthium punctorium. Next base: position 1,439,985 of record JAWZYV010013819.1, read on the forward strand.
GGTTGATGATGATTCCTGAAATATTTTTGAACCTCAATAACTTGGTTCAAAATGCTAGTAAGCGAAATTTCTTTTGTCACTAGATTTAAAAAATGTGCAGAACATCCAAACATCAGTACATTAGGATGGTGTTCCTTAACAAGATTTCTCATTTTTTCCATTTTGTACTCATTATCCGTACACACAGCAAAAATATCTTTCCCAAACTTTGATTTGCATTCTTCTATTAATTTTAATGCGATTTCTGCACAGTATTCAGCACTTTTTTTTTTAGACCCCGCATCTGTAATATTTAACAGGTATGTATCCTTGCTTGTACGCAAGCTGGAATCAATGATCGGGTCATTTCTTTTATTAGACCATCCATCTTGAATTAAAGTGATGGTAGCTCCAACCATTTCATTTTTCATTTTTTGCTCTATTTTTTCAGATGCTTCGTTTAATAGAGTCCCTCCTAATTGTTTGCGATTAGGCAAAGTGTACCGTGGTCTCAATGAAGCAATCATATCAATAAACTGGGGGCTTTCTACAACACTAAATGGAATATTTGCAGAGTAGAAAAATGCTGCAATTTTCCTGTCAATAATGCCTTGTTCTTTAGTAGTTTTCACTACAAAATGGGACATGGAACCTTGAATACTTCGTTTTTGTTTTTTCTGATCTGGATTCACACAACCAGTAATATCGTCAGCATCAGCAGAATCATTTTCATTGGCAGATCTATTTTGATCAGCAACAGAGATGTTATCTGTATTTTGAACTCCATTCTGCCTTTCAATTTTTCTTGATACCATCTCTTTGCAATATTTACACATTACACTTGTGTCATTCTCCAAATTAACAATTTCAGACCATTCAATTGCTATTTTCCTTCCGCCACCATGATTTGACATTTTGAATGGAAAAAGTAATTACACAAACTTAAAGACACGAATTAAAGCATAAAATGCATACTAAAAAAAGAGCAAGAATAACAGCAGTTTTGACACTAAAACCATGCCCTACTATGAACATTCACTCAAGACAAGAAGTGGCTAAAGATTCTTTTCATTGGTCAGCCTCAGTAATTGTCTGTGATTGGATGATTCAAGAAAATTTCAAAACCAAACTACAAAATGATATTGCCAATAAATATTTGTCTATTTGAATGGCATTAAGTAAATGTATGACCAAAAATAAATAACATAAAAGAATAATTTTTAGATTTTGTTTGTCACATATTTGCATTATTGTTCTTAGTAGTTAGTATTGCTCTTAGTGTCTTAGTATTGATTTTAATTACTCTTCTTAGTAGTGTTCTTAGTACTTGGAAATTATAGTATTTTTATATGAAAAAATTCAATTAATTAATGCTCATGCATATGTAAACAGATACATTGTATAAATATACAAACATTAAAAAAATAACAAAAACCCAGAAAAAACCCACAAAAACACGGGTGGGTTGGGTTTTTGTATAAAAACCCGGGTTTTTGCCAACCCTGAGTGTGACAAACGTATTAGAAATTGTATATCTCATTTAAGCACAAATACCTTAAGTAAATTTTTAAACATGATGGAGAACTGAAATTCAATTGCAAAATAATCTTAATGAAGAATTTTCATATATATTATTTTAATTGTTAATAATTATTTGTTTAAATTTAGCGAGATCCTTGCGCTTCCTGCTTGCTGCAAAGAGATTTTATGTTAAATTCTAATTTAGTTAACTTCAGTCTTATTCTGTCTTCAGTCTAGCTTCTCGTTTTGTTCAATACAACCGATTTTTTCAAGCAGCAAATAAATCATTTCTGGCAACAATTCCTCATTCAACTAATATGCTTGAAACGGTAACAACTGTTCTCTTGCACATTTGGCTGCATTTGAATACTTGCTTTCGATTTACTCACAATGAGTCATTGAGTATTGTACTTCTGTACGTTCTTGATGGTGCGTGTTTGCAATGTTCGACAAATCTACTAACATTGGCTGCATCATCCAAGTTGTCATCATCCATTGTGACTCAAAACATCCTTCTTTTAAATCAGCCGATAACATTTTCAGATGATCGATAATAACATGTATACTGTATAATACAGTATTTCTCTCACCTCACATTTTTAAACCAATGAAACTTTTTTAAAAATTTTGTTGTAAATATATCTTTTTAAAATCTCGAAAACCTGTACTTAGGGTTGAGCAAACAACTACTATGCTATCAATGCGGGAACTCCCTTTCTACAATGCCGATAGCTGCTGGTGATAACTTACTGCAAGTCTCAGAATCGTGTAATAAAAAAATTTATTGAAAAAGTGTTACTAGAGGTGCGGGATTTTGGCAAATAAAAAGCAGAAATTTTGAAGAAAAAAATATGAAATTTTGAAATTTCAATAAAATTTGCATAAACTACTAAACCTTTTTTATGCTCTTAAACTTTATATTCAATGTTAAATAAAAGCTACATTAAAATAAATTAAAACTTTGTGAAAAAAACACATAAAATGTTACTATAGCAGGAGTTACAAGTAACATTTTATGTGTGTTTTTTCACAAAGTTTTAATTTATTTTAACGTTTAACACCAGTATTTTGATTGTTTTTTCCAAAAGCTAATTTCAACATATGACTGTTTTAGAATGGCTCTTCTGTCCTTAACGACGAGACGACATTATAATTACTAAAATAGCGTTCTGTGTCTACGCTATTAGTTGGACTCCAAATGTTCTGTAAACCTGCATCAGCAAAGTTTGGAGAAGAGCATCTATTAGCGCACATCTCCTTAACCTTGGGATCTTCATTCCTAAATTTCCATCATCCAAGTTTATTGAAAGTTTTTAGTACTGCATTTAGATCTAGATCCCTTCGCTTTTATGTTCAAGAGTTGCTTTCAAACCTTCTAATTTGTTTCACAAATAGTGAGCAAATGGATAACTTCTAATTCGTTAATTAATTTCATTAATTCCGACCACAGCTCATACGTTTGAAAGATTCTTTTGTGTAATTTTCTTTCTTTCTTTTTAAAGAGCTATACTTTGCAACTATCTATAATAATAAAAAATCTGGAGTGACTCCACTCGACTTTCCGAACACTTACGATTAAGATCATTACCAAGCATTTAAATAAATTTTAATCGATGAATAATTCAAACATATATACCAAATATAAACTCAATCGAATGTACCGTTTAAACGCTTGCGCACTTTCAAGAATTTCTCCCCATATGCCATTATGCCATAATATAAAAGAAAGATTTGTCGTAGCCCTGTAGGAGAACTATAAGTCCTATACACACCAAAATCAATACCGGTCTTAGGATGGTGGTTTATAACATGTATACCCAATTTGAGCTCAATCGAATGTATCGTTTAAACGCTAGCGCACTTTCAATAATTTCCCCCGATAGGCCATAATGTAAAAGAAATTTTTGTCGTAGCCCTGTAGAAAAACTATAAGTCCTATACACACCAAAATCAATACCGGTCTTGCAACGGTGGTTTATAATATGTATACCCAATTTGAGCTCAATAGAATTTACCGTTTAAACGCTAGCGCACTTTCAAGAAATTCCCCCCATAGGCCATAATGTAAAAGAAATCTTTGTCGTAGCCCTGTAGAAAAACTATAAGTCCTATACACACCTAAATCAATACCGGTCTTGCAACGCTGGTTTATAACATATATACCCATTTTGAGCTCAATCGAATGCTCCGTTCAGGAGCTATCGTGTTCACTCACATACACACAAACACACACACACACATACACACATACATACATACATCTCGTAAAAATAGCATAAATGGATTCAGAAGCCCTCAAAACGTGTAAAAACACCAAAATCTCGAAGTCGAATTTTTTCATGATTACAATACTTTCCTTACATGGTACATGTTCAGAAAGTAAAAATGAATGTTTGTAAATCTGTCTGTCTGTATGTGTGCGGTCTCCAGACAAACCTACTGCACGCAGAACTCTGAAAATTTGAATATATAAGCCCATGAGTCCGTTCATGTGCACCTGAGAATCAGAATTTTAAAATTTTAATTACTTTTTTAATTCAGGGATTTTAATTCTGCGCCGAGCTGCGCCGAAACACAAATTCTTGCGCCGAACTGCGCTTTTAGCCGATTTTTGCGCCGGTCTGCGCCGAATACGTCATTTTGACTCTTTGTTAAATTTTTGCCACGCTCATTTATCTTTTAAAGCGTGTATGGAAAGCTAGTTAGCAGTAAAGCAAGATTCAAACTGCGTACGAAAGCTGCATTCCGAAGCCATTCTACCCGCCCCGGATCGGACCAGTCGGGCTTTGTTAGTCACCTCAATCGGGGCCGGCCAGATAGGCAAACAAGTAATCATCGCAACGGGCACCGTTTTTTGTTTATGAAGGGGCACGATTTCCAACTTAAAATCATAAAAGCAATTTTGAAAAAAGTAAAAGGGACGTCTTTTTCTACGTTTGCAGGGTGGAGTGGGTGTCATGTACCGCAGGGCCGCCCCTGATCTAAACCAGACCGGTCCGTAAAGAAAACAGTATATTACGGTGACGTCCCAGCCCCTAAAAAATCCCAGCCCGGTTTAGAAATCAGAATCTAGGCTGTCTGAATTAATAGAATATTTCATTTCAAAATAATCCGGAAATCCGCTGCCAGTGGTGTAGTCGCGGGGGGTAGAGATCTGTGCGGGCCCAGGCTTTTGCAGCACGATTCATTCAAGGCACGGGCTGACCTCAGCATTTTCTAGAATGGACCGGAACAAGCGTATACTCTTAAAGACGGTCCTCTGCGCTTGCAAAATCGAGCCTTTCCGGAAATTTTTGCTCTCCTAAAATTTGGACAAGACCAAACGATTGGCTTGTGATTCCTCCCCCCCCCCCTCCTTAAATCATGATTAATATACGAGCTGGACCGGGTCAGAATTTTTTATTTTGATTAAACGCCGGGCCGGGCTAGACATTTTCGGCCCGTGAAGATCATGAGCGGGGAGATGCCGTCTCACTACTTTTTCATTCGAGCTTATGTCAGCAAAAGTAAGCGTTCTTCACTTTTTATCATGGACGCATGATTTTTGAGTCTTCAGTTGCGAGTGTTCCTAAACCTTTTTTCTTAAAACTACACCACTGTTTTTCTTTTTGTGTGTGTGCAGGCTCTACGAGAGGGGGCAGACGGGGCGACGCCCCTGGGCCCGTGTTCAGCCAAAGTGCGTCCGCAAATTTTTCAGAATGTGTTACGAATTTCATTTATAGATCCGTAATTAAAATCTTTATTTTAAAATAGACTAAATTTTGAATACATAATTCTAGAATGATATAAACGGCAGAAATGTTAATTCTACCATTTAAATATTAGTATTTTTACAACCTTCGAACATGCATTAAAAGTACCATTGCATATAAGAAATACTTCCCTCCCACTCTCTTTACATTTAGCATTTATATGAAAACCATTAAAAAGAGCACTTTCACACACACAAAAAAAAATTCCTTCCTTCCATGTAAATCCATGTATTGTTTTTACCAAGTTGCTGATAGCATAGCCTGTATACACCCTTTTTTTTCCAGAGCTTTCCTAAAGTGCTTTCAAATAGTGTTTTGCTTTTAGCAAATGGTGTTTGCTTGCAAACTTTGCTTTTCTTGTATGCATTTATTGTGTTCCTAAATCTTCAATTTTATGCTCCAAAATCATGTTAATTCTGATCTCGAATCTTAGTTTTCCTCTCGGAAACTATTTTTTTGTGCTGCCGAGGTGCTCGCAAATGGAATTTTTCTGCTCCCGAGGTGCTCCCAAATGGAATTTTTCTGCTCCCGAGGTGCTCCCAAATGAAATTTTTTCTGCTCCCGGGGTGCTCCCAAATCGAGTGTTGGAGTTAACATCCCTGTATAATTATTAATTAAAAACCGTTTTCAGGATGCCATGCTCGGCGAGTTTCGCCAGCATGATACTGTGAAACAAAATCGCATGCATTGGAAAACATGATGTGGCACGGAAATTTAGTCAGTTTTGCGCCAATCTATATCAATAAAAATGAATCTCTGAAAATCTGCATGCGTGCGATGTCCAGAAAAAACTACTGGACGCAGAAATCTGAAAATTCGAACATATGAGCCCATTCTTTCGGTAATGCTCAGAATTTTGAAATTTTAATTACTTTTTAAATTATTAATTAAAAACCGATTTTAGATCGTCATGTTTGGCGAACTTTGGCCTCATGAAAAGATTTATGCTTGAAGTGAGTGGTAACCGCAAAAGTAAAATACCGTTTTTTACGTTGCCATGCTTGGCGAGTTTCGCCTGAATGCTACTATAAAGCAAATCGTTTGCATTTGAGAAGCATGAAATGGCACGAAAATTTCATCAGGTTTACGTAAAATCTATCTATCTCTAATATAAATCTTATAAATAAAAATGAAATTTTGTTTGTTTGTTTGTGGATTTGATTCGTATACAAATCCACAAAAATGGACCTATCGGCCTGAAATTTAGTACAGATATGTAAAATAATATAGAATAACTCATAGTCCACTTTAAAACTTTGAAAGTCCACCCGTTCCCGGAATTTAAGAGATTTTTTATGCTCTTCACGCAAAAATCTTTCCGTAATTGTAACCCCTGTAGTGAAAAAAGTGTGAAATAAGGATCGTGGTTGCCATGTGTGGCGATTTTGCCGAATAAAATGTCGTTCGTATACAAATCCACAAAAATGGACCTATCGGCCTGAAATTTAGCACAGATATGTAAAATAATATAGAATAAATCGTAGTCCACTTTAAAACTTTGAAAGTCCACCCGTTCCCGGAATTTAAGAGATTTTTTATGCTATTCACGCAAAACGCTTTCCGTAATTGTAACCCCTGTAGTGAAAAAAGTGTGAAATAAGGATCGTGGTTGCTGTGTGTGGCGATTTTGCCGAATAAAATGTTTTAAATTCTCAAAGTAAAAATAAAAGAATAATAATGATTTTTTTTTTGTTAGTTTATATTAGTAAGGTTATTTTTTTTAAATTATAATATCGTGTGCATGGGAAATCAGAGCAGGAATGTAATGCTTTACACGCAAAACAATAAGAATTGAAGATTTCCGAGGCTAATAGGTAAATTATTTTAGTTTGGCGAAAAAATAAAATGGCTCAAATGCCGATTTTGTGAAAGTGAATTCTAGCGGTTTGCACATATTTCGGCTTGGCGCAATTTATTGAGAGCTTAAGGAAATAGATTTTTGAAAACAAGTGCAAAGGTTACAGCGTTAAATTTTAATGATCCGTGAAGAAACAATGCAGTTATTAAGGGATTTCAGTTGATCTATCTCCAGAATTCTCGCCAAATGAGTGCATTGATTTAAGTTGGGGGAATTCCGCCAAATTTCAGAAAATTGAAATCTTCTCATTTAGTACATCGGAGTAATGATGAATAAAACACGTTATAGTTGATAATTTTAAAAAATTCGGCTGTATTAAGGGATTCAACTTTTCAAATAAAGGCTTGCTTTACTTTTTCGCGGTCGAACCATTTCCCATATATTATTGCTGCTAAGTCAATGCTTCCAATGATTTCCTGAAAAAACGCTTGCAAAATGGCGTATGTTGGCACTTTGGCGAGGCTTAGATTTGAAACTGGATTTTATTTGAGACTGGGATATATAATGACACTGGTTATAGATAAAAATGAATGTTGGTATGAGTGTATGAGGTTGAAAAACTCCAGCACCGTTGAGCACCGTTGCACCATGAAATTTGGTTCACCTAAGTCTTTTATCATGGAGAAGCTTTTTATGCTATCCGTTTTCCTCTAACTTGCCACCAGGTGGCGCAGCAGAACGTCGAATTCTATTCCGTTTAGCCGTTTGCTATGCGAATATCGTCCAACCAATTTCGATGAAATTTGGTACACGCAAATATTAGAACACGGAGAATATTTTTCACTATCCATTTTGCTGTAACTTGCCGCTAAATGGCGCTGAAAAGCATCAACTTCTATACCGTTCGACCGATCGGCATAAAATTTTTTATACTTACACATTTGAGCACGAAGAATATATTCTAACTGCGTTCCTTTTGATGTTACTCACCACTAGATGACACTGCAATGCATTATTATTTTAAGTCGCCACTAGATGACGCTGCAGCAGGCCAAATTCTTGACCATTCAAACGGTCGCTATGAAAATCAGTATACATAGCTATTTGAACAATGAGAATATTTTGGCGTTATCCATTTTGCTATAACTCGCTACTTGACGGCGCTGTAGCAAATCATTACTTTAATTAACTACTAGATGGCCCTGCAGTGTATCACTTCTTGACTGTGCAAATGATCGTTATGAAAATTGGTATACATAGATAGTTGAACACGGTCGCTATGAAAATTATACATAGCTATTTGAACAATGAGAATATTTTGGCGCTATCCATTTTGCTATAACTCGCCACTTGACGGCGCTGTAGCAAATCATTACTTTATTGAACCACTGGATGGCCCTGCAGTGTATCACTTCTTGACTGTGCAAATGATCGCTATGAAAATAGGTATACTTAGATATTTGAACACGGGGAAGAGTTTGGCGCTATCCATTTTCCTATAACTTGCCACTAGATGTCGCGTCAACACATGAACTTCAGGACTGCCTAGCCGATAGTCATGAAAATTCGTATACATCGATATCTGAATGCGAAAAATATTTTCGCCGTATCCGTTTTGCTAAAACTCGCCACTAGATTACGCTACGCCGCATGGCCTTCTGCACCGTACAAACGATTGCCTTGCAATTCGGTATGCATGATTATTGGACACAATATAACGCGATATCCACTTTGCTATATCTGTTTATTACAATGAATAGTAATCACCACAAATCGTAATATCAAAAAGTCCATTCATTCCCGTGCGAAGAACGGGTACTTCAGCTAGTAATATAATAAAAATGAATGTTTGTAAATCTGTCTGTGTGCGGTCTCCAGACAAATCTACTGCACACAGAACTTTGAAAATTTGAATATATAAGCCCATAAATGCCGATAATGTGCACCTGAGAATCAGAATTTTAAAATTTTAATTATTAATTAAAAACCGTTCTAAAACGGAAATTTTCTTACCCTGTGTTACGAATTTTGGGAGCAACCCGCTGTTCTGGGGTTTAAAATAGTTTAAAATTCGTATTCTATGCGTTAAATAGTTAAATTTTGCTTTTTGTTGCATTGATATGTAATGTTCTGGAAGTCTCGGGTTCTATGGGTCGTAGGTCTTCGAAAACCTAATTTTGGGGACTTATTTTTAGCACCAAATTTGGCGATATTTCTTTATTTAAATCGAAAATCCTGGATTTTACAAGCTAATTTGATTAATTGATTGAAATCTATATAAATAAAATTAGACTTTTGTCTGTACATTTCTTGGAATTCAAAAATTTTGCGATTTCTATCCGTTTCAAGCACCCGGGAATCCGATGCGACCCTCAAAAAAAAGTTTGTAGGTGGTCCCTCAACTTAAAACATAGGCGTCGAATTTTAAAAAAATCTTCATTGGATTTTGAGATTTTGCGAAAATCGTTTCAAACTGCGTAAATTTGTGATCAAGCATCGCGTAAAAACGACTGAAGCGAATGATACGAAATTGGGTGTCATGATAGGTGGTCACTAAACTTAAAACATAGGCGTCCAATTTTTAAAAAATCTTGATTGGATTTTGAGATTTTGCGAAAATCCTGTCAAACTGCGTAAATTTGTGTTCGAGCATCACGTAAAAACGACTAAAGCGAATGATATGAAATTGGGTGTCATGATAGGTGGTCACTCAACTTAAAACATAGGCGTCGAATTTTTAAAAATTTTCATTAGATTTTCAGATTTTGCGAAAATCGTTTCAAACTGCGTAAATTTGTGTTCGCACATCACGTAATAACTGCAAAGGTGAAAAAATGATATTTGGTGAAATGATAGGTGGTCACTCACCTTAAACTATAAGCATCTAATTTTAAAAAATCGATCCGATTTAGAGATTTTGCGGAAATCGTTTAAAACTGAGTGAATCTTTGTTCCCGCATTACGTAATAACGACTAAAGCGAATGATATGAAATTTGGTCACATGATAGATGGTTGCTCAACATAAACTATAGGTGTCCAATTTTTTAAACATTTTCATTAGATTTTGAGATTTTGTGAAAATTCTCTCAAAATACGTTTATATTTCTTCAAACATCACGTAATAACGACTAATACGAATGATACGAAATTCAGTGATATGATAGGTAGTTGCTAATCTTAATTTATAGGCGTTGAATTTTTAAAATATTTTGATTACATTTGGAGATTTTGCGAAAATCGTTTTAAAATGCTGAAATTTTGTTCCAGCATCACGAAATAAAGACTGCAGGGAATGAAACGAAATTGGGTGACATGATAGGTTGTCACTCAACTTAAATTCTAGGCTTCCAATTTTTCAAAGATGTTGATTAGATTTTGAGATTTCGCGAAAATTATTTCTATATTCGTAAATATTCGTTCGCGCATCACATAATTACGACTAAAGCGAATGAAATGATATTACTTAGTGACTCTCTTAACCTGTAATATTTTAACAATACATAAAAATTATAACTTCGCTTTCTTTACTTTGGCAACATACTCCATCCATTCTGTGTACTCCTACAATGCTGACGAAAATTCTTGCTTTTTGGAAATTTGCATTCACTAACCCGTCAAGGACGGGTACTTCAGCTAGTATTTAATAACTCCAGCAATTTTAAAGCAAATTATATGTTTATTTTTCTTCATCTATATCTATTCCTTTTACAATACCTGGCCAATTTTTTAAAAAAATTACTTCAAAACTGTGGTTTAAAAAATTATTTTGTGAAAAATTGTTCTGCCATTCGAATACTATGCGAAACTCCCCTTCCGTTTTTTCAAATGGGAGAAATGTGTGACGTCACAGCAGTGAGTTGTTTTTAGTGGTGCGTTTGTAAGTACCTACCTGGAACTCTGGAACCATTATCTGCACATTCTGTTATATAATTGCGGCCTAGAGTACTAATCTAGAGTTGCAGTTTACATGTCAGATTTTGTAAATCGCATAATTTAAGGAGTTCACGGGCAACGCCGTGCGGGTCTGCTAATGTACAAAAATAAGAAAAATTTCGTATAAATTCGTGTCCATTCACAAATTGCTCGTATTTCCTATCTATTCGCAATTATAAGAAAAATTAGTACCTGTTTCGCAAAAGTGAAAATTCCGTACTACGTATTAACATAGCTTTCCCATTTACATTTTGTTTCATGTGTTTATGGCTCACTGCAGTTAGTGACTTTACCATTTCCCGTTTACTGATTTACTTTCTTCCTTGCAGGCAATAAAATGGTAGAACTGAACTTCAGAATTATTCTCGTCCTCACGGAAGACCTGAATCCTTACCAGACTGAAAATCTTATTCGCCAGGTGAAGTCTGCCGTCGAAGCTAGCGGGTTGTCCTCTGTCTCTGTTCGCCATTCCCAAGTCAAGAAATCCGAAGATGAAGATTATCCCGAAATCGAAGAATTTACTTTAGATGTTTGTGGTTCAACCGCAAATTCAAATCTCCAAAAAGCTCAGTATGAAGAATTCTGTTTAAAATGGAAGACTAATTCCAATTCATTGCCTTTTTGCACGTATGTCGGATTGTACAGTAACGATTCTTTTGTGAAACATAAACATTCCCAGGATTTTACATCGTACGAAAGTGTTGCATTCGGTTCTTTACCTCACAACGGCAAGTTTTATCAATACGCAAGATTGCTATCTCCATTAGGAGGAGGTGACGTCAATTTTAAATACGATACTCGAGATGTAGTTATACAATATTCTGACTATCAATTGACTTTTTCCTTTGAGAACATAAGAAATATTTTTGTCAACATTGAAAGTAGCCTGTGTAATGTTTTTTTTGACTTGTTCAATCCACCAATCATTTTCTTTGAGATTCATTATCACGATACGCGGATACGAACTTTGAGCGTGCAAGATTTAAGTTATGAAAACAACAACTTGTCAGCCATAGAAAGAAGAGATTTAGAAAATCCACCCCTGATTGACGTAGATATATTTGGAAGGGCTAACGTTCTATTGTTATCATTCAATGACCCCAAAAAAGTTAGGCAAATTATTTCTGGGATTCATTACAACTTCAGTGAAAAAACCGTCTATTACTCGTCTATGACAATCGTACCGAAACCCACGCCACCTGATCCCGTAGTTGAAAACATGCTGTTTGAGTGCACTTATCTCTTTACCGCACTTTTTAAGAGGAACTTTCTTCTAGTTTCACAGGCTGCGGACATGGACGCTAATACACAAAGACTCCTTCATTTGAGCCAACGAGATCCTGCGGCCCTGGAAAAAGCCCTCACATCTATTCTGTATGCTTTAGATTCTGGAAAAATCCTCGACTTTTGGCATGCCATCGAGAGACAGTACGAGCATTATCGGTTGCACCTGGACGAAATAAATTTCCGAGACTACACCGTGCCCTCCAAGTGCAGCATGATACGGAGGATCACTCTCACTCCCACCAGGCAGTTGCTGTGGCCCAAGGAAGTTATGCAAAGTAACAGAGTCCTCAGAAAGTTCGATTCCGAGTACTCGGTACGCGTGACCTTCCGCGAAGACAACTTGAACTTGCTGAGCTTCACCGTCTCGAACGCCAGTCGGGCAGTGCTGCACACCTGCGTCCATCGACCCATGACTGAAGGCTTACGCATCGGACCGCGGAGATACGAATTCCTTGCGTGGTCTAACTCCCAGCTTCGGGATCACGGGGTTTGGATGTACGCCATGGACGAGCAGTGGAAGACGGCGGCAGACATACGTGCCTGGATGGGCGATTTTTCACACATCCCAAATGTACCGAAGTACATGTCGAGGATGGGACAGTGCTTCTCGCAGACTGAAGACGCTTTGTCTGTGCCTCTGGACCAGAGGCATGTACGGACCGAAGACGATATCGAGCGTGGTTATGACATCTCCAACAGAAAACCTTACTGCTTCTCTGATGGTGTTGGAAGAATGTCCAGTGAACTAGCAGCTGAGGTAAAATGTATTAAAGCTTTTAATTATTCAGTTAACCCTTTGAGGCGCAACCCTTTCCCAATGCTGAAAAAAGGGCAGCCGTTGCCATCGCTCGATTTAACTACCAGCAAGATGGCGGACGATCGAAGCGTTCATCGCGTGCCACAGATCTAGAGACCCTTTTTTGACGACAGCTGGCTGTGCTAGCACACCTAGCTGCCATCTTGCTAGTAGTTAAGTCGAGCGATGGCAACGGCTGCCCTTTCTTCAGCATTGGGCAACCTATCCAGCTGTTCTCGCATTCTTCCATTTTTCAGCAGATGTCAGTGCTGTTAAAAATAACCGTGACAATTTTTTATGGGAAATGACGTGCTAAAAAGTAAAGGATTCTCGTGCAGCTATGTCACCCGCAACTATTTTTATAGAAATCAAATCTATTCTTAGTGACTGGCAACAGCGAAAACGTCAGAGTTTGGTGTTCCCAGAGCGGGAACACTGCGCGTTAAAGGGTTAAATCGGTATCCGAAATGGGAATTGATTCAAGTTCCCCCAAGTTACACATTCTTCAGCGAATACATGGATTATTATTAAAGATGCAAATTTCTGTTGTGGCCATGCGTCATGGTCTTAGTATATATCGGATGTTGCTGCGTTTGAATATTTTGATACCAGCAATGTAATAAAATAATTATCAATAGAAACTGTTATGAAGGCTGTTAAAAATTTTAATTTAATATAAAATTCTCTGAAAGAAAAGAGGTAGAGGAGCTGAGCTCCCATGCAAATTAACCCCTGGCTGACCTTCGTGTAATACCCTCTAACATATTTCTGCACCCCAATTTAGTAGATTTGAAAAGGGGCGTAACGCAGAAAAAAATCTTCAAATATGCTTTCAGGAAAATGTTATCAAAATTGTAAAAAAAAATTAATATAAATTATGAAAATTTTAAGAATAAAATTCATAAGTTTGTACATAGACGCTTATATATACAGGGTGGGGGGTTTTACTGTCGGTGTAGTGAACATTTTTATAGCACATTGAACTCGTTTGTATTATTTTAGTGCTTAGTACTAAAATATTTGAAAGCACAATGTGAACTCCACCCACCCCCCCACCAAAAAAAAAAAAAAAAAAAAAATCTTAGCAGCTACCCTGCCTTTGTGGGAACGGAACTTATATACCCTAACACTTCTACACAATATAAATGTAAAATAATATTATTTAATTAAAATAACGAAATTTTATGCTAACACTACGAAATATATCCAGGCCCATTACCGCCAAATAGTGCTGGTCCGGTACATTTTAAACAGTACCACGGCGCTAACTTTTCTGTGTATGTTATAGACACATAGCACTTCGCCGTTACTAGTTATGTACTGGCGCATATGCATTTTTCAGACACTGGTACTCCAGTGACTTCCAGACGATGGCAATCTACCTTGCTCCCGGTATATGGCACTTTGCCAGCACGACGGGTACCCGGCCGTTATTTTGCGGGCAGTAGTGTGTTTTCCGATTTTCCATAAAATTATAGTGATGTTTTGACTTGGGAGAGAGATGTATTCCAGGACTCCTGGCGTAAGTGAAAATTTCGCATGATGAAATAGGGTCTATATAAGCCTTTTCGAAATACATACACAATTATTTTAGATACTTATAAGCACCCCTTAAACTCTTTTTAGCCATTCGCTCACCATATCATTGTCATTTCCCACATAAAGTAATGAGCAAACAATGTTTAAAAAAACAGTGTTATTCAACATAATGCAGCACAGTACTGCACAGTATTGTATATGCACAAAATTAATTATAAATAATAGAGAGACATGTACTGCACTCACAGTAGGCAGTAATAGTAATAACGTGCTGCATTTTAATAATACTACTTAATTTCTAGAACTTTCTACATCAACTGGACTTAAAGAACGACGAACCCAGGAGTTTTCTGCAACAGTATGATGAAATACATTTTAAAAATGGTCTCTTTAGACGGTTGAATAAATAAAAACTTTTGCTCCAGCACCTAAACAAGTAAATGCAATCCCGCACTGTTTTTCGTTTCGGTTTCGCGGGATTTCGGGATTGAGATTTATTGATCCAGCGGGATTGACATTTCATTCAACTAAGAATTCATTTCAAGAAAAAAATTGAAAACGTAAGATTTTAAATAGGAACCCACAGGTAATAACATTTTAAATAAATATTTTAAATAATTATACATTTCATAATATTTCCACAGGTAATAACATTTTAAATAGTGTGAAGTTTAACATTAATAATAAATTAATCATATTTGATTAATACAATAACTTACAGAAATATGAAAATTACAGCCATGGTGTTCAGAATAATACACAATTTCTTACTAGGGAATGCAATCCCGATCCCGCGGGAACGGGATCCTGAAGGATCTTGCAAAAGTGTTTGCGGGACTAGCAAACAACACATAACATAAATATTTGGAGCCCATAAGTATGATGTTACAGTTATTTAATGTAAGGGGGCTGTAAGGAGTTCAGTGAGTAAAGGAATAAGCGCTAGGAGAAGTCACAATGTAAATTTTTGGATGCTTTCTATATTTCTATGTATAAGTGTATTTTTGCCAGTTCTTCGTAAGGTGTTGCAAAACAAAATTTTATCTCTTATATTCTGCTGTTACCTTTAAAAAACGGAAAGGGAAAATTCTTAGATATGTTTAAGTCTTTTATTTTATTTTTAAAGTAATTAATGGTGTGGGGGCCGCTCTTGAGCCAAGCCTCCCCACGCACTGCGGGAGTTGCTTGGGCTTCCGCTACACCCCCTGCTTCCCCCCACCAACCCCCCTCCCCCCCTGCTTTTTTTTGACTGTCTTATTTATTTTTTATCTTCAAATAAATAAAATTAAAAGTAAAAGATATTTTAATATGAAATTAAATTTGTGTAAAGAAAATAATTTACAGAAGAATAAAATTTAAAGGTACATTAACATACTTACCGTTATTTTCTTATTTGCCAGGGGAGAAAAAATTGTAAAAAGTCGAGCGCGTCTAATGAATCGTTTCCTAGTCTTTATTAAATGTTAGTAAAATAATTAAAACTGAGCATCTGTTTTTGATTACAATCGATTGAGTAATTTATTTTCAGGGTGACCCAAAAGAATTTCAATATATTAATGTCTCTAGAAATCTTCAATATATTATGTCTGTAGTCAGTCATTGTTTGGTCCATGACCAAAACCTCGCCATTTGTTCGAAAATTGTTTCGTATTTCGCATAACTCTAAAACTTTTAACCGTAGAATGTTGAAATTTTGTATTTTGAACTATTGTATAATGAAAAAAAAAAGTTTTGTTGATTCAAAAAAAAAAAAAAAAAAAAAAAAATCGGTTTCAACCAAATAATTTCGTTGATTCAATTAAATTTTTGTTACTTCAACAAAATATTTTGTTATTTTAACAAAAATTTTGTAAAACCATGAAAATTATTCGGTTGAAATAGCGCCAACCAAATTTTTGTCGAATCAACAAAATTTTATTGAATTAAAAAAAAAAAAAATTTTTTTTTTTCATCTAACTGTGCATCTCTTTTTTTGATTGCAATCGAGTGGGTAATTTATTTACAGGGTCACCCAAAAGACTAAATGCATTGCGGTCTATGGATACCTTCAAATCGTTAAAAGTCTGTGATGGATCCCTACTTCGAATATTGTCCAAAATCTCGCTATCTCAAACTTAATCGGCGTTTGGTGAAATATCGCCAAACTATGTGTCAGAAGCAAATCTTTCAAATTGAACCCAGCTTTGCAATATCGGAAATATTTGGATAGAAAACGCTAAACCTTACTAGTACTGCAGTATTTTTTATCTCTTTGAAACAAAATAAAGTTAGATGAAGTGCGTCGAAAATATTTTTGCTTTAATAGACGTGCAAGGAAGTCATGTGTTGTCCACATCAGATTTTTTTTCTATATCGATGTGAAAATGGTTGCGCTTTAAAGAGTTAATAATGTTCTTTCTTTGTAATAAATTTAATTGCATTCATGCTTTTCAGGTACACAGCGCTCTCGGACACGACAAACAGTGCAGCGCGTTCCAGATCCGCTATGGCGGCTGCAAGGGGATGCTTGTGACCGACCCCACTCTGAAAGATGCCCAGATAGTGCTGAGGAATAGTATGGTCAAGTTCGAATGCCCAAACAGCACGAGACTAGAAATCGCCAGAACCAGCAAACCAAGTTAGTGTTAGCTAGCTCCCATCTAGCGATCTAACCAAAGATCAAAATACAAGTATAAGTATCGTAATACAACACTTTGCCCTGAAAGTTTTCCCACTCCAACTTAACGAATTTGCCAGTGATGTTTTAATACTAATTTTATCGTCTTGTTATTATTTCATCAATTAGTTTTTATCGGTTGGTTCTTTTCACGTTCGACTGGTGCGAGAATTAGTGGCGGCTCCTCTATTTGAGCCCATGAGCCCTCAAAGGTAGGAAAACTAAAACATAAACGCATTAAAAAAATTAAGTTAAAAAAATATATATTAAGTTCACTTTTTGTGTGATTAAAAGAGTTTTTCTCTCTTCCCACTACCACTATTATTAAATACGCTCATCTTACTTAACTCACTGCATTGTTACAGCATAAAATATCAGGTCTTCCCTCGTAGCACGTGCGATCGGAGAAATACCCTTCTAAACCACTTTCTGAGAACAGAAGCGGATGGAAAAGCAGAAGGCATTGCAGATATTCCGTTCACACATTTTTGGTGTTCGAACAAGACCATTGTTTGTGGTTCTCTTCGGAATCCTCCCTTGGTTTGTTATGCTCGGTTAATAAATACACATTTGTTTTATCATTTTCTTATTATTTCATTATTTTAATCATTTGTTTACGAACTAGTGTAAATAATTAAGGTAGCCCTTAGTAAAATAAGTTTTTCGGAGCTAAAGCAGTTACATTATTCAACATTATCTTTGGAAAATAAAACTGAAATAAAATTACTCAAGCCAACTACATATCCAGGTCACGAAATGTAAGACTAGAGATTACCTGTTTTCTTTTAGTTGCATGCATTATTATCCTTTAACTGCTTTAAACGCAAGGATATTTCAACTTGTAAGTTGCTTCGTATTTGCATATTTAATTTTCGAAATTTGTTTTGTGAAACTCCTTTTAAGTAACCCACGAGCCGCTACTGACGAGAATAAAGTTCTATGTTATTTTGTTCTTCATAATGAAATGAATTTATCATGGAACTAGAAAATTGCGCAGCTTGAGGCTTATTTTGAATGAAAATCGTGTCAAAAATGCAAAGATGTTTGGTGAAATAAATATCTAATTGATATCCATATGCTGTTAATACTTCTTCTAGGCACTCTGTTAAAAAAGAGAAAGGTCTCAAATAATCCGACGTAAGAGTGCGTTTTCCCTGCTAGGGAGCTGATATGTATGCGGAATGCGGTTTCTGATAATTAGATTTTACGAGCTGCACCTACGAAAACAATAATATGGCATCACAGTAATTTTTATTGGTATGAATGGAAACTGTACCTCTCAATAAATGTCATCTTTTTCCACTTAAAAGTAAATATACCGTAAAATACTGCAAAAGCAACCCCTCCCTGCTTTTCTCGTGCATTTTGCCTGCGCTCAAAATACCGAAAAACGACCATTCATACTGGCCGTTCCGTGCCGCTCAGACTCCTCTCTGCCCGAGGCCATCGTGATTCTACTGCCTGCTTGTGCACTCCGATGAGTCATCCAAAGAGGCCTAAGGATGCTAACTTATTGGTTTCAGCACTTAGATACGTCATCTAACGGCCGAATCTAACCAATGAGGGAACTTGCGTAGGCCTCTTTCGGAGTGCACAAGCAGGCCTGCCAGAATCACTCTGCCCCACCAATCTTTTCCGTTTTGAAACTTCGGCTGCCTGCGTGCGAGCTTGTCGAGCCACAGTAAATGCACCATTCAAACCACTCCGTATGCCAGCGAAGTGTGACGTCAGAACAATGCTCTCCGCTTTGCTTCGCTGAGTGACGACGGCTTCTCAGCGGTACAGAATGGACAGTATGTATGAATCCATTTTTACTTAAAGAGGACATTTGAAAGGTGTATTTTTCTGACTTTTACCATTAACCGTCCCCTTCCCAAGTAGATCGCGATTTATCTTGAAGATTTAGGGGGAGCTTTTGCGGTATTTTACGGCACACATTTTAAAAAAATACTTTTAGCTATTTTGCATTTTATTTCCTTCACATGGGGTACAACATTCTCATAGAACTTCACTGCTGCAGTGACGCTGGCAGATCATCCTGAGCTACATATAGTTGGCCCGCTGCATAGAAAGTGCCTTGTGATGTCAGAAAAATCGGAACTGTTTTGGCTCTTTTATCTTGCTAGGGTAGATGAAAGTACATTTCTTTAATACTGAACCATTTATTTAACTTTCTTAGTGGCCGATAGGTGAAATTCTACTCTCTAACCCCCGGTTTTCAGTGTAATGCAGAGTGAGAAATTTTGTACTTTAGCCCTAAGAGTTTTTAATATCGTTTTAGAGTAGTTAAGGTTGGTTGGTACAGTAAAAGGGGACATATTCACTTTATTATAGGGGACAGTTTCACATTTTGAGGTTTTGTTACGTATTTAAAAGTGCTCCCGAGTACTCATTCCTGTGATCCCCTCCAAAAGAATTTAGTCGTACTTTTATGAGCAATAATATTGATGATGATGATGGTTTTGGGAAAAAATAAATGTCAGTATTTTTTTTTTTTTTTTTTTTTTTACAAAGAACAGAGTAAAATGAAAAAGATTCTAAATGCTAATAATTGCGAATTATCTCATAAAATTTTCTGCATAATGAACACCCTTCTATCGTGGTGTATCTGTTATAACTCAAAACAACCCTACCTGCTCACGGAGCATTCAGTCTGAAGGAGGTGATTAGCGTTAGTAATCTACAAGTAAAGCTGTGAGTATGTGTGTGCTTGCCAACGTTATAATCTTCTTCTTCTTTAATCTACTGATTAAAATCTTGTTTTAAAATGAAATCAGAATAAGATTTTTAAACAAGAAAGATGGTCACTTTACCACATCAGATTTTTTCCCCCTATCTCATTTTAGGCCCCTTGAGCCTGAACCGTCCTTTCATCACTCTCTTAAATGGACTGGGTGTTCGACACAGAGTATTCTTGAGGCTGCAAGAAGAGATGCTGAAGGCTCTTACCGACATGCTGTTCGACGAGAGCGAGGCGGCCAGGTTCCTGCAGTCTAAAACCCCTATGAGCCTGTATAGCTACCCGGATCTATCGGCGGCTGGAATACACCTGACGACTGAGCCGTTCTTCAAGTCTCTCCTGCTTGCTTTGCACCGGCATCACATTGGTAATGTTTCTGCATGCCTGCTTGTTTGCGAGGGAAATGAGCATTCTATTTGTTTACACAGTTTGTTTGTTTGCCAGAAGAAGACATATCACGTCCCTGAATGCATGATTCAGAGCTACACACATCTTTCTAGAGTATGGCGCATCCAGCAACCTGGTGTGTCCACATAATCATTATCACCTCAGCTCATACAGTTACGTGGGGTATCCTTATTACTACGCTATATATTTGCAAATTTTGGTTGTTTGCCAGAAGATGAAAGCTCGCGTACCTGAATGCATGGTTCAGAGCTACACACATCCCTTCTGGAGTACAGCGCATCCAGAAACCTGGCGTGTCCACAAAATTATCACCTTGGTCAAACAGTCACGTGGAACATCCTTGTTAATACGCTACATACTTGCGCCGTAGGATATGTTGTCCTACGTATTAGATGTCCACGATCAAAAACTACAGCTCTTAGGATCCCCATAATAATGCCAAAAGAACGAAAACTGAAACCACGGAATTAACATGCGTATAAACAACAAATAGACAGTTGTCTTCCAAACCACAACTTTCTGGTTACGAATTAAGCGCCTTAATCATTTGGCTAAAACGGCCTCTTTACATAAAGGTTGTGAAGGAAATTCCTAGCGAGTGAAGTGCAATTCTGGCGTTATATTTGTTCACAAAATCCATGAAAAACGCCCAGCTCATCCCTCCAATTTACGAGAACATTTGACCCCTCACAATTTACTTCTAATGCTTACAATGATCGATGAGAGAAATTGGCAATGACGAAATTTCATTGCCGATGCCATCGGAATCCTCGTTAGCATGAAGATACCTGTAGCGTCACTTCTGTTACACTGGAATAGGAGAAAAAAATCTTTGCGCCATCTTTCGTGGGTTTCCTGATTTACGAGTGCTTTCCCTGGGAAAGCGTAACAGATGAATCGGTCTCTAAGGAATACATCCGGAAATAAAGTTTTGTGAGAGTTAAAAAAAAAAAAAAAGTTAAAATCTCACTAACATAAGGTTTGCCCTGTAAGATAGAATTGTGAAAAAATTTAATTAATTAACTATTATCCCAGTTTTGTTACATGTAAATGTTTAGCATTCTTTCTATTTGTTAAAATGTATTGTTAAAATTTTACTTGTAAGTATGCAAAGTCTTCTTTCCATTTCTTTATCATATTTTACTTTCAAAATCTTTTAACTGTATGTAAACTTAGTTAAGTTTCCTATTCAAACGAAACACATGAACGCTTTTTTATTATGTGACACCTCGAACACTCCGGCACAATCGTTTTGGCTAATTCAAACATTTTCCCGCTATCTTTAGGCCGTAGGCCGAGAAAGGCTTAGTAGCTTGATTTCTGGTCATCTTAAATTACGGCGAAATACGATGGAATTTCAGTAATCCGCAGTTCTATTAAAGATTCTTAGTAGATCGAGAAGTTTTTTACTATTTTACAAAGTTTTACAAGAATCAGCTGAAACAAATTCGAGCTATGGCTAACGTATAAATCAAATAAAACTAGATCAGGTGGCGCCAGCTTCTAATCACATTGTGAAATTGTGGTTTTTTTTTTTTTTTTTTTTTAGAAATGGGATTTACAAAATTGAAGTGATAGTTGCTCAGTTTTTTTTCCATGCTACTTATTAAAAATATGTGCTTGTCTAAACAGGTTAAAATACTTTTTATCATATGCTATATGATAACGTTTAATATATGAGTTTTAATGCTTTGAAAAAAAAAGAAAATCACATCAGTATAATTTTTTTTTTTCCTTTTATAATTTTGGAACAGTATATAAAGATGTACATATGCCAAACTTTAAAAGTATTTTAATTAAAATTACACACATTGAATAGTAATAAATTAACACAACTAGGAACATTAAAAGACAAATATAAAACAAACTTAAACATTTTTTTTACTGTCACTCATTTGGAAAAAAAGAAACATTTCAGTTTTTGCAAGTAATTTTAATTAAAAATCTTTTAGTGTAAATGAATTTTATACATACATGTATATGTTATATATATTTATATTAATTTTTGCACAAATTTTATTCTAATCTTTTTTTTTCTTTTCATTTTGCTGTATTTTTCATTCTTTTAATTAATCAGGATGTCTACCATCATGCAAAGGTCACAAAAGTCACGGAAAAGTCAAAAATTGGGAAAAAGGTCACGAAAGTCAAGAAAAGGTCAAGAAATGAAGCACTAGGTCACGATTTGCGACTCAACTACGTTTTTTCCATTTCATTCAAATTCTTAGTTTCTAATTTTTTCTGCTAAGTTCAGTCAGAGAAATTATTTTATGCATCTTTTCTTAACTTCCTTAATTTATATTTTGATTTCACGAGTGATTTCCTGGGAGAAAGGAAGTTAATTTGCTTATCCTCTTATCAATAGTGTGTGTGTGGAGGGGGGCATCTGCTGAGTGTCCACTCTTCTCAGTCCCGACCTGAGGCGAGGATTAAAACCGTTCGCTGTAGCTTCTTTTTTTTTCTTTTTTGTTTAAGAAATATATATTAAGTGTGTTATGTAAATTTTATTATTTTATACTGTTTAAGCTATGCAAACATACAAACTTAACAGTTTTTCACGTGTTTATTTCATAAGAAAACTTTAAAATACTGTTCGTTTGCTATTT
This sequence comes from Cheiracanthium punctorium, assembly GCA_038373885.1. Lineage (NCBI taxonomy): Eukaryota > Metazoa > Arthropoda > Arachnida > Araneae > Cheiracanthiidae > Cheiracanthium > Cheiracanthium punctorium. Next base: position 1,463,001 of record JAWZYV010013819.1, read on the forward strand.
ATAAAATTCATTTAAAATGTCATTTACATGTTTTAGCAGAAATCATCAAAAATGATGTCTGCCAAATAGTTGTATAGTGAACTGACAATAGTTCAATATGTCAACTGCGTGTTGTTTTACACCTTGGGAATTTCAAAAGTTGGCAAGTATGTATCTTCAAACCTTGAGAAAATTATATCAGTTATCCTCCTTCCCTCCTCAAAAAAATGTTAAAATTGTTGGATTTAAGAGTAATATTTTTTTCTCCCTTCATTCCCTGTTAAATTCAGTGTTTTGATTATTTTCCACATTTTCATTTTTAAAAACAACTTGGATCCCAATTATAATTATCACTGATCCCCATGTTTCATAGCTAGAAAATTCAATTTCCACAAAGTTTTATGATATATTATAGACTTCCATGAGTTCTGTGTTACCATAGATGTAAAAAGATTTGCAATGTACAAGCTACATTGCAAATCTTTTTACGGCGATCAATGGTAAATCTTTTTTTTTTTTTTAAATAGCAACTGGTCCAAGTTAACTGGAAGCAAACGGCTGATCAGTGAAAAGGTTGAAAAAAATCGCTTTAAAAATGGGCAGGGAAAAGAAAAACTCGAAGAATTTTTTAATTCATTGTTAAAATCAAAATCAGTTGTATATTTTTCTGCAAAATTTCCCCAGATGGCTAAAATTTCCTCCAATCGTAGATCGCCGGATAGAAAATATTCTGCATCCCTGGCACGATGTATTTTTTATATTAGTTTCGTATTTGTTATGGTCAAGAAAAGGTCACGAAAAAGTCAAGAAAAGGTCAAGAAATCAAGCTTACTTTTTGTGGTAGACACCCTGTTAATTTAACAAAATTAAGTATTTGCCTCTAAGATAAAACACATATTTTAAAATAGAATATATAAGTAATTTTAACCAGTTTAGACAAGCATACATTTTTAATGATTAAAAGAATTATCACAAGAATTTATGAGAATATGTAAGAGATTATTTTTATACTTATGAGAAAAAGATGGCGCCACCTAGTTGACACCAGACGTCACCAGAGATCGGCGATAAATTTTTGCCATTGCAGTTCTTCAAATCCGTTATCGTTCGCTCGTTCCATTTGAATACATGTTTGCTGTCGCCAGTCGAAGTGATCGAACTACAGGGTCGGCTGCCAGTTCATCGTCAATCTGAAACTTGTAGTGACGTTGTCGCAATGTAACATTTCATCACAACACAAATGCGCCTAAATGGCGTCTTTGTTGATGTCCCTTCGTGTCAATCTTGTGACGTCGCAGTGTAATTAATAATTAGTCCCAATGTGATAGTCACTGACAAACATATGACTTTGTAGTTAAATTTCTCTCTTCTCCATGTAGACTGTGACTTCGCAACTGTCCTAGGTGACCAACACCTTCACAATTGTCTGTCCCCTCAAACCTCTTTGTAAAGAGCATGTCATACCAGCATGCATACAAGTTGCAACATTATCTATACATTTAATAAAAGAGTATGTGTGTTTGTGTGTCTGTCCTGTCGTTCGCGTGGCTGACTAACCATCTGGCCAAATTGCACGAAATCTTGCACGGGGGTTCAAAGGGGGTCGGGAATGTGCATCTCGGACGTATTTTTTTTAAATTATTTTATATTTTACGTCATTTTCGACCGTTTTTTCTCTTTACCATCCGGAAACGAGGGTTTCCGATCTTCCGAAAGAAAAAATAATTACACGATCAGAAAGAGGAAACAGTTTTCTTTCCAACGAGACCATCCTTTTCGAATTAGTTGCATTTCCCGTTTTTTAAAAATAAAAAACGATTCCGGCGTTTTTTAAGATTTTCCGCCTCTCGCTGCTCGCATCAAGAAATGCTATGGATTATGTGGACTAAAAAATATACTGTTACGGACAAACTCTTAGGCTTTCGCTTAAAAAAAATCCGATGTGGACAACACATGACTTAAAACAGGTCAAAATAGACTAGCCGTTGGTCAAAATTAGTTGCAGACGCATTTATATGAATGTTGATGCTAGCGTACGATGAGATGCATCGAAAAAATTCTTAAAAGAAAATTTAGAGGTAGTTAAAATCGGTTTTTTCATCGAAATTTGGTCCCCGAAATTTTTCGGGATCACATTACTTCCTTATACTCCGTACAAAGAAGTAAAAATCAAGCATCGAGCATAATTTTTTGGTCAGTTAAAAAATTAATTAGTAAAACCCATATAATGATTTCGGCGTGTTCCGGTAAAAGAAGAAAAGATTTTTCATCCTGCCGTTGCCATAGCTGGGAGGCTGAGATGTTTTGACGAGACGCCAGGCTTTATTTAAGCGTATGTAGGGGTTCGACCTACACCACGTGATATCAGCTCCGTATGTGCGTTTGTGGGGAGGGGGAGTTAAATGTCGCCCCCGTAGCAGGAGGTGCATTTTTTGAATATTGAATCGCGAAAGGCGACCGCTCACTAACGTGTAAAAGCGGAACGTTGGCGGACCAGCTGGTCGCTGAAGGCGAGCGGCACGTAGGTTGCACATTTCAGTCGCGAAGCTGCCCGTTGGCGGATCATCTGGTCGCGAAGGCGGTCGGCTCGTATATTGCGCAGGCTGGTCGCAAAGCGGCCCGTATGTTGCGCAGGCCGGTCGCGAAGCTGCTGTGTACCGTAATTTGCACATTCTGGTCGCGAAGCGGCCTGTTGTCGGACCAGGTGGTTGCCGAAGGCGGCCGGCTCGTAGTTTGCACAGGCTGGTCGCGTAGCGCCCCGTGTACCGTAGGTTGCACATTTCGGCTCCGAAGACTTCCTTGGCGGACCAGGTGGTTACCGAAGGCGGCCGGCCCGTAGGTTGCACATTTCGGTTGCGAAGCGGCCCGTGTGCCGTAGGTTGCACATTTTGGTCATGAAGCGGACGTCGGCGGACCAGCTGGTCGTCGGAGGCGGCTAGTACATAATATTATATTGGCATAATATTATATTTTCTATCTAGCATATTCGAACAAAATGTAAATTCTTGAAAAATATTTTTATTTTCAAAGATAATTTTTTAAGACAAAAAGTAATGAATTATTTGTATGATTTTATTTAAATCAGAATATTTCATAGTAAATGATAATTATAGTAATTTCTGTGACATGTGAATAACGTCAATTGGTAGTTTTATTGTTTCTTCTGTTTTCTTTCGTCTTCCAGAGAAAATCAAAAAGCATGCAAACATTTCAATACATCCCAGCGAGGGAAGAAATATGCTGGGAGTAGTTGATGAAACAAATAGCCTCGACTACGGAGAGGTTTTCGTGCAATATACGAGGGACTTATCTTATGGAGAAACTACCAACGATACAATTATACACGAAGGTATGTATTTTTAAACTATGCCAGAAAGAAAAGTGTTAATTTTTTAATATTTTTTTTTTCTTTTGTTAGTTTTGTAGTTTTATACAGGGTGCCCCGCCTAAACTCTGCACAGCCAGATCCCTCTTTGGAAGTGCATAAAAATGTCGAAAGAACTATACCTGTACGACCCGTAGTTTTCAAGAAAAGTTAAAAAAAAAAGCAGAAACGTCATTTCCGGTGCACGAAAAGAGCATTTATGGGAATCCTGCACATAAGAGCTTTTGCATATGCTTTCATAAAATGATGCTCAAAATGTCCAGTGTGCATATCCAGGCTTACATGTGTTCGCAGTGTAATGCCCAATTGCTTACTTTGCACCAATCTGGTACCCACATAAATACACCAGCATGAAGGGGAGGGACTGAATCGTTATTTGCTGTAATTAGGACTCAATAGATCAACTCTTTCAAACGTTTTCATTGAAAGAAATCCATAGATGCCAGATCTAATTATTGTAGCGGCCGTAAAAACCAAGTCCCCCCCTATGTAATCCAGTGTCCAATTTAATGTTTCTAGTTGTTTTTCCTCACACCGGATGTGGCGTCCTATTTTGTTTTTCCTATTGTTCTCGAAAACTATGGATCGTACAGGTGCAGCTCTTTGGGCATTTTTTATATACTCCCAACGAGGAATCTCGCATTGCAGAGTTTGGGCGGTATTTATGGGACATCTTGTATAATGCGGTACTCTAAAAGAATTTCAGTTTTTTTTTTCTTTTTTAAAAGCTAGTTTTACCCTTGATCTTCACCGTGCAATTTAGCAACGACGGGAAAGAATTTTTTTTAGTTTATGCCTAAATAAAGTGTTTGAAATTGTTTTACCAATTCCTTCGACTTGATTTATCTTTACAGCTCAATCTTATTAATCTTAATATTAGAAAAATCCCAATCTTACTCTTAATAATCAGTTGGATTTCTGTTGCAAATAATCAGTTACAATAGAATTTACAAGAGAAAAGATGTTTTACTTTCTTGGGGAAGCTTGAAGTGTTCTGTGACTGGCTAGAAATTGAGGGAGCCCCTCTGAAGAAATCATAAATCCTCCTTTGTTAAGATACTCGAATGCTTTCCATGCTTAGCACGGAAAGCATTCGAGTGGTTGAAAGATGGGGAGAGTTGGCCAATAAGTTGAAAGATGGGGAGACAAATGACATTTAGGGATAGTGTATAGAAGTTTTGGTGAGGTATTGAAAAAAAATCAAATTAAAAGGTTTACAGTACAATTCACCTATAATTTTTTCTATAAAAATTGCTTGACATTTTTACAAATCGTTCTTAGAGTAGTTTACTCTAAAAGAAATGGCATGTTGTCAGTCTTTCTTCTTTCCTGTAATGAGTAGAGACTCATAAATGCTACTTTTGAGGTGACTCTGGAGGTCGGTTCGATCCTGCCACAATGAGTGATATAAAAGATCCCGTACTTAACAACGTATGGATATCATTTAGATATTCATTTCACCAAACATTTTTGCATCTTTTGTACAATTTGCATCCAAAATAAGCCTACTAAAGTACAATATTCTGACTGTGATATACTCATTTCACTATAAAGAACAGAACAAAATAACATAGAGCTTTACTGTGGCACATCTTGTGAGCGAAAGGAACTGAACGGTAAAGAGTGAGAATTGATGCAATGATAAGAAGACAATAGAATTTAATATTAAAAAAAAAAAAATATGGACAATTAGTTTTGTTGGAGCAAGCGCAACTTCAGACTGAATTTTCGGAAATGACCTTTGAACATTTTAGTGTTCAAATGCAAACGTGTGATATAGTGAAGTATACGTATCAAAAGTTCTGAAGTAAAAGTTCGGAGGGGGCCATGGCCCCCTCACATTAGCTGTTCTTGAGTTAGAATATGGGAACTTTAAGGACACATTGTATATCACTTATTGGCACTCATTTCTAGCTCCTGGATATTAAGAGATGTGGTACGCGCGTAATTAAAAAAAATTGATGGCTTCAGTAGAAAATTTCGTTATCAGTGTATATTAATTAATATACTGGATATTTCAGAAAGTAGGCCCCAAATTTGAAAATATATAACTACAAAACAAAGACCGAAAAAAGATAAAACACGTGGTATGGTGGACAGAAAGGTCTGGAATTATTTTATACTCCGGTTAGCAGAAATAGTTCCAATATTTATTGATAGGTTGCGCCACAAGTACTTGAAATTTAAATAGTACTCACAAGTACAGAAAGTTCATTCATCAGTCTGTTTCATTGCTGACTCGTGCTTGAATATGACGAAGCTCGTTTAAGAGTACTTCAGTGACCGAGCCATTACTCTAAATTCATCCTGAGTTACAGGCATTGGTGTGGATTGACTTCCATATATCCTGAATCTCAATGCATGTGACATCTTGTCGTGGGGCTTGAAGCATACTATTTACTCTAAGATCCTCACGTGCACGTTGGAGCAGCTTTAACGATTCATCCATGAGGCATGTGAATTTATATGGGTAGAGACATTGCAACGAGTACCCTTCAGTTGCGTCATATTATGGCTGTGAAAGGTAGCCATATCGGAAGTATTGTAATGTGATTTGACTTCTGTTCAGGAAGCAAACTTTTATACACTATTCAAAAGACACCGTTCTGTGACTGCAGTGCCCTCTGATAACCAGTCGTAGAATTATTTCTGGAAACCCCAGTGTAACAAAATCCAGACCTGTAGGGTCACGTGTTTCGTCATTCTGTCAGTTATATCATTTCAAAGTTCGTCAGTTATATCATTTCAAAGTTGGGGAGTCCTTTCTCAAACACTCTGTCTGTGTGCACAATGACATTCTTTATTTCCATAGGTGTAGTCTTAGTGACGAAGAATCCGTGCATGTACCCAGGTGACGTGAGGAAATTCAGAGCTGTTGACGTCCCTGCATTGCATCACATCGTAGATTGCATAGTGTTCCCTCAGAGAGGTCCCCGACCTCACCCTAACGAGATGGCAGGTTTGTGATAACGCTATTTTCGAGTCGCGTGTCACTTTCATAGTAGTCAGTGGCTGTTCGTGACCCGTTTTAGTAGTGAGGCCTAAATAAATAATGTGAGTTCAATCGGTAAAAAAATGTATGTACGTAGAGTAGTTTATTTCTCGTGCGCATAGTGTTAACTACTGAAAATTTTTGAAACCAGAAATGATTCTCAAAGATATCGGACAAACTTTGCCGATCTAAAAATTTAATTATCTTGCTTTTTGAAACGTTGCTCTACTATTAACCGAAAATACATTTTCTCAGATATATTTTCGATTATTTTTTATTTAAAATCTGTAAAGCTGTTCATTAATAGTCTTTAAATTATTCATTATTTTAAAATCAGTTTTTAAAATAAAATGCACTTAGACACCAAATTTTGTAAATTAGGAAAATAAACTACTAAAATAAATATTCATTATATAGTGAAATATCTGGCTAGAAATATCTTGCAAACGAAAAATTATTTTTTACTGAGAGGTATAGTTTCGCCAATAATCACGGCGTTCTTGAAATCTGCTCTGTTCTAGTGAACAATGCCATTCTGGGCTCATTGGCCAGCTCTGAAGACTACGCCAGGTAAGCCGCTTGAAAGCCAAGCCAACCACGCTTCAACATAGTTTTGACGCTAAATAGCCAAATATGTCAACTCCATTCACGTAGAAGATGCCAAACTTCGGGCCGTCGATGAGCTCGCCCGTGTATGCTTGAAATGAGGGGCGGGGGGGAGGCGTAACTGACATTCTTTTAGGACATTTTTAAATCGATAATTTTTAAACAGTAAAAAATTTCAGGTAAAAGCATATGATTAAAATAAATATAGTATAACAGTTTTTAAATTACAAAGTTGGACCAGGGCCCTCTGGCCTCTGCTGATGAGCCGCCACTGATTACGTTTTCAATAGTGCTGCATTTTATATCACCAACAACTTGTTTCTTGCTCATTAGAAAATTTACTTTTAATCTGCCAGACATGGTGGGGAAAAGATTTTCGCGGGCCGAAAATTTCTCGGCTCGATGTATTTAACTTCGAATCTTGATTGTAGTCACCACTATTTTGTCCGTAAACAAACTAAAGCAGGCAGTACAACAAATTCCTAAACATTTGTTAACGGACCTTTGACCGTACACTCAATCACAGATGTTGATCTTTTCTTCGGCGTTCATCATTATAGCATTTCGTGATTATGGAAACGATTCCAAAGAAGCCGAAAAGCTGTCCAAAACCCTATGGTCGGTGGCCTAAGGATTACATATCCCTCAGAAGTTCAGTATATAGCCGTTTAGCCAACTAGTATCGAAGAACGACCTTCATCCGTGTGACAACTATAATTTCCGCGTTCAATTGATGAGATAATATCTGCTACTTTTAAGTGCTTAGGGCGATACTTACCTATCGGCAAGAGGCTGTAAATTCCCATGTTATCCTACGGGAAAAAGTTATTCACTCATAGCATCCACAATTATTAATATTTTCTCTAGTTTTTCTTTTTCTATCATCTATCTAATAACACGATGTATAATTTTCCGTTCCTGAAATTTTGATATCTTTCTCGCCACTATTTTAAAATAATTAGCTTTTTGCAAAACCGGTTTTAACAATTTCAATCTAATATTTAAAATATTGACAGAAAAAAATATCGAAATTTCAAATATGCCAAACATCGTGTCAGCTGCTAAGTGGTGGAGAGAAATCCAAGACAAAAATATTAATAATTATGGATGCTTGGTCCACAGAATCGATTTTCTCATAGGATAACAGGGGACTCTGCAGCTTCGTGTTCCATCTGCGGATTAAGACTGCACATGAGCAGACTACGGCCGGTTATCACCAGCTTTTATTCTCTTATGTGTTCTATCCAGATGTTCACAACCAATCTGTAGCACAGTACTTAAAGCCACTGACATTGATAGATGGCTCAAGTAGAGTAACAGGGTTCTGTCCTCTCGCGGGACCGTCGGTCTAGCGGTCTGGAGTTTTGGGCGTTTTTCTCCAGATGTAACGTGAATACGCGCTAGATACCCAGAAAAGTCCTCCCCCAAGGCATTTGCCCCCTCTTGTGTTTGTCCTTTCTTTGACGTGGATTTATAAGCGGTTCCTCTTGACAAGCACACAAATCCGATTACATGTTCCAACAACAACATAGGCACAATTTAAGTGCTGTTGTTAAGTGGAACATTTTTAGCACTCAAAACGGTATATCAGTTTTCATGGGTTGCCAGATAGCAACGGGATAATAAAATGTCCAAAGTCGCCAAGGTTTTCTATTTTTGGCGATTTTCCAACATAATAGAACAAGGGAGAAAAATAAGACTGTGATATAGATTGTGGTACATTTTCTAACGTAATGAAGCAAGAAAGGCTCAAATAGGGTTATGATACGATTTTAATATATAGCACTTTTGTGCAAAAAATATGAAAATGTTTCAGATTTATTAGTATTATTATTACTATTTGCTTTGGATTTAAACGTCAATTGGTTAATGACTCCAGTATGGTTTCATCTCATAATTTATGAAAATTCAATGTTTTAATATTTGTTTGTAAGTCTTCACTTTGTCACACAAAAAAATTTTTCCTACTGCCCAGATTTATGTTGTCAAAGCTGTGTTTCCTGATGTTTTCTCACTTCACCGGTTGTTGCTATTTCGGCAGTGAGTGCATTTTTCAAAGGTGTTTGTACATCATACATAACTAAGGTGACTGCTAATTCATGGTACAGACTTTGAGGACTGGTACAGGACATTGCAACAATCACATTTTGTATAGGAATGCATGTCAAAAGTGAAACGTCGAAGCACAAACACAGGAAAGAACAAATTATGTTCAAATGTGAAGCGTCGAACCACAAACACAGGAAAAGAAAAAATGATAGAGAAAGTGTTTTATTTTCATAACAGTGTTTTCCCCGTTTACAAGTGGAAATTAATTTACAATAGCTATTCGAAATTGTGTCCATCTGCATTGATACATGCTTGACAGCGTCGGTGCAGCGATTGAAGAACACTTTCAAAGATACGTAGAATTTCACCAGTGCAGCAGCGATGAACAATCGAGCAACGAGATCTTCATCGGAGTCTACTGGAGAGGCATAAACGGCATTCGTCAAATGTCCCCATAAAAAGAAATCGGGAGACCGGGGTGGCCAAGAGATAGATCCACCACGTCCAATCCATCGCATTCCAAATGTCGCATTCAAGTACTGACGGACATCTAGGGTGAAGTGGGGTGGCGCCCCATCATTCTGAAACCACATGCGGTTTCTAATGGTGATTGGAACATGTTGTAGCAGATCTGGTAAAACTTGTTGAAGGAAAATGAGATAACAGTGGCCATTGAGTCACTGTGGCAGAAGGTATGGTCCAATCAAGAAGTCATTTACAATACCAGCCCACACATTGACACTGTAGCGTTCTTGAAACGCATGTGATCGCGTTCAGTGAGGATTCTCGTTTGCCCACACATGACAATTGTGCACATTAAATACACCATCGCATGTAAATGTCGTCTCATCTGTAAATAATACATGGGCGGAAAAATTCGGCTGCAGTGCACATTGTTGCAAAAACCACTGGCAGAAATTCCTGCGCAGAAGATAGTCTTCTGGCTTCAAAGCATGTGCTGATTGATGCAAATTGTGTAAAATCAGCGTTATTCCCCGATCTAGACCTCGGCGGAGGCGTGGTAAAAATGCCCGGCGACAGCGCAGACCTCTACTCGGGTGTAGCAACCACAATTTGCAAGATTCTTTCTTAAATTGTTGCAGTGCGTACAGTTGTTCATGGACCAGCATCGTGTCTGGTAATGTGAAATGAACCTGTTTCACAAAGTTGACGATGTAATCTCTGAAACATTCTGTGATCCGGCATTTGTCTGTCAGGATACAGCTCACGATACATTCGTAGCGCAGATCTGCCGTTTCTGCACGGCCCGGCCGTACATGTAATGCATGCCTGCTTTTTCGGCAAACCTAAAATCTCCCATCAAGGACGAGGCCTCCCGCCGACTGGCCATCTACCGGCAATGGAAGCAACTACTAACTCCGTTTCTCCTCTGTCTCCTTCATTTGTTCTTTCCTGTGTTCGTGTTTCGACGCTTCACTTTTGACCATACATTCCCATACAAAATGTGATTGCTACAGTGTCCTGTTCCAGCCCTCAAAGTTTGTACCATGAATTAGCAGTCACCTTCTACAGCATATGTATTACGTGTGATATACGATTTTTCTTTCAGGATCTGATCTAGACGGAGATGAATATGCAGTGCTGTGGAATGATGACCTGATTTTTCATCGTCAAAATGCTCCAGCTGCGGATTTTCCAGCTGCGAGATGTCCTGATGTACCTCATATCACGGTGAGGGAAAAATCTACTTTTACAATTATTTGCGATCAAGAAAGCTGTACCTTGTTTCAGCTATCTAATTTATGCAGCTAAAAAAATTTGAAATTTTCGAATGCAACGGTTCCCAACTTTTTAACGTTGTCCCCCCCCCCAATTTCTTAACCAACTTTCATAAACAATGGGCTTTACTTTGACAAATTCATCAGTGTAATGAAGAGAAAATTCTGAATTAGCAATTTTTATCAAGTGCTATCGGTGAAAGATGAATTAGTTTTTGAAAAACAATAGTCGGAAAGTCTACTATTACTTGAACACTTCTTCCTAAGTGATTATTAACAAGTGCATGAAGATGACAATTCCGACCCCGCATTGCTAAGCGTTTTTGAACCGTCTTGGTGTATCCTATCCCTCCTAAAAGTTTGTAAAACTAATTTCGAATCACCCAGTATATAATAGGAACCATTAGAATTGATCGAAAAAAAATTTCATTCTTAAAGTGTATGAAATTTGTCTTTTAATTATTAAGTAAAAGACCAACAATAACTAGAAACAAAAATGGTTAAGCCTCTTTGCTTCTAGTTATTGTCTATTATTTTTGAGAAAAAAAGTTAAGAGTATTTTCCATTTTAAAGTCTCCAGTTATAGCCTTGAATAATTTTAATACAATCGGACTGTAGGGTGGGGGGGGGGGTGAAAGTAGATTGTAGCTCTCTATTCTAAAAAAAAGTAACGGCCGCTGTCAAAGCTTGTTGGGCTATCTCCTCCTAAACTGTGGGGATTTGAGTTTCGACTAAGGTGACCACAGATTCGAAAAATTCCGAGGAACCTGATAAGCTGACTTAAATTTCGAAAATCGAATTATTTTAGAAGATATTACTAAAAAACTGAAAAAATAGACATAATGGTTGCCAGATTTGGCGTAAAATCATTCATTCCTTTGTAACAAAGCGTTTCCAAGTATGTAGAATCGCGTGAAATTCACAAACATGATGTAGAATTACACCCATTTTACGCCAAATTAAAAGGTATATGAAATAAATAACTCAAAGTGTGTTACACAAAGTTGAGAATTTTCAAATAGTAAGTTCGCTTAGACAACAGGAGTTTAGAATTAGCGACTGTTAGTATTATTTATTTAATTCAACGGACCAGCTGCAGTTGTTTCTTTATTCTCTTTTTATTATAACACAACATGAACTATACATATTTACAACACAGCCGATATTAACAAAGTTTTAATTAAATTGTGAGCGTCTATTTTAAGGTTGTAATTGCTCACGTCTTGTCTCCTTGACAGCGAACCGTCGTCTCTTGAGAGAATACGCCGTCTGTTTCTCTCCTCTACACAGCTGCGCGCATGCGCCAACATCTCCCGCCCAGCCTGGCTATGTTCACATGCAAGAACTTATACTAACATATTTAAACAATACAGTTATTCAATCAATTGAAATAATTAAAGAAAAATAATACACTTGAGTAATAATGGAACATAAGATAACATTAAACTGCAAACAATTCACTTAGTATCAATTGGGAGAACAGCTATTTTATTTACAGTTCTTTTAAATTCGCCTGACTTAGTTTTAACCTTGATGACTGTGACTTTTCCGTCAGATCCATAATACACTTCTTGGATTCGACCCTACAAAATTTGTAGCATTGTCTGTATAAATCTTAGAGCATTTGCCACGTCTACCAATAAAGCGCTTGAGTGTTGCTATCAAAGCATCGGAAGTCAGATCGGATGATATCTCGAGATGGATGGCCTTCGTTGAGAAACATATAAACACACAAATATATACTTTATTCAAAATACCCTTACGCTGATTTTTGTATTTCACTAAAAAGGGACCAGCCAAATCAGCGCCAGAAATAGTAAATGGAGGTGACATATTCACTCTATCATTTGGAAGGTTGACCATAATCTGAGTAGAAAGCATGGGCTTGCATTTAAAGCACGTTACACATTGATGAACAGTTTTCCTTGCCATGCTGCGACCACTAATAGGCCAAAATTTTAAACGCACAGCATTCAATAAACCTTGCTGTCCGACGTGGAACAATCTTCTGTGCAAGGTTTCAAAATAAATTTTGCTTACTTTAGAACCCTTCGGTAAAATCGCGGGATGTTTTTGGGAATATGGTACCGAAGCATTTTCCAGTCGGCCACCTACACGAACAATGCCTTTATCATCTATAAAGGGAGACAAATTAGCTAAGCTAGGGCAACCCTTCTTGTCGACTAAGGGTCTTTGTTCATGTTTAATTATAAAGGTTTCAGCTTCATTAATTTCTTGAAGGGTCAAAGGACCAACTCTTTTGATCTTGTTTCGACAGTTGCAAATAAATCTGAAAATATAAGACAAGATATGATTAATTTTATAATAATTATTAGAAAGTTCTAAAAGTTTGTCAATAATGATACAGGAATCATTATTCAGCAAGACTGTCTCTATATTGTTCTCTGTTTTAAGCATCTTTTTCTCTTCTTGCACTACAGTCTCTTTTTCATTTTCTGTGAGACTCAGTTCAGGAACAACGGGCTGAAAGTCTTGGGGAAAGTCAGGATCTGTCAAAAATTCCGCACCTGTCCACCACTTGGAGTTGGTCACTAGACAGTCAGCACTCATTCCACGAGAGAGGAAATCCGCGGGATTTTCTTTACCTGCACAATGGTACCAAGAGTTTGGATCTGTCAATTTTGTTATTTCGTGGACTCTGTTAGCTACGAATTGTTTCCATCGGGTTTTTGCGCCTTTTATCCAAAAGAGAACGATTTTGGAATCAGTCCAGTGATATTGCAAATGGGACCTTTTGAGCTCCACGATCTCCCTCACCCTTCATGTCAATCGAGCAGCGATCAAAGCTCCAAGCAGTTCCAGTCTAGGCAAGGTTACACCGTGTAATGGGGCTACACGACTTTTTGAAGTCAAAAGCTTAACTGAAATTCCATTCCCTGTTTTGGTTTTCAAGTATATTGCTGCACCATATGCCCTCTGGCTGGCATCGCAAAAACTATGTAGTTCAACAACATCTTCCTGTGCAATTGAATCTAGAGCTAATCGGGGTATTTTTAGATTTTCTAAGTGGGGTAATTCTTCACACCATTTTTTCCACTCCTTTTCAATATGTGGCGGCAAAGGGTCGTCCCATTGAATTTTTTCATTCCAGAGATCTTGAATGAGGCATTTTACTCTAACGGTGAAAGGTGAAATTAACCCTAAAGGGTCAAATATCTTCCCCACTGCTTGTAGTAGGAAGCGTTTTGTATTTTTATCTATGGAAACAAATTCCAATAGACTTCTAGTGTCCATAGTTAAATAATCTCGATGAGTGTCCCATGAAAGTCCCAAGACTTTTGTTTGATTTATGCCTAAGCTTACAGTTTCATGTAGAGGGTGTACATCGAAATTTTCTTTTTTCCATTGCTCCATTAAAGCAGCGTCATTACTAATCCATTTTCTGAGATCCATTCCAGCAGCTTCCATAATATTTTTTGCTCTTCGTGATGTTTGAAGTGCTTCTTCTAATTCATTAATACCGGAAATAAGATCATCAACATAGAAACTTTTGTCTAAAAGTTCAACAGTGTCAGGAAATTCATCGTTGTATTTTTCAATATGATGCCTGATCTTGGCTGCGAGTAGAAAGGGACTTGAACTGACACCAAAATTTACCCTATTGAAACGGTATACCTGTAGTTTGGGTCTTTTATGAACACGCGGTTCTTCATTACTCCACAGAAATCGAACAGCGTCTTTGTGCTCGTCAGCGAGACAAATTTGCAAAAAGGCTTGTTTAATGTCAGAACAAAGGGTTATTCTATTCAGTCTGAAATTAATCAATATGTCTAAAAGATTTGGATTTAAGTTTATTCCTGGCCACAAACAATCATTTAACGAAAGTTCGTTATTTTGGTGGCTTCCTGCGTCAAATACAATTCTCGTTTTCGATGTTAAGCGTCCTTCTTTTCTCACGGCCTGATGAGGTAAATAATACAAAGGCCGTTCTCTAAACTCGTTATCTGTTATCTCAATCTTAACTTCTTCTATAATGCCCTGCTCTAAGTAATCGCGAATGATTTCACTGTACTGTCGATGTAATTCCGAATCATGACTAAATCTTCTCCATAAATTTTCAAACCGTTGTTTAGCTAAGGAATAATTATCAGATAGTTCTTTATAAGATTTTCTAAAGGGCAGTTGTATAACATAGCGTCCATTTTTATATTCAATAGTTTCATTAAAGATTTCAAGGGATTGATCCTTTTCGTGAAGAACTGGGTCATCTCGAATTCCCAAACTTTCTAAATCAAAGAAAAGTTTCAATGTATCCTGCAGAGGGTCATCACTTAGAAAAAAACATTGTTCTTGTTTCTTAGTTTGCCTTTCACGAAGCTTGCCACATGCTATCCACCCAAATTCACTATCTTTAAAAAATAAATCTTCAGTTACTTTGTACGTATTATGTTTCAAAACTTTAAAAAATATATCAGCACTAAGCAAAGCATCCACCTCCTTAGCTTCATAAAATGATTTATCAGCTAATTTTAAAAACTGTGGAATCTCTATATTTGAGATATCTAATGTTGCACACGGGGTAGGCCCTGTAATGCTATCAACGATTAAAAATTCAACTGGTTCACTGAAACTGCAATCTTCATTTGAAATAAATGTATTAAGCTTCCATTTTATATTCTGTGATAAACCATTAAGACCCGAAACAGGAGTTTTTATTTTTTCCCTTTTCATTCCCAAGTATCTGCTGGCCTTATCAGTCAAAACACAGATATTAGATGCTGAATCTAATATACAACGAATTTTAATTCTCTCCTTATTAGAGCAAAGCACATAAACACGGGCTGTCGAAAAGAGAATGGTTTTTGTCTTGTTTTCGGTAATCAAAGCAGAGTTAATATGCGTAGCTACATATGTTTCACTACCACTAGCAGGCGGACTAGATTTATGGCTTTTCTCTTCGTGAGGGGGAGAATTTGCAGACCTATGCTTGGCGCCAGAGCAAATTAAACTGCTATGTCTCATACCGCATCGACACTTGAATTGTGATAAACAAACCGATTTTTTATGGTTTTGCTTTAAACACAGATCACATAGCTTATGTGCGCGAACCAACTTAATTCTTTCTTCGATGCTTGAATTTAGGAACACATCGCAACGGTAAAATGGGTGGGTGTCATTTTTACATATCACACAACTTTTATTTTTATTTTCTTTCATTAAAAGAGCTTTCCATTTATTAGAAGGGGGAAAATTCTTGTTCCTATTAATTTTACTTCCGATTGAAACACTTCTATTTATGGATAGCAAAACTGATTCGCGCTGTTCTAAAAATGTAAGAAATTCTTCAAATGAGGGCACATTTTTAGATTTGTGTGACAACTCGAAATTTTTTCTAGATTCTTTGTCTAATTTCTGAATAAGAATATTAATCAAAAGAGCATCAGATAAGTTATTTTGTTCATATTTTAATACTTTCAAAGAACGCAAATTCTTTTGCACGCAATCAATCATGTTCCTAATATCTTTTGCGTTTTCATTTTGCATTCTTTCAAAATTTAAAATATTTTTAATATGAATATCAACAATAAGTATTTCGTTATCATAGCGAGATTATAATAAACTATATAACGATTCAAAATTATCAAAGTTGCTTGCTAGTTGTTCGGCTTCATATTTTACACTCATGTCCATAAATTAAGGATAATGAAGTTCAGGCAAAGAAAGAGAAAGAAGCAAAACAAATTTGACTTATTTGTAAAGTCTATTTATTAAACAAAAAGTAAAGAGCAAAAAAGATGCTATATGTTTGACATAATTAATAAAAATTGCAAGTTTTACTCCCTTGACCAAATTTCAAAAAAGAACCTATTTACAAAAAACAGTATAACATGGTTAGTAGGATGGTTAATACGGAGTATGTCTCCCGGAAGATGCAATACAGGCCTGACAACGCCTAGGCATGCTGAGTATCAAATGATCAATCTGATCTTGGGGAATATTACACCACTCATCAAGCAATGCACTCCGAAGTTCCGGTAGACAGGTGGGAAAGGGTTGACGGGCTGCAATTCGTCGGCCAAGCATATCCCACACATGCTCTATTGGATTCAAGTCCGGTGAGTATGCTGGCCAATGCATACGGGTGATATCCTCCGATTGAAGGCATTCGTCTACAATATTTGCACGGTGAGGACCGGCGTTGTCATCCATAAACACAAATTCAGCACCCATGGCTCCCCGAAACAAACGTACATGTTGTTCCAGAATGACATCCCGATAGATGTGGCCTGTCATCGTTACACTCTGAACATGCAGGTCAGTTCTGGAACCAAGAATAATTCCTCCCCAAACGAGCCATCCTGCACCACCGTAACGGTGTCTTTCAGTGGTGTTCTCTTGGTGGTAACGGGTACCTGGCGCTCTCCAGATGAAAGTCCGGCGAGAATCAGACTCCAAACTAAACCTGGACTCGTCGGAAAACATCACACAAGACCACTGTTGCGGTGTCCACAATGCATGCTCTCTACTCCAGGTTAATCGCAGGCGACAGTGAGTTGCGGTAAGTGGAACACATCTGACAGGCCTACGAGCATATAGACCAATGTGCCCTAAGCGTCTGTACACGGTCTGCCTTGAAACTGTCGTACCGGTAGCTGAAGAGAGCTGACGAGACAGGTCTGATGCTGTACTCCGTCTGTTTCTTTTGGCAGTAACTGCCAAATAGCGGTCCTCATTCGGCGTTGTAACTCGGGGGCGACCTGTGCTGTAACGTCTACTCACATTACCATCATCTTGGAATCGTTGCCAAAGCCTGGAGATGACACTCTGGGCGATTCCAAGTTCCTCGGAAACTTCCAGCTGGGTACGTCCACATTCCAGTCGTCCGATAATTCTGCCACGTAAAACATCATCCAAATGCCTCCTTTGTGCCATAACTATGCGGTTTTTGCACTGAAAGGCTTTCACAGCGCTTGTGAACAATTTTACTTCTTTGCCACCATTCCTTATATACCCCTCTCGTACACTCTCGTCATTGTGACGTACCATCCACGCCATCTGGTGGTTTCCTGTAATTTGAATATTCTTCTTCAAGATGTGTGTGATCATTCCACAGGTGAAATTTTTATTTTAGAGATCAATTTCTGTGTGATTCTGAATTATCCTTAATTTATGGACATGAGTGTAAGCAAGATCTCAGATAATACAATTTCTGCGATTCGGTAAGTTGACCGTTATTTGTTATTAGTTCATCGAATTGAATTTTAAATGAACTAAATTCTTCGTATTTTCCTGAAAATTCAGGCAAAACTAATGGTGGAATCTTTGTTTTGATTTCGAAAATTTCTTCCGAATCATTTTCAGTCATTTTTACCTTGACCGCAGAATTTGTTTTCTTGTAAGAATCGAATAATATTTCTATTCTTACCTCTAATAAACGGTCTTCGCATTCATCAAGCTCACCGTTGACGGCTGTGAACTCCGTTTCCGGTAAGGCCGCTAATCCATAGTAGCTTGTTCGTAATGTCTCTAGCTGTTGTTGAAGTGAATTCACGATACGAAGTTTAACTCGCAAGACTGCTACCTCTTCTGGGGAAACAACATCCTTTAAAATGTTTTCTAATTTAGTTATCTTCCCTTTTAGGACAGTCTTAGAGTTGTTCAATGCCAAGTTTTCTTTATCCATTATGGTCGCTCATTCACTCGCGGTCGTCGGAGCCAGAAATGTTAGTATTATTTATTTAATTCAACGGACCAGCTGCAGTTGTTTCTTTATTCTCTTTTTATTATAACACAATATGAACTATACATATTTACAACACAGCAGAAATTAACAAAGTTTGAATTAAATTGTGAGCGTCTATTTTGAGGTTGTAATTGCTCACGTCTTGTCTCATTGACAGCGAACCGTCGTCTCTTGAGAGAATACTCCGTCTGTTTCTCTCCTCTACACAGCTGCGCGCATGCGCCAACAGCGACTATTCGTTTTTCCTAAACAGAATAACTAATTGTAACTGATTTTAAAAGCACCATCTTCGCATTGGGAATGATCTGGCAAAATAGTATCTTTCCAAGCAGGGTAAATCTAAGCTCCGAGTTCCAGAATGCTGGTACCCAGTATCTTGAAAATCAAAAATAATTAAAATGCAGATTATTTTGAAGGATGTTTTGTCTAGCTGGAGTATTTGCTACCAGTAGACATATTTGGTGGCGTTAACTGTGCCTATTTGCGAGCGCGGAGAGATGATATAATTCGTAGTGCTAAATATAAATACGCCAATCTGCAAAGGATTATGTATATGAAAATATGGATAACGATTTTTCGGGAACCTTGCATGAGCAGTAATTATAGGTTGTGAGCATGTGTAAGTCGCCAAATAATGAAAAGTCGCCATTGGTGGCAAGCTATCCTAGCTGTTCCGTAGTTTTTATCAAAGAAAGCACGTGAAGTACTGTTTTCTTAGAGCTAATTATTAACTATACATATACGAAAGTCTCCAAATAATGAAAAATCGCCATGGGTGGCAAATACGCAAGGTGTCCAATAGGTTTTACATAATTAAAAATACAGCTGAAACAGATGTTCTGATTTTATTACGCTTTAACTCCTAATTAATATATCTTTTGACTGGCAACATTAAATATCATTGTGTTTCTGAGGAGTGCAAATAATTTTTCCAGCGATTATACGGGGAGTCCGCACTCCAGGTGTAGTATAGCTCAGGACCCGTACAACACGGATTCCTATAACAAAATATCTACAGTGATATGGACGGGGTCTACTGTAGTGTGAAGTTTAAATTTTTATGTACCAATGAACATGCAAGAACCAAGCAAAGTGTAGCTCAATAACATTCTATCTGATCCAATCTTAGGGTTTTGTCTGTTGAAATTATGTCTTTTTTACGATTACGCCTTATCAGGGGTCGAATGATTCATACGAATAGCGAACGTAGCGAATCTAGGGGCGTTGGCCCCTAGTAGGTTAAAAAAAAAAGCAGTGTGAGAAAATGTTATAGGTAAAATCCCGCCAACATTAAAAAAAAGAACCCTACAATTTTTCAACTGATAAACCTATGCTAATGGACCGTTGTGTTCAAGGCCTTGGATAAATATGAAACGAATTAATTTACAGATTAAAAACAATTACGGAGTAATTTAAGTACTCTTGATGATTTATGATAACTGGCTGCATGATGTTAAATGGGATTGTCATCCACGTTATTTATCTCATCTGTGATTTATGGGTCAGTTAAAAAATACAGTGATTACGCATTCCTTCTATATACTGATGATCAGTGCAATTAAAAATATAAGGTATCTGTTTAATGTGATCTGTGGAATCCTTGTGTAAAACATAATTAAGTTCAAATCAAGATAATAGGCGGTACAAAATAAAGCAGTGTAAAAATTCTTAAGCTGAATTTTACAGGAAGGGAGATTATATGAAAGTAAAGACATGCGAATAAATAATTACTTTCAAGTTCCAGTAAAGTGTTGATTTCAGGGGTGTAGCCAGAAATTTTTCATGAAGGGGCGTTACGACTACTGCAACTCGCATATATGCATACATGTGTGTGATAAAGGAGTGAAGAATATCCATTTTGTATGGCAAAAAATTCCTCATGGAGGGGTTATGACCCCCCAACCTCCCCCCCTTGGCTACGCCCCTGGTTGATTTTAATGCGGGGGGGGGTGGGATTTTGGAAATTTTGGAAGCTCATAAGTCATTTTTATTTCAAATGTATTGAGAAAATTAATATCTGGGGATAAAATGAGAGAACATTTTGAAATATGAAGTGAAATCTACGTGTTGTTGAAAAAAAAATAATAAATTTGGTTCGCATTTAAATATGAGGATGGTTCCTTGTGCAAATTTTATGCATTGCAAGTGTACGCTATTCGTAAAACGATTGGTTTATGTAGCTTTGCTGTACGACGAACGATGGCCGAATAAAGACCAAGGAGTGGGTCTTTTTTTTCCGGAGCTGCACACTATATATATATTCAAGGGTGGCCATAGATTACGTGGCTCCCCCCTGCAAACTTAAAGAAGGCCATCCCTTTCATGCTGTTGATCAAGTTTTCCTTAGTTTTTGAGTTCGAAATGGCGCCCCTATTCGATACTTATCTCGCTTTCCGAGTCGGGCCGCCCCTGTATATACTCATTCCCTAAAGACATCACAACTCCTTGGCCCCACAACACAATCGTTTCAAAATGTCCACCGTTCGATTTATAAGGTGAACATTTTGTAAAGATTTTGTAGGTGGCGTAAACGAATAGGGAAATGTGTCGTCTCCCCCCCCCCCCCCCCCCAAAATGAATCAAACGGAAATCGGCGATTAAATTTCGTCCAGCGTATTGGGAAGGATATATATATATATACATATAAAATCAAATCTTATGTAAAAACAAATAAAAATACAGTGGTTACACACGCTACATAGCGCTTATGGAAGCAGCTTAAAGGAAAACATGTACTTAATACAGTTTTTACTATAACACATTTCCTTGGCAAAACCTCAAGCTGTGAGTCAGAAACCTATGGTTTCGGTGTTGTGCATTTCTCCCTCTGACGAGACAATGCATTTCATGCATTAATTTTATAACAATGGCTGGCCTGGGGGGCATTTATCTAGTATTTGCTAATATATATATATATATATATAAAATAGCTAAAGTTACGTATATATATACGTATACACACATACACACACATATACATGTTGTTCCTGAATTCATAGGCCAAACTTTAAGAATAAGATGAATGTAAAGAAGCATTTTTTGTATAGCAGATTAGCAGTGTGGGGTTAGAAATAAAAAGTGTAGATGGAAATGTAGTAAATGCAAAAGAAATGAAAAAGCTCTACTGTAAATGCTCAAATGTCCTGGTAGCGTCTAGGAAGTCATTGGCGTACTCTTTCGAAAATGCCAGGTATTCCACGAACGGTTGCAGCGGTTATTAAAGTTTTGCAAGGAGGCCCTCATCTGTGTCAACTGGAGTCTCGTAAACGAGTGCCTTGAGGTGCCTCAAAAGCAAAATTCGATACTTGATTAATGTAATGAACGTGCTGGCCAAGCGACTAGTTCAACTTGTCCAATCGATCGGGGGTCAAAGATGACAATGGGGTAATTACGCACATTATTCGCGAAATAGGCTGGAGCCCTATCGTGCTGAAACTATCTACATTTTTTATTTCCGACCAAACGTTGCAATGCAGAAAAATGCTTCTTTGTATGTATTTTAACTACCTTCAGAGACACCCTGTATATATACATATAAAAAATTAGACTATTTGGTGTTTGAAGGAAGAAGAATCTTGACTGGAAAATATAGCATCAATATGTGAAATACACATCGTCATAGTTATTTTGTCGCATCTGAAAAGTACAAAATATTAAACTACTAGCTGCGTGCCCGTTTTTCGCACGGTAGGAAACGAAAAATTTTCTCACATGTTTAATTCGAATTAATTCCAGTGATGTGGAATCTAGAAAAAGCAAAATTATTTCACTCTTAACTTAAAATTTGCGTCATATATGTAATAACCTGAGATCATTGCAATATAATGACACACACACACACACAAAACTATGTCAGCGTCATTCGGTATCAAAAAAGTGAAAATGGACCGTTTGCAGTGAACTTCTCACTTTCAAAATGTCTTATTTCCGCAGACATGCTGTCTTTTAGGTTCACGTTTTAGCGTTAAATACCCCAGACGCTACATGAAATGGACATTTTTTTTTAATTTTAAAAATACGTCACCCTCTCTTGCAACCCTTTACAAAAAGAAAAGAGATAAGACTGCGCTATTTATAAAGGCTTTAAAATTGTTTTTCTAGATTGTGCAGTTTAATTTTTCTTCTCACAAATAAATCCAGTATTCATAAAAGGAAATCGAGCCAAGCAAAGAAATCGTCTGCTTGTACATAAGAATAACTATGTACACAAAACGAAATCTTTGGAATGAGAAACTTTTTTTCACGTTTTCAGAAGAGCGCTCGTTGTAATTGCTTCACAACGGGCTTTGACTTTTAGTTGTACAATAACAGTAGTATTTGGCGCATTAAGGCAATAAACAACAGATGTTTGAATTCGAATTTCGCAAAAAAACGCTTCGAGATATGGCGCGGGACCCGTTTTTATTTATTTTTTTCAACTAGCAATTTTAATCATTGTTACTGTATCCAGGACAACCAGACCTCAAGATAAGCAGCTGCTACTGAAATGAAAATCCTTCTTTACTTAAAAATTCGTAAAAATTCTCCTAATTTATATTTTTTCCCCGTTCTTCTTTTAAAAGTGGGCGAATTGTGTGCTGCGTCTTTTGCCGAAATATAAAAAAGTTATGACCGATAGAATTCAACATACAGCAGTTTTAAAAATATTTTACGAAAGTCAGCGTCAAATTTAATTTTATTTGAAAAATTCCCCAAAATCTGCAAATTATGTTACACAGTCCGAACAAACAGTTTTTAAAATAAAATTTTCTACTCTATAGGATGATGTAAATATCGTTTTCTTGCGAGTGTAATTACCGGCGTTATTATGTATTACGCAAGAAAAATCGCTAAAAATCGGACAAAACATAAAATAAAACATTTTCTAATTCGAATTTCGAAAAAGTCGCTTCGAGGTGTGTCGAGACCCGTCTTGGAGAATTTCCGTACAAAATTTGGTAGGTCTACGATCACCCGTTTCGGAGCTACGCGAGACACAGGCAGACAGATAGACAAACGGACAGTTTACACATTGCTTCATTTATATATAGAAGATTAATTTGGCCTAATTAATAATACCTCAATTTAAGTATACTTATAAGTAATTATTTAAATTATATGCAATTTTGATAACACTGTTTTATGTTTAAACAGTCTAATTTTCCCAGGAAGACAGAAGCGAAATGTATTTTCTCTAACATTGATGTATATAGCAATTTTTGCCTTTGGTGGCCCGCCATGTCCAGTGCTAAAAATGGTAGATGGCTGAAATGTTCTGGCCTGCCGCGCGGCTGTCAATCACACGGTTTTGAGTTTTCGTCGGTTTTCTCTACATGTTACGTGAATATGCGTTAGAAACCCTTAAAAAGTCCTCTACCCAAGGCAACCCCCTCCTTCCATGAGAGATACCCCATGTGCAGGTTTATCTTAAGTTCACTTGACAAGGAAATCCACACATTAAAAATATTGAGCCCAAATTTCGAAAGTGACCTCAGTGACGCAGTGAGGAAAAATATTTTTTTCCTAATTGCGGGCACATGCCGTGAGGCATACATTATGAGGGCTTTTTGCATGTGCCAACATTGTCCCAAAATAAAAATCTGGATGACTTCTTAAAAGTTAAAAATTTAAGCACAATGGTGGAAAATATTAAGCCATAAACACAGAGCTAAATAGCTAATTTAATGCGGCAGTTACACGTAGAATTCAAAATATCACACTCACATTCAGGCTCTTTTTTTTTTTTTTAACTGTCCTAAGGGTAAAACAAATTATTTGTCTTTCAGGTTGTTATTCTTTTTTTCAAACTCCAGGGGGATGCAAGTGCACCCCCCCCCTGGGGACTCCGTGAGATTTCTTTTATGAGGTTACATAAAAGATCGTGTGTTCGTGCCCCCTATGCCTCATGATTTAAAAGATTTACTCCAAAGGATCTACCACGCCCTCTCGGCGCCCATGAACATAGTCTTCAATGTGTCCCACAAAGAGTAGTCAGAAGGAGTCAGATTAAGAGAATATGGAAGCCTGCGATCACAGCGCCATCTGATGGCAGTTGTCGTGTCTGTACTTCGAAACTTCTGTGTAATATGCTTTCAGATTACATGATATATAAACCGTTACTGTGCACCCTTCTATTGATCTTGTTTTTGAGATTTTTAACTTTTAAAGTCGGACTTATTTGCTTGGCCCTACATATTTGGGGGAAAAAATTCAAGTATTCATTGTCTCATTTTTTCTGGCTCCATAGTTATTACATAAGTAGAGACTAAAACATTCTTTCTATTTAATAGGTGGAACATATGATACGTTTCCTACAAGATTACATAAAAAATGACCAGTTGGGAAGAATCGCCAGTGCTCACCTTGCGCAAGCAGACGGGAATGGGATTTTTTCAGAGAAATGCCGAGCCCTTGCTGAAAAATTCTCAATAGCAGTCGATTTCCCAAAGAATGGAGTATGTCAGAGTTTGGATGGAACAGAAACACCGAAAAGATATCCTGACTTTATGGAAAATCTCCGACGTCCGATGTACAAATCCAAAATGGCCCTTGGCAAAATGTACCGCGTATGCAAGGATTTCGAGTCGGAAAATCAGGTTACGAGTATTGCCTATGAAAACATAATGGTAAGTGGCAATTCGAAGGAGAGTAAAATTTTGTTACAGTACGCTTTTGCATGTGCTCTCTCAGTAAACTGAACTTCGGTACTTTCTGTACCGCAACGAAATATTATATCACTCGCGGCAAACCTTGATGTTGACGGCCCCCTCTGCTGCATGGTAATCGGGACATGTGCGCCCTTTTCTGTCCCTTCCCCTCCCCTCCAAAGTTTGCGGTCCTACGTACTCCGAATCAGGTTAAGCTGCGTTTAAAAGTCTAGCAAAAATGCTTAAACGAGTAAAAGGGCTTTAGTAAAATGTTAAACGGTCAGTATACCTAGAAATTCACATTCCTTCTCTTAACTCTATGTATTGAAATGATTAATCATTATTTAAAAACTTAAAAATCAGCAAGATTTTGAAAGGATTGTGTACTTACAAAATAGCTCTTAATCGAAATAGAAATCTGGAGTGACTCCACTCAACTTTCCGAACGGTTGATCTTTACCAAGCGTTAAAAACTGCTAAGGTGAACTTCAGAGGTAACATGCAAATTGCAAATGGAATGTTGATACGGAAATCGAATTAATTGACGAAATTATTTATTAACATACATATATACTGTAAAAAATACTTAATCGTCAACGAAAGTACACTAAAACAGGGTTGAGGCAGATGTTGAATTAATTCGAGTTAGATAAAACAAACAATGACAAATCGGAGGTCATATTTGCAAACACATGATAATTAATATTGTTGTTGTTAGTGGTTCTCAAAGAGGGAAATTTAAGTAGCTTATGGCTACAGACACTCTGGCCGGCTTTGCACTCCAAAACACACAGCATCCGAAAGCTACCTTTCCAGGCACACACCTAAAAGAAATTCAAACTACCGAACCTGATTTTTGAGTTACCGAAGGGGCAGCCAATTATCCGAGAGCGAACATTTCTATTCTAGAAGGAAATCATCATAGAGATATGAATACTAGGAGGTGGCATTAGCTATCTTCAGCATTGAACGAAATAATAATAAAGTAACTGAGTTGGTCACAGTATGGCGGAACAATTAGTTTTGAGAGTTTTGATTGGAGCGGATCCAAAAGAACCGCGTCTGAAGGAATCGGTCCTTCAGAGGACCGGATCCTCAAAAGGACTGACTTTAACCACCACTAGACTATACTTCCATTTACTTGGTACGAGATAGTAAAAGTTGTTAAAATTAACACAATCTTAGGAAATATTAAAATTGTTGGTACAACTGAAGGGAGAAATTGGATCTATCACCACCGAATAACAATGTTTTGGTCACAGCAATATGGCGGTTCGGTTACAGTTTCGGCTTCACTATCAGATAAGTAATGCCATCTCCTGGTATTCATATCTCTATGGAAATAATAAGTGCTTCCGTAAACGACAAACTCGTTGCACGAGTTTTCGTAAGAAAACTGGAATGCGTTTGTTTAGTGCTGTCAGTGGTTATCAGTTTCTTCTGACTTTACGAACAACTTCAGTTTATTTAGTTTCGTCGCCTTGGAGACGTGTTTGTTTACAATTTGCGAATGCGTTAATTTTACTGAGGAGCGTTTTTTGTACATACTCAATATAAAATCCACAGGATTTTTAAAAGAAAGAGTGGCCATAATTGAAGTGCACAGATCAAAATTTAGAAATCTGAACTTCATTTTTTCAAAAGTATTTTGCAAGAGAAGTTCAAATTTCATTAATAACGGTTTAAATCAACTTCAATCTCAACACTAAAACATGCATTTTTGGACTTACTAAAATGAAAAATACAAGAAAATGATTACCTTTGGAAAATTATGTACCTTCGTAGCAGTTTCTAACGTATGCCTGAATCTCTTCCTCGAAAAAAGAATATTTGCAACTTCAGCAAACGTAAAATAATTTTCATAACAACATACTTTTCCATAACGGACGCCATTTCTAAACAAAAACAAGGTGCAGGAAATAATCTTCTCAACAAACTCAATGAACCTAATCCGCGCTCGGTTTACATCGTTTGAAACTAATCGCACTAAGTTTTGTATACGAGCGCTCTAATTTTTAAACTGAATGCACTCAGTTTCCTTTACGAACACCTTATATAGAAACTCGTTGCATGAGTGCAGCTCGTTTGGCGTTTACGAATGCGTCCATAGTTCGTTTACTAGTATTAGGAATGCGCAGCTGACGTCACATGTAGATATCGCAGAGCTCTGTGTTTCAAAGCATTGGACCTTCAACCAATCAATTGGACAACTTCTGCCACTGAAACGCGCATAGATCTTGTTTATCATCATACCGTTTGTGTTCACATCTACCCACTTCTAATTACAATCCTAAACTATGAACTTGGTAGAAAAGACGTCGGAAAAATTGAGCAAGAAAAATAACAGGATATTCCTGCTAGATGTTCAATAAATGATTTAACCATTTTAGTGATGAGTAACTAATATACGGTTGGAGAAAAGAATGTACGGTTGCTGCATTGGAATTTGCGAAAAAGTAATTTTATAAAAAAGATGTTCAAATTAGTTTTAAAATCTGTCATAGTTGTTGTACACCCTCCAAAAAAGTATTCGAGTAAGTGATAAATTTCCTATTTTGGATTTGCGAATAATAATTGAGTTTTTGAAAAACGCACAACTTGGCAGAAATATGGAAAGTCATATTTGTATAGACTAATTCATATTCTATGATAAAAAAATTTTACTATACGAAACCAACGTTGGAAATTTTGTCTCTTACTGGAATACTTTTTTTTGGAGCTTTGGAGCTTTGTAAGCTTTTTTGACTTACTTGCTTGGCTTCACAAGAACTCACAAATAAATCCTCGTCGAATAAAGTGAAAAATAAAATGACAATTTTTACTAGAACAGAGAGAAAAGAAATTTACGTTTCATAGGGAGACACAAACAACCAGGGGATGAGTGAGAATCGAACCCACGATGATACGCTTACGTGATTAGCGAAGGAGGTATCCCTTAAACTTAAAGCCACAGGCTCCCCTTACATTTCTCGGAAGAGGGTACTGCAAGCAATCAGTTGCAGGAATAGAGAAAGAACGTTTAGTTTCAGTTTACCCATTAGAGTCCGACTTTTTTCTCATCAAATTCTCCAATTTACGTTGATGCTGTGATGCAGACCATCACATATCTATTATCAATTATTTAATTGTTAATTATTTCTAAATTTAATCTGTGTTCAAAATTTACTCGCTGAACTTTCGATTCGGATTTTCTTCGCTTCGCCTGTAAAGTTTTATTTTTTTCACCTGCCTTACTTAGAATCGATCCTTCGTTTTCATTTATTTTCATTTGTTTTTTCTCTTTGGATATGAAAGGCGTACAGTTCATTTCGTAGTTTATTACGTTGTTAAGTTTTAGGTTAATACTCTTTCTCCCATCACGCCACTTCTGCGGTTTTGTCAGGGTAGCTATTTATTTCTCTTTTGCCGGATGGCGAGTCGCGAATTCAAATATAAATATATAGAAATGTATTTAACGTCTACTGGCGTCTCTTTGTTTTCGCCCTTTTTTTGGCCTGACCTTGGGCGTGATTTGCTTCTGTTACTACTCTCTTTGCTCGAGTTTCTCGTCATCTTTCTCGCCTTGGCTGTTGCCTTAAGAAGCTCCTTTTTTGGGGGGGGGGGGGGGGGTCTGCCCAGCCACCCCAGGACTTAATATTTTTGAAGTTTATAATATGTTTTGATTTGTTAAATAAATTGAAAATCTTACTATATGACGGCTGATCTTTGTCTTCACACATGGATTAGAGTGACTTTTCATCCAACTTTATTCTGAGGCATAGAGCCTGGGGAAATCCCCCTCATAGATGCTAGAAGTGATAAAGAAATTTCCGACATTTGTGGGGTATGAAGAATCTATTTCTTTTTCTAAAAGTATGAATAAAACAGTGAAAGATTAGTATTTTACTTTGTTATCGCTGAGTATTTTGTGGAAATCAGATTTATTATTCGAGAAATGGAAATAGGAAAATGAATTAATGTTTATTTATTTTTGCAACTAACGAATTTTGCGACCGTCTTAAAAAAAGGACACTCGGATTTAATGGGTAAAATGCTCGTTACTGAGTTCATGCTGTTTTAACAGGTATGTATGCAGATAAAACTTACTCAACTACGACTAACTGAAAACTAAGCTTTCATTACTATGTCAGATTGCTTGCAGCACCCTCTTCCGGCTAAATTTAAAATTGATTCTTTCAAAACTTTTTTTTTCTTTTGCTAATACAGCAAACAGTACTTATTATCTCTAAATTTATTGTAATTATTACCATTTAAAATGGGTTAGTCATTTATTGGACACCCGATATGAATGCTGGTGTGTAATGGGAATAAAATAAACTCATGGAATGTGCTTTTTTATGTTTAGGTTGATCCGGATTTAATCTACCCTGGATGGGAAAGGTACAAGGAAAGCGCCACAGGCGCAAGGAACAAGTATAACTCTCTCTTCAGGTCTGTCTTAAGACATTACGGCATACAGCACGAAGCCGAAGCCCTCTCTGGGGCATTCACCAAACTTCATTGCCGATTCCAAGAGAGAAAAGACCGCCACGAAATCGAAAAGGTGATCATAGGTTGCATCAAGAAACTAAACAGCTGCATGCAGGACGAGTTCATGGAAGAGTTCCTGGACTTGAGCGACGTGGCTGCGATCCACGAAGCCATGCTGCAGAAGGCTTCTGCCTGGTACGTCGTCACCTATTCCGATCCGGGTGCCAAGTTCCTGAGCTTCGCATGGACGGTGTCGAAGCACTTGATCGACATCAAACTTAAGCGCACCCTGGCGAACCCCAAGCCATTTTCTCCCATGCTCATGGCAATGGACGAGAAGATACTGGATTTCCAGTCCAAGTGCCTGCTTCCGCCGTTCCACGAAACGGGCATTTGGAACGATTATAGATTCCTGTGTGAAAAGGGACTCTTCACGAGGGCACTTCAAACCCTAATCCTTTGGGGCCAGGAAGAAGACATCATCGAGAGACCCGGCTGTAGTGCCGGGTTACTTTACATGAACGTGTTCTTGAAGCTATTCTTCCACGTCTCCGAGAAGGTCGGGTACGTGGCCCGGAGGAATTCCTCCCAGAAACCGTTTCTGAGAAAGAATTACTCAGCGGCCCACCTGTGTCTGGAGTTCCTGAAATTCTGCAGCACGTTCCGATTTTACACCCAGGACGAAATGGACGAGCTTGTGCCATTCAAGATTTTCAAGTACAGCAAAATAGGCAAGCACGCCATCGTCACCTATCACAACTTTGCACTCTCAGGGTCATTTAAAACCCTCAACTACGACAAATCGATCGACGAGCAGCTGATTGCAATGAAACCTTTTCCCATCGATAGTAAGATCTTTTCATTGTCGATTCGCAAAGGTCTCTCACCCCCTGTCTCTGAGTTAACTCTGAGGAAAGCTGAAGAAGTTTTAATGAAGTTTTCAAAAGTTCAGGAGATAAGCCTCCGCGAATGTCTCCAGACTAAAAAAATTTGGATCAGAGCAAGGGGCACGGAAAAAGCCATAAAAGAACTGAAGAGCATCTCAAGGAAAAGCCACAGTGTCTTGAGGCACCTGTTTTCCTACGGTGTCATGCCAGATACAAAAGATGATGTATTTTAAAACGGAGAACATTTTTCATGCATTGTTGTCGATTGCTCGTGTAACTTTACAAAGTTATTGTAAATTAAATGGTATTATCTTTTTAATCGTAATTAAGTGTTTGTTTTATTGTTGTTGTTATTGCTTTTTGTAGTTTTACGTTGAGAGTGTCACCTGAAGAGCGATCCTTGGCACAAGAGTCGGAGGGGAGGGGGAAGCTTGAAAAACAGGTATTTAGGGGTTTCGGATATGTCGAGCCATCTTTATTCATTTAATGGAAACAATCGTTAGTTTTAATCTAAGATTTTTGAAATTTTTTTTTAGATAAAATGAAACTCTAAAATTGAAACGATAAAATGGACTTTTCTTAATGTAAAATATTGTAATAAGTACAGAGAGGAGCGCATGGTTTTTTGTAATGAAAAACTGTTAAAATTCCTTGATTTCCAGCCTGATATACAATCTTTATTTTTTTAAAATTAAATTTCTCTTATAATATAATCTCTTATAATAAATTTCTCTTATAATATATATAAGAATATCTTATAATATTCCTCTTATCATATTCTCATATATGTAACGTAGTTTTAGAAGAAACATTATACATTTTTCAATAGCTCATCTACTGTATATTATTTTTTAAATCTTTATAAAAACTCATATACATTATGATTACAAGTGATTCTTAACGATTGCAAATACGAAAATTCTTAAAATTTATAAAAGCAAAATGTTGTCCCAAAACATTCTTAAATGTGTTATGAAGTGATCCAAATTTATTTTTCAAAGTTACGTTCTATAGAAATCTTTTGAGTCTGCCAATTTTGAATTTGAGTCTAGAAAACAATGTTTTTCTTTTTATGAAAATTGACTATAGTTCTCCAAATTTGAAATTTACAGTAATCCTCAGCATAATTTCCGAGGAAATACTTTTAAAAAATTTCATAGTTCTAGCATTGTGAGTTTATTTGTTATCTGGAGTGACAATTAACCAAAGAGCGGACTTCTCCGAAAAAGCCCCAAGTTTAATTATTTTATTCAAAAAATTAAGAAATTTGAAGTCT
This sequence comes from Cheiracanthium punctorium, assembly GCA_038373885.1. Classification (NCBI taxonomy): domain Eukaryota; kingdom Metazoa; phylum Arthropoda; class Arachnida; order Araneae; family Cheiracanthiidae; genus Cheiracanthium; species Cheiracanthium punctorium. Next base: position 1,494,715 of record JAWZYV010013819.1, read on the forward strand.
AAAGGTTTTCATAGTTCTGGCACTTTAATTTTATTTCTGATCTTTAAAAGTCTATCAAAACCGTCTTCCTCTGAAAAAGTGCCAAGTTTTTAACAATTAAAAAAAAAATTAAACCGTTCATCAAATTTTAGCTCAATGTGATTTCACAATACAGTTTTCCGAGGAAACATTCTGAAAATTTGTAAGGTTATTTCTGAGCGTGAGCGAAAGTCAGTAAAATAAATAATTCTCTTGAAAAAAGTGTCAAATTTAATAATATCTCTCTATTCTAAAAAAAAGTAAAGGCCGCAGGCGCTGTCAAAGCTTGTTGGCCTATCTCCTCCTAAACCGTGGGGATTTGAGTTTCGACTAACGTGCCCACAGATTCGAAAAATTCCGAGGAACCTGCTAAGCTGACTTACATTTCGAAAATCGAATTATTTTAGAAGATATTAATAAAAAACTGAAAAAATAAACAGAATGGTTGCCAGATTTGGCATAAAATCATTCATTCCTTTGCAACAAAGCGTTTCCAAGTATCTAGAATCGCGTGAAATTTACAAACATGAGTTAAAATTACACCCATTTTACGCCAAAATAAAAACTATATGAAATAAGTAACTCAAAATGTGTTACACAAAGTTGACAATTTTCAAATAGTAAGTTCGCTTAGACAACAGGAGTTTAGAATTAGCGATTATTCGTTTTTCCAAAACAGAATAACTAATATCTTGAAAATGAAAAATAATTAAAATGCAGATTATTTTAAAGCCGGTTCGGTCCAGCTGAATTATTTGCTACCAGTAGAAATATTTGGCGGCGTTAACTATGCCATTATAGCAGTTATAGTACACTTTGGATATTTGCTAGCGCGACGAGATGGTATAATTCGTGGTGCTAAGTACGCCAATCTGCAAACGATTATGTAAATGAAAATATGGATAACGGTTTTCCGGTAACCTTAAATGAACAGTTAATTATAGGTTGTGAGCATGTGTAAATCGCCAAATAATGAAAAGTCGCCATTGGTGGCAAGCTATCCTATCTGTTCCGTAGCTTTTATTAACTTTACATGTACGCAAGTCACCAAATAATGAAAAATCGCCATGGGTGGCAAATTTGCAAGGTGTCCAATAGGTTTTACATTATTAAAAATACAGCTGAAACAGATTTTCTGATTTTAGTATGCTTTAGCTCCTAATTAATATAACTTGAATGGCAATACTAAATATCATTGTGTTTTTGAGGAGTGGAAATAATTTTTCCAGCGATTATAAGCGGAGTCCGCACTCCAGGTGGAGTATAGCTCAGGACCCGTACAACACTGATTCCCATAACAAAATATCTTCCATATTATGAGGGGGAGGGGATCTACTATAGTGTGAAGTTTAAATTTTTATGAACCAACTAGCTGAACCGGCAAACGTTGTTTTGCCATATAAATTATTTTTAGGATTATTTTAGTAGAAAGAAATGACTAACTTATTTTAAGTATGTGAAGGTGTGGTATATGAGTGAAAGAGGCATGGGGCGCTGTGAACGATGCTGGAATATAAAAATAACACAATACCAAACATTTATATTTTTAATTCATTGTAATTTATTCTTTAAATTTATATAGATCACTAATTACAATAATTTTACTAAAAAATAATATCAATCCCTTAACGCAATAGAGTATACAATATTTTTTGTTTTCCCATCTTTAGATAACACAAACAAACTGGATGCCCACTCGAGAGCATGCCATGTATAACTGTCCGTGTGAAAAACATGGTGTGCTCAAATCTAATCCACAAACAGACAGTTTGGCCTTGAGACTTATTGATAGTCATTCCATAAAAAAATTTGCCCCCCCCCCCACCCAAAAAAGGATCAAAATCTGAAGCACTTTCATATTTTAAATACGCACTATAGTGCTATATATTAAAATCGTATCATAAATTATGCGTCGTCCCTATTTTTCGTCCTTATTCCATTAAGTTTGAAAGTGTTATCATTATTCATGACTGTGCTGTATTTTTCTTTCTTATTTCATAAAACCCATCTTTGGAATCGAAATCTATCTTAAAATCGCCTACTAAAACTATTTTACAATCTTCGCCAAGTATATCACAACTATACTTCACCGTTTTATATATTGTTTCCTACTTTAACGCCTCGACTCTCGCCAAGGAGGCGATGATTAAACATATGCAGTTACCATGACGATTTTTTGCATTTATGTAGAAATCGTAATTTACAATTAAAATGGCGATTTGGAACAACATGCAAGTACAGCATGCCGTTACATTTTTATTTATTTTGGATTACCAGTTAATGTAGTTTTAATAATTAAATGTCTTCAAATTCCTTAACTGGCGCGTTTATCGCTAGTTTGTTTACTTTAGTTATCACCCAGTTCTTTTGGGTGCGTTGAAACGGTACTTACGTATTATCCCGGCGGTCATTTCCGCCAAACTACTTTTTCGTCGATTTTAAATACGTTGCCAATCGTATTCCAAACCATCAACAATTTCATGTGCCCGGCATTTATCTTGGTGAAAAATTGCTTGTCTTGGCGGACCGCCGGGATAATAACGTAAGTACCATTGAAACTTGTGTATAACTAACTCCCAGAGACCCATGACTGCAAAGCTCGCCAAAGTACGGGGACTTTTTAGGTTGGCGAGAGTGGGGGCGTTGAAATAGGAATAACTCTTTCCTGTACCATAAAACACATCTTTGGAATCGAAATCTATCTTAAAATCGCCCACTGAAACTGTTTTACAATCTTCGCCAGGCATATTCTTCCTGTAGGCATATTCCAACTATACCGCAAAGACATTTTAAATGCTGTTTGGAATGGGCATCATAATCCATGAGTGTACCGTGTTTTCCTTTCCTGTTCCACAGAGCACTTCTTCGGAATAGAAATCTATATTAAAATCGCCTAATAAAACTCTTTTACAATATACGCCAGTCGTTTTCTAACTATACGCGAAATATATTTATAATAAATTGTCAGGTTTTGGCACCACATTTAGCGATCAATTATCAAAAATTGCAAACCTTGTGCGACTTTCAACCTCTTATTAACGACCCCCCCCTCCTCTCCACATTATCTGGCAAACACATTTGAAAAGTGATTCGACACGCCAATGTCTACACAGAAATCCTGATTGAAATGAATAGCACTCGGGGGCTAAATATTTTGGGGTGGACCGCCCTTATGACTTAGGGGTATGAGACATAGTTAAAAACCTATTCTCAGACCTAACGAATATTCATAGAAAATTTCATTAAAATTGGTCGAGTGGTTTCGGAGGAGTTAGGTGACTAACACTGTGACAGGCGAATTTTATATATTAGATGAACCTGGAAGAACCAAGCAATGTGTAGCTCAGTAACATTCTATCTGATCCAATCTTCCGATTTTGTCTGTTGAAATTATGTCTTTTTTACGAATAAGCCTTATTAGCAGGGATCCGTAACTTAACGTAATGCGCGTTATAACCAATTCGTTATTCGTTACAAATCATAACGTTATTCACAAGCCGAATAACGTTATTCATACCGTAACTTTCAAATCGTTCTTCACGAAATAACGTTATAATCAATAACGTTAATGATTTGAGAAATCAGTATTCGGTTACTTGACCCAAAACTGCTCAGAGAATAACGTTATATTTAATAACGATGTTCAACGTACACTTATTATAACGTTATTCTTTTCTGTGCTGTACATAATAACTCTAAGAACAGTAACAGAATGCATTCGGTTAATCATGTTAACCGTTTAGTTTATAACATTAAACTCACATAACTATTCGATAACGATACAGTATCAATTAGTTTGAATATAACCTTTCGTTGAATAACAATTTAAATACGGTATGAGACCATAACGTTAAAGCAACAGAACGACATCGTCATACCGTTATAACGCAATAATGAAATGCCATTCATATTGAAACAATCCGTTACAAAATATAGCAAATTGTTCCAATATATTTAATATATTGGAACATATATTAATATATTAATAGGTTGTGAGCATGCGTAAATCGCGAAATAATGAAGAGTCGCCATTGGTCGCAAGCTATCCTATCTGTTCCGTACCTTTTATTAACATTTGTTAGGTTGAGCCTGTAGGTAATGTGCAGAAATTTGTATACAGCCCCAATGCAGATAGAAAGCCTTTATTAAGAAAGTGCGATTCCAGAAATATCTGCAGGTGTTAAAAACCGTTCATAGTGACCACCTGAAGGTCGGCTACAAACATGCGGTATTCTCAAAAGAATTTAGCACAAAAGTTGCGTCAGGAGTTTAATAAAAGCAAGTCTCAAAATAAACGGAATTGTACAGAATAAGGGATAAGGTTGGAAGGAATGGAATTCATATGCACGTGCAAAAGTCATTGATATCATAGAAAAGTGTTCTTCAGCTAAATGTCAGGACAGGAAATTTATAAATAATTTTAAGCGTTGCGCTCGGAAGAGTTGAAAGAAATCTTGGTGAAAGTCGGACATATAAATTTCATCTTTTGGCGTTCTTTGAAAAGAGTGGGAAAAACGAATGTTTGCTAGCTAGAAATCATTTTTGTGTATCGCGGGACGCCTTGCAGTTTTACAAAAGAGCCAACCGCTAAGAGGGGGATCATTGAATGACTATGACCTTGTTGTGGTCAGGGCGTAGCGGTCAATTTGCGGGCAGCTTTTTGATTTGGTCGGTGAGAGTTCGTAGGCAAAGTTTCAGGAAAGAAAAAATATAATAAACATCAAGGGGAGGAAAATTGAAAATAAAATTTAAGAAAAACATGGAGGTGATGACGATAAGGCCGTAGAAATCCAATGAGAAAGTATGAGATTGAGGAATAACCAATGGCGAGTTAGAGAGAGGTAAATTTCGGGCAAAAGAGTTAGTAACTGGTCGGTTTAGGAGAATTAGGAGCCACAGAATGGCTAAACTAATTATTTACGAGTTTAGGAGTGGAATGGGGGACGAAGATTTGAGCAAATCTGGACGACACAGACTGAGAGAGCAGAGTTTCTTCAGATTTCTCAGAATTTCGATTGCTGATTTTTGTAGAGTAGATTTTTGGTGATGTTATATTTTTATGAGAGTTAAGTGTACATCTTCTGGATAAGTTTTGTGTTTATTAGATAAGTGTGAGTGTTAGAAAAAAAGATGACCATCCCTTCTCTGCACCGGATTACAGGTAAATCCAATTGCCATCAATCAAATATTGAGTGACTTAAGGGGGTATTCTGGTTTAGAAGCCCTAATTTTAGGTGATTTTTCGGACGCGATAAGAAAAAAAAACAAAAAATATTTTTAGTATCCATATTTTTACAGGTTTTTTATTGATATTTAAATAATACAAAACATTAATGATATAAGAAAAAAAAAATCAAATTTAAAAAGCTTGCAGGCCGGCGAAGTGAGGTCTGATGAAAAAATGACTTGTCCTGGTGTGCAGGATATAAATCCTTCCAGTGACCTGAAATGGAAAACCATGAATAATCCTTAAAGAGGAAGGATGTAGCTATCGCACTACGAGACGTTTTTGAAAAAAAAAAAATTTTTTCACAAAATGGTGGCAGTTTGAAAAATACGTTTGTTTTTTTTTTTTTTTTGTCGTTCGGAATTTTTTTAAAATAATTTTTTTTTTTAAATTGAACTCATGGTAGTGCGATACTATAATGCATAGAGAAACTCTATAAAATTTCAAGTGAGTCGGTTGAATAAAACTTGAGATATCATGCACACCGTTTCGTGAAAAGTAATTTCGAGAAAAACGCGTTTAAAGTTTCAGGACTAGTCGCGCTCAGTCGGAGTCGTTTAACGGCGTGTTATACTTACTTTTTATTAATCAGCTATCCCTGCTCCGTACAAAGTACCTTCTTCAACTTCAAATGTCATGTTTAGTGAAGCCCTTTCAGATGATCTAGCAGTTCTAGTTTCCTTGGAAGCCTCAGAAACTCGTACCTCGGACCTGCTAATTCGGTCTTGATCACGTTTGTTGACGAACGCATGAGATTCTGGCCCAATTGTTATTCCCATTTCTGATAAAATCTTTAAAACTGGTAAAAATCCTTCATTAAATATACATACCGCAATGAAGTTAGCAATTTCAATTGTATGGGTACCAGCATGAATATGCTTGGGTGCGAAAGTCCAGATGAGCGAATTTAGAGACTCATTATTCTGAGTTTCTGAGCCCAAGCACCTTTCCAGCAAGCTTTCTGAAGACAAATCTTCGTATATTGGCTTTATTACTTTTTGAACTGCTTCAGTTAAAGGAGGATTACTATGCAAAATTTTGTCGGCGCGTCACAAAATGAGCTGTAACTCCGAAAATAATTTAAATTTCGAAAAATCCTCTTAGGGACATATTCTTAAAGGGTTACACTATGAAAATATGCAAAAAAAGAAAAATCTATTTTTTCGAATTTCTAAACCAGAATCTTAATACCTTAATCTTAATACCTTAAACCTTAATCTTAATAATTAATAATATTGTTTATGATTGCTAAAGTAGTTAAAAATGTGTTCTAGTAAACAATAATAATTTAATTGTTCTAAATTAAGCCATTTTCGATATTAGTTTAAATATTTTTGTAAATGTAAATAAGATTTTTATGATTAATAAATGTTTTGTTATATTTAATTTTTAAATCCATTTATTTTTTTCATCAGAAAAAACACAACGCAATTGAATTTTATTTCTAAATAATTTGAATGTTCTAAATAATTGTTTATTTAGAACAGTTTAAATACCTTTTATGAGTTAAAATAAATTACTGATGGGTCTTTATAATAATGAATCCAATTATTTCATACCCTATGTCACGGCTTAAACAAAAGAGTTTTCATTTCTAACCCATTTAATTTCATGTTTATATTTTCGCGGCGTAACACTTTACATGTACGCAAGTCGCCAAATAATGAAAAATCGCCATGGGTGGCAAATTCGCAAGGTGTCCAATAGGTTTTACATTATTAAAAATACAGCTGAAACAGATGTTCTGATTTTATTACGCTTTAGCTCCTAATTAATATAACTTTTGAATGGCAACATTAAATATCATTGTGTTTCTGAGGAGTGCAAAAGCGGAGTCCGCACTCCAGGTGTAGTATAGCTCAGGACCCGTACAACACGGATTCCCATAACAAAATATCTTCCGTGTTATGTGTGGGAGAGGGTCCGCTGTAGTGTGAAGTTTAAATTTTTATGTACCAATGAACATGCAAGAACCAAGCAATGTGTAGCTCAGTAACATTCTATCTGATCCAATCTTCGGGTTTTGTCTGTTGAAATTATGTCTTTTTTACGAATAAGCCTTATTAGGGGCCGAATGCCTCATACGAAAAGCGAGCGTAGCGAGTCTGGGGGCCTTGGCCCCTAGTAAAAAAAAAAAAAAAAAAAAAAAAAATTAAATCCACAAGTACATAAGTATACTACTAAGTATACACTAAGTATACTACTATCTCACTAAGTTGCACTGTAAGATAGAATTGTGTAAAAATTTAATTAATTAACTATTATCCCAGTTTTGTTACATGTAAATGTTTAGCATTCTTTCCATTTGTTATAATCTATTGTTAAAATTTTACTTGTAAGTATGCAAAGTCTTCTTTCCATTTCTTTATCATATTTCACTTTCAAAATCTTTTAACTGTATGTAAACTTAGTTAAGTTTCCTATTCAAACGAAACACATGAACGCTTTTTGATTACGTGACACCTGGAACACTCCGGCGCAATCGTTTTGTCTAATTCAAACATTTTCCCGCTATCTTTAGGCCGTAGTCCGAGAAAGGCTTAGTAGCTTTATTTCTGGTCATCTTAAATTACGGTGAAATACGATGGAATTTCAGTAATCAGGAGTTTTATTAAAGATTCTTAGTAGATCGAGAAGTTTTTTACTATTTTACAAAGTTTTACAAGAATCAGCTGAAACAAGTTCGAACTATGGCTAACGTATAAATCAAATAAAACTAGAACAGGTGGCGCCAGCTTCTAATCACATTGTGAAATTGTGTTTTTTTTTTTTTTTTTTTCGAAATAGGATTTACAAAAGTGAAGTGATAGTTGCTCAGTTTTTTTTTTTCATGCTACTTATTAAAAATATGTGCTTGTCTAAACAGGTTAGAATACTTTTTATCATATGCTATATGATAACGCTTAATATATGAGTTTTAATGCTTTGTAAAAAAAGAAAATCTCATCAGTATAAAAAAGTTTGTTTTTCTTTTATAATTTTGGAACAGTATATAATTATGTATATATAACAAACTTTAAAAATATTTTAATAAGAAATAAAAATATTTTAATAAAATTTTAATAATATTAATAAAAATATTTTAATTTTTAATAATATTTTAAAAGAAGTAAAGGCCGCTGGCGCTGTCAAAGCTTGTTGGCCGATCTCCTCCTAAACCGTGGGGATTTAAGTTTCGACTAATGTGCCCACAGATTCGAAAAATTCCGAGGAACCTGTTAAGCTGACTTAAATTTCGAAAATCTAATTATTTTAGAAGATATTAATAAAAAACTGAAAAAATAAAGAATGGTTGCCAGATTTGGCATAAAATCATTCATTCCTTTGCAACAAAGCGTTTCCAAGTATGTAGTATCACGTGAAATTGTCAAACCTGAAGTAGAAATATACCCATTTTACGCCAAAATAAAAACTATATGAAATAAGTAACTCAAAAGTGTTACACAAAGTTGACAATTTTCAAATAGTAAGTTCGCTTAGCCAACAGGAGTTTAGAATTAGCGATTATCCATTTTTCCCAAAACAGAATAACTAATATCTTGAAAATGAAAAATAATTAAAATGCAGATTATTTTAAAGCCGGTTCGGTCCAGCTGGATTATTTGCTACCAGTAGAAATATTTGGCGGCTTTAACTATTCCATTATAGCAGTTATAGTACACTTTGGATATTTGCTAGCGCGACGAGATGGTATCATTCGTGGTGCTAAGTACGCTAATCTGCAAACGATTATATAAATGAAAATATGGATAACGGTTTTCCGGTAACCTTAAATGAACAGTAATTATAGGTTGTGAGCATGTGTAAATCGCCAAATAATGAAAAGTCGCCATTGGTGGCAAGCTATCCTATCTGTTCCGTAGCTTTTATTAACTTTACATGTACGCAAGTCGCCAAATAATGAAAAATCGCCATGGGTGGCAAATTCGCAAGGTGTCCAATGGGTTTTACATTATTAAAAATACAGCTGAAACAGATGTTCTGATTTTATTACGCTTTAACTCCCAATTAATATAACTTTTGAATGGCAACATTAAATATCATTGCGTTTCTGAGGAGTGCAAATAATTTTAACAGCGAATATAAGCGGAGTCCGCACTCCAGGTGGAGTATAGTTCAGGACCCGTACAACACGAATTCCCCTAACAAAATATCTTCCGTGTTATGAGGGGGAGGGGGTCTACTGTAGTGTGAAGTTTAAATTTTTATGTACGAATGAACATGCAAGAACCAAGCAATGTGTAGCTCAGTAACATTCTATCTGATCCAATCTTCGGCTTTTGTCTGTTGAAATTATGTCTTTTTTTTACGAGTAAGCCTTATTAGGGGCCGAATGCCTCATACGAAAAGCGAGCGGCCCCTTAGCCTTGGCCCCTAGATTTTTTTAAAAATTAAATAACTTTTCAAAATTTAACTTGTGACACTTTAACCAGTGTCAGTTAACTGGATAGTTTTAGAGAAAACATTCTGAAAGTTCTCGTAGTTATGTGATTATAAGTTTATTTCCTATCCTGAGCGAAAGTCAACCGAAATCCTCCGTTTCCAGGTAGAACAGCCTTAATGTTCAGGTACTCCCCAGTGTACTCGAAACCGACGTCACAGGAGTCTTTCGTAAACATTCATCCAGTATCATTTCAACCAGTTCAAGTTTTAGGCGTTCTTCAAGAATGAGAATCTTTCGCAGAATAAGACCAAGGCACTCTACCTTTTAGTATTATTCACAAATTATCGAACGAAAATAATCTGATGAAGACGATTTTAAATGTCCTTGAAACGTTATCTAAAGAAAATTGTTCAAAACAAGAAAAGATTTTGAGATTTTGAGAACCAAAGAAAGGAATATATTTTATCGCAAAATAAAAGACGTTTATTTTCAATGAAAAATGTATATGTCAGATATAAAATTAATATGTGCTTTCCTTTAACCGCTATTTACGATGATTCTATATTAGGACTAGCTGCGTGCCCGTTCTTCGCACGGTAGGAAACGAAAATTTTCCTTACGTGTAATTCGAATTTATTCATGATGTGGAATCTTAAAAAAAAAAAAAAAAAAAAAAAAAAAATTATTTGACTCTTGACGTAAAGTTTGCGTCATGAGTACTAACCTGGCATCACTGCAGCATAATGACTTAAAAAACTATGTTAGTGTCATGCACTATCAAAAAAGTTAAAAATTTAACGGTTTTCAGAGAACTTCTGGCTTTCAAAATGTCTTATTTTTACATCATACTGTTTTTTTAGGTTCAAGTTGTAGCATTAAATACCTAAAACACTACATGAAATGGACAACCGTTTATTTCTTTCCGAACATGTACCATGTAAGGAAAGTATTGTAATCATGAAAAAATTCGAGAGATTTTGTTGTATTTACACGTTTTGAGGTCTTCTGAATTCATTTATGCTCATTTCAAAAGATGTTTTTAAAATAGCTAGAGCGTTCCACCCCCTAACGATTACGCAACTGCAACGAGAATGTACGGAGGGGGGGGAGGGTATAGGTTGACGGCATTGCCCTCTAGTAGCTTGACCGGATGACAACCACTGTCTAATTAGCCACACCACAACAACGTTAGTGGCGCAATTAAGGAGGGGGCGGTCAAAAGATTTTGTTTAAAAGGGGCGCTTATTAAAATCCTTAGCCTAGGGCACCAAATTTGTTCGGTCCGGCGCTGCACAATCCGATTCGTTTAAAAACGCGAACACAAAGATATTTGTGTATTTGCCAGGAGAGGACAGCTCGCGTCACTGAATGTGTCGCTTAGTCCAAATAAACAAAACAACTGAAAAAACACTCAAAATACTGGTGTTAAACGATAAAGTAATTAAAAAACTTTGTAAAAAACACACATAAGAAGTATTTCTTATGTGTGTTTTTTACAAAGGTTTTTAATTACTGTGTCGCTTAGAGCTACATATACGTCCTCCCCGGAATTTCCCGCCACAATTTGGAACCTCATCAGAAGGTGGGGGACTTCTGATTACTGGCACCCCTCGGAAACTGCTAGCGACCGCCGAGAGGACTTTCGGAACCACGGATTTAACGTGCACGTACACGGTGGTCTTTAGTAGTACGCCGGTATCGAACCCACAACCTTCCGGTTACGAGTCCAACGCCTTAACCACTGGGCTACCACGGCCTTGAACACAATGATAAGAATAGATCAGTACGTTAAACACACACACAATGATAAGAATAGATCAGTACCTTAAAAAGTGGATAATGTGATTTTTGCATCTAAATCCTCTAGATTTACTATGCAGTAAGGTATTTTGGCGCCCAGTGCCGTCGCACCGTTCGCTCCACCCTAGAACCGGCTCTGCATCACTCATATTTAGGACAGTGTTACTCTGTGTTTAACCCTTTGAGACGCAACCCTTTCCCAATGCTGAAAAAGGGACAGTCGTTGCCATCGCTCGACTTAACTACTAGCAAGATGGCGGACGATCGAAACGTTCATCGCGTGCCACAGATCTAGAGACCCTTTTTTGACGTCAGCTGGCTGTGCCGGCACAGCCAAACTTTTAACAAATACCTTGCCCCGCTCTAGAAAAATTTTTTGGAGTTTGCCCCCCCCTCCCAGAAAAATTCCTATGGGCGCCCATGCATATAATACAATTTATTACTAAAAATGTGTAATATCAAATGTAATATATAATCATTTGATCTGAGCGAGGGGGAGTGCGGTGCCTGGGAACCCCCACTGGCTACGCGCCCAGTTAGACCCCCATTAAAAAGTCCTCCGCCCAAGGCACTCTTCGTGCGCAGATGACTTGCATAGGCTTGTCATAACATATAAAAAAAAGCAAAGTCCTTCTCTGGAAGTGTGCTGAGATTAGTGGTTGCCTCCTAAAAGACTAAATCTAATCGATACTTTCAAATCGCAGTGCCGTTCAAAAGCTCTGAAACCCATGCATACATTTATTTCCCCCACTTCCACTCGAATGGAAAAGAGAATGGTGCTGACATCTGCCGACAGTATTTTAAAATGATTTAAGCAAGTTGAAACAGGTTTCTTTATGAAGTCCATCCTTCCTAGATTTTACATTTTAGACTTTCGCAAATACGTTTTTATGTGTTGATGCCATTTATTATAGCATGTTTTTTATTGAAGATAACAGATACAGCATCTATAACTTCTTTTTACCAAGGGGAATAATGATAAAAAAAACGGTACATTAAAGTTTCTAGGGAATGACCACCTTTCAGACCTTTAGAGTGAGTGCATTTTAATGTTAATCCTACTATTCCATTTACAACAAAAAATAATGAACATCATGCACTTAGTGATAAGTGTTGCATATTGCATGCACTTCTTTTATCCGTTTCAAACGTTAATGCAATTAATAAAATAATGTATATACATACATACATTGCATGTAAGTAGTGTCGGATTTGGAGGTGTGGTGCAGTAAGGGCAAACGAAGTAGTGAAGGTCCCTTATTATTTTTCAAACAAATTAAATAATTTTTTCGTCAAAATGTGTGGTGAAATGGTTTCAGCCGTAAATCATAGCCTACTAGACCCGGGCTCAGTGGTGGTAGACTTTATTTACATAAAAGGTGGTTTTCTTCGAAACTTCGCGAAAATACGGGTGAGGATTCCTTAGAAAGACCGTCACGGAGTTACTTACTCTCTCCCCTCCCCCCCCCCCAACCTTTAGGTCTAGATCGCTCTTATAGATAATCGGTCGCATTCCTAAAATCAAATGAAATCAATTATTTATAGAACTAGGGACCAAGGCCCCTAGACTCGCTACGCTCTAGGGCAGTGGTTCCCAACCGGGGGGGTCGCGACCCCCTAGTGGGTCGCCATGCCTTTTATCGGGGGTCGCCGCAGACCGCTTTTGTAGGAAATGAATAGTAAACTATTTTCACGTTTCTTTGCCATGAGACAGAATTTCTCCCTTTTTCTTTGGAAAGAAAAAATCCTCATTCTCGTCTGGGCTTTTGTATCAAAGCTACAAAAACTGACGTCGGTGAATCTAGGAGTGTTAACTAATGCTTGAGAACCCATGCATTAAGACAGATGAATCGGAAATAGGAATTGTAATTAATTTAAAGGAGGTAACTAGTAGCCCCCTTTAATCTGAAATTCAAAGATATTTCCCAGAGTTCGTTGAACAAGAGATTGCACTCCTGCGAAATCCATTTCACGCATCTTTAGATGTCGCCGATCTTCCTGATGAAGTGCAGGGTGAATTATTGAACTTGCAAAATGACTCCTCCGCAAGTGATTTATACCAAGAAAAAACATTAACTCAATTTTGGTGTGCTATGATTTGCTCATATCCGATAACTTCTAAGCTTTCATGTCAAATGTTAACAGCCATTTGCATCCACTTACCTGCGTAAGGTTGGATTTTCAACTCTTTTGCAGATTAAGACAAAAGCCAGTAATAAATTAGATGTCTAAGATGACATGCGGTTGGCTTTGACCAATATTCAGCCAAGAATAGTCGAACTTGTCAAATTCAACCTCAATCATCCTATTTTCATTTAAAAAGATATCAATTTTAAATCTCAAGATATATTTTTTCATTATTAATTTTTTTTCATTGGTCAAACATGGCGGATGGGGGGGGGGTCGCGAAAGTTTTGAAAAATCTAAAAGGGGTCGCGATTAAAAAAAGGTTGGGAACCACTGCTCTAGGGAATGCAATCCCTCACTGTTTTTCGTCTTGCGGGATTTCGGGATTGAGATTTACTGATCCCACGGGATTGACATTTCATTTAGCTAGGACTTCATTTCAACAGAGGAAAATAAAAAAAGTAAGATTTTAAGCACTATGAAGTTTAACTTTAATAATAATAATTAATCTTATGAGATAATTTATACAATAACTTACAGAAATATGAAAATTATAATCATGATTTTCAGAATGATATACTAAGTTATGTCTCTATATTAGTATTAGTTATGCTAGTTGCTAAAAATCAGCAATTTACAGAAAAATACAATTTACTAATACTACATTCACACACTTACGTTATTTTCTTATTGCTGAAAAAAGAACGTACAAAATCGAACAAATCCAATGAATTATTTCCTGGTCTAGATTTAATTTTAGTAAAATAATTAAATGTGAGCATTAAAAAAATTTAAAACGGAAATTAAAACTTTTTTATAATTAATTCCAGACTGTCCGCTAAAAGATAAATTAGTATGAAATATTTCAGTTCATTTGAGATTGGAAGTTTGCAAAAAATTTATATTTAGATGTTTGATCCACACTCCCATTGGAAGATATATAAAAAAAAATAAAACTTTAAATTAAAATTTGTAATTATTGATTCGTTTATTGTTAGAGGAGGATGAAGACATGAATATTCGAAAATCTTCGTTCTGTTTATTGAGAAAGTGGCGTGAAATTGTAATAAAAATAATTATTTCTCAGTATCAATCTCGCGGGATTAGGATCGTAATCTCGCGGGACTAGTCCCACAAATATTTGTGCGGGATCCCGTTCCCGCGGGATCGGGATTGCATTCCCTACTACGCTTGCTTTTTTTTTTTATGAGGCAAATTCGCCCCCTAGTAAGGCTTATTCGTAAGAAAGGAATAATTTCAACAGACAAAACCCAAAGATTGGATCAGGTAGAATGTTACCGACATACACATTACTTGGTTCTTGCATGTTCCTTGGAACATAAAAATTTAAACTTTACACTATTTTTAATTATGTAAAACCTATGGAACACCTTGCGTATTTGCCACCCAAAGATGTTTTTCATAATTTGGCGACTTTGGTACATGTAAATTGATAATTAGTTCTAAGAAAGCAGTCATGCGTTTTCTTTGATAAAAAGTATGGAACAGCTAGGATAGCTTGCCACCAATGGCTACTTTTCGTTATTTGGCGATTTACACATGCTCATAATCGATTAATTACTGCTCATGTAGGGTTACCGGGAAAACCATTGACCATATTTTCATATATTTAATCTTTTACAGATTGGCGTATTTAGCACCACGAAATATACCATCTCGCCGCGCAAGCAAATATCCAAGCTGTAGCTGTACTATAAATGCCACAATGGCATAGTTAATGTCACCATATAATTCTACTGGTAGCAAATACCCAAGCCGAACTTAACCGGCTTTACTGTAATCTGCATTTTAATTATTTTTAATTTTCAAGATACTGGGTGTTAACATTTTGGAATATATGGTTTAGATTTAGCCTGCTTGGAGAGGTAGCCTTTTGCCAGATCGTACCTGATTTTAAAATGCGCTTTTTAAATTAGTTAGAATTAGTAATTCTGTTTTGGAAAAACGAATAATCGGTAATTCTAAACTTCAGTTATCTACGAGAACTTACTATTTGGAAATTGTCAACTTAGTGTAAAACACTTTGACTTATTTATTTCACATACTTTTTAATTCGGCGTAAAATTGGTCTAATTCTACTTCATGGTTGTCAATTTCAAGGGATTCTACATACTTGGAATTGCTTTATTGCAAAGGCATGAATGATTTTATGCAGGAGAAAATTGCCAAGCCTGGCAACCATTATGCTTATTCTTTCAGCTGTGAAAAAACAAAGCTCACTTGAAAAAACATTGGCCTAGCTGTCTGATGATAACAGAAATGTAGTTTTTGGATGTAAATTCATGTTTTGATGATATAAAATACACAAAAAACATTCTACATTTCGCTGAGTAGTTAACCAAAATTAATCGTTCATAGTAAAATTCTTGGACTTCCCCTTAAAAGTTAAGCTGCTGTTGCCGTGTATTTGGAACAAAAGGACGAAAAAAAAATTAACTATTCAAACAAAAAATAAATAACCTCTCACAAAGGATTGTTTCTTCAAGAGCCGAATCACTAACCCATATGTAGGCAGGAAAGCTAAAACCGAGGTTAAATGTCGAGGAGAAGAAACGGAAAGTTACCATTCGAGTGAAAGAAAGAAAAAAAATCTAAGAATACCGTCAGAGAAAATAAGAAAGAAATAAAGTGGGATGTTATGAAATTAATAAAAACATGAAAGCAGGTTGAAATATAACAGGAAAATAAAAGTGAATAAAGAAATGAACACGAAAACGTAATAACGCACAAAGAGAGCAGTAAAAGAAAGGTATATTGACAGAACCAATGTAACATTATTATTATAATTATTTTAATTATTAAACAACAGAACAATAACATTGCTTTCCTTTCTCACTTTTTTCTTATTAGTGAAACAATAACATATGTTAGGTTTGCCAACTTTTATACTAGGATTTACAGGACTTCCGCCATTAAAATTCGGGACTTTTCTAAAAGAAGTAGAATTCAGCTTACTTATTACAGGAAGGCAAGAAACACAATTAAAAACAAATTTATTTTTACATTTTAAATATTTTTATGGAATATTATACTTACTATGGCATAATTATACACGCAATATAGTTAACAAAAGTTAAAAGAATGAAACAAATTAATGAAAAATTAACATTAATTATTAGATTCTTCGATCATTCACCTTTATAATCAAAACAAATAGTACTATCATTTGCAATTAAATGAAATAAACTCTTTTTATCTTTTCACAAAAAATCCACTTCTTTATTCTAACATTATCTCGTGCCATGATTTATTAATGCAATGGCATAAGCTCTCAGCGTTGATACTATTAAATTCTAAACATTATGCTACATTAAAATTCGTAAAAAATAATCTAATTTACATAATTTTTCCGTTTTTATTTTAAAAGAGGGAAAAAAGAATGTTTCACAATATGTCAAAATATCAAAAAGTTATGACGCATAGAATTCAAGATGAGATAGTTTTAAAATTATTGTACGAAACAATTCGCCAAAACAGATGCTTAGTATAAAAATTCCTAAAAGTCGGTAAATTATGTTACGTATTCAGAAAAAAACTGTTTTTAAAAGAAAATTTTCTCCTCTATCCGATGATACAAATGCCGCTTTTCTGCGAGCGTGATTTCCGCCGTTATTACGAATTAGGTGAGAAAAAATGCCAAAATTTGCATAAAACATAAAATAAAAAAATAAATTCTAGGTCGAATTTTGAAAAAGTCGCTTTGAGGTGCACAACGTCATGTTTAAAACTTCCGAGTACCAAATTTGGTGTTTCTAGATGTAGCCGTTTGTCCGTACCGCCGCCAACCCCCCCTTCCCCACCCACACACACAGGCATCTTCTTTTATAATAAGTAGAGATTTAAGTAACAACTAAAATAAGTCTAAATTTAAATTACTTCTTTTACTGAGATTATTATAATTATTTACTTGGAATAAAACTAAAGGTATATTAAACCACTTTTGCCGAAATTATATTGATATACTTATTTAGAAACGAAACAAAGTATACAATCACTTCTGCTGAGATCTTATTTATTTAGGAAAGAAATTTAATGTTTAAAATCTCTTCTGAAATCATTATAATTTATCTAACTATTTATTATAATTATCGAACACTTTTTTTTTGACGCAGATGGATGTGCGGCGCAGCCATCTGTCGTCAAAAAAGGGTCTCTAGATCTGTGGCACGCGATGAACGTTTCGATCGTCCGTCATCTTGCTGGTAGTTAAGTCGAGCGATGGCAACGGCTGCCCTTTTTTCAACATTGGGAAAGGGTTGCGCCTCAAAGGGTTAATCGCCTTACCGCAGATTAGTGTCATTACTTATTCCGGCAGCGTCCAAGAAAAATTCACCCGCATTGATATTCACAAAGGTAAGAACGCTTTTCGCGCAAAATTCGCGAACGAAATTTGGGGCAATTTTCGAACTTCATTCCCCTCCCCTCTCCTCTATTGAACATATCATCGAAATATTAGCCCAAAGTGTACGGCGGGACTTCATGGTTGGAAGGGTATCGTTGCTACAGGAGGAAAAAACTTTGTTAAACATTTTTTTTTTTTTTTTTTAAATCGTAGAGGGGTTATGTACACATTGGAGGAGAGTTATTGCTGGAAAGTATTAGTGTGCGTTTTTGAACTTCGTTAGTGCAACCCACCTCTTACTATACGAATTACACAGAAGAGTCTCGATTATTCGAAGTAACTGGGTCCAACAGCTTTGGAAAAGTCCGAATATCGAGATAAAAGTATGGCAAAACAGATACAAGAATCAGTGAGTTACATTTGTAGTATAGTGGACAATTTTTGATATTTCATTGGTACTTTTGGGTCCTACCATGTCTAAGTGCATAAGACACTGAACGTGGCAGATTACTGAAGAATGAAGGTCCAGGGTTTCGGGCTCAACGTGAGGCTGTCGATCTGACGGCTTGGAGTTTTTGACGATTTTCTCCAGGTGTAAAGTGAATACCCGTTCGAACTGTTTAAAATTCCTCCGCCCAAGGCACACCCTCCCCCTCAGGCAGATGCCGCTTGTGTGGGCTCGCCATAAAACACAAAAGCTGTCTCACTAGTCATCAACAGATCACCTTTCTTTTCTAATTTTTTTTTAAATGATCGATTTCATTTATATTTTTAATAATAAATTATGGTAATTAAAAAAGGGCATGCGATTGAAAAATTTTTGCTTGTGCATGGATAAGTAAAATCTAAATATTGTTACGATTTCCTCATTTAGCTGACGAGGTATTAACAATTAGATGTTCTTTCGTTAACGGTTGGTAAAGAGGAGGCAAAAACTTAAATTATTTTGGAAGGGCTTGATAATGCAACTCACCAATAACTATTTTTTTTTCTTGCAAGGATATTACGTGATAAAAAAGTGAATCTCAAAATATTCATCTATTCATTTTCAGATATTTGTGTCGGTTACATTTTACAGGAAAATTTTTATGAATATCTTTTTTTTTTTTTTCCAATTTGAGGTAGGGAAAAAGATGTGAAAAAAACATTTCAGCCTCTTTCCAAGCTACCAACCCAGTCACGTATGCAAGGATTTTACAATACATAAGGATTATTAATAACTTTAAAGAAATTATTCGAAGTTTGAGAATCCTAAATGTCGAGAAAAAAGCAGTTAAAAGCAACGATTACAAACAGTTTATGTTACTGGATAATAAAAAATTATCAGCAGCTTAAATTCTTTGTAACATTTTATTTAAAATAAAACACGTGTTCTTCAATTAGTAAAAATAAAAATATTTTTAATATCATAAAAAGGAAAGATAACCTGCATTTGGACATATTCAAAGTGTATCTGCTCCCCTTTTTCAGCGAAAAAATGTATTCATAAGAACATTTTGTAGTTCAACGAAAAATACATTCACAATTTATGTTAGTGCATAATATTTGAGTATGATAAGTCTCATTTGAATGCATGACAGATAAATATTCCGTTGTGGAGATTCAATCTGTTCCTTACCCCTCCATATATATTTAAATGAGATCAAGTTTTTAAAAATAATATGATTTGTTTCGAAAAGTAACTTAAAAATTTTCTGTGTTCAATTGAAATCGGTACGGAGATATTTCATTTCTGCATAAGGTAACGATGCTACGCTGCCATATTTGTCGCTTTAAAAAAAATGAATTTTGAAAACTTTTTAATCTGTGTACACTAACACACGCACACAGAGTGGCAACAATTAAAGTAGAGGTGTTTAGAGCCCTACTGTGAGAAAACTGTAGGGCCAAACTAAACCAAATTTGCATTAAATACTGGTTAGACTACGTGGTTTTGATTAAAAAACTAGTTTGGATTTTTGCCATCTGGGGTAAAATGGAGCTGTAAGGTCCATTCTTGAAGTAAAATAGGCATAAAAAGTACAGAAAGTTAACATTTACTAGTTTATTGTCATCACTGACCTGTGTGGTTCAATATGTTTTCCATGCACATTTGTACATGTTTCAAAAAGAGCTTTCTCTGTAGAGTATTCCCTACTGCAGAATGCGGCAGATCTCTATTGATTTGCTTGATGTGCAGTGTTATTCGGTCTTCAAAGTGGATAAGTTATCGATGTTCCCTTGGTATACCAAGCTCTTTACATAACCTCACAACCAAAAATTACAAGGGGTCAGATCACGGGAATGAGCTGGCCACTTCAAAGGACACGCTTGACTTATTCTCCGAGCTTAGGACTTTCTGTATGCGCAGTCCAATGTGAGGGAGTGCTCCATCCTGCATAAATATAGTAGATTCAAGACATCCACGCTGTTGAAGTTGGGAAATAACAAAGTTCAGCAGCATTATTCGATATCTTTCAGCATTGACGGTACAAGTTTTTTGGACCAATTGACGTGTTCTTATCGAAAAAATATGGATCTATGATGAATGAAGCAGTAAAGCCACACCAAATTGTTACTTTAGAAGAGTGCAAAGGTATATTCTGAAACGTATGAGGTTTTCAAATCCCCGATGCGGCAATTCTGCTTGTTTACTATTTCATTCAGATGACAATGTGCCTCATCACTCCACAAGATTATTCCAAGGCCATTATTAGTCGACTTCCATGCCAGCTAGGAACATTAGAGAACAGTCCAAGCGAGCTTCTGCATCTCTTCCTGTTGAGTGTTGCTGATTTTGTTTGGGCAGCATTTTAGCAATCTACGCATGATTTTCCATACCTTTGAATACGACATTTTCAGCTGCCTGGATATTGACCGAACATTTCTAGACTGCTTGACTGTTGCAACTGCATGCACGGACTGTTGGATCCTTTATAGCAGTTGCAACTGCATGTAGTTCTTCATCCCTTACAGGCAGGGACCGATTTGTAGAGATGGACTCTGGGCAACAACTTCATTGGTGGCCTCCTCTTACGAAAGCTTTCTTATATCCTGCAAAACAACTTTCAGATCACAAGGTACAAAGAAGGGTGTTGTGATAGCATAAAAATGATTATTTAATCAAGATGCAGTGGCGCAGCCAGAAATTTTTCTTGAGGGGGGGAGGGTTACGACTACTGCAACTCACATATATGTATACGTCTGTGTGATAAGGGAGTGAAGCATATACATTTTGCACGGCAAAAAATTCTTCATGGGGTTTGTGACCCCCTATCCCCCCTGGTGCTACTGTCAAGATGCAATATGAAATGCAACACTTCGATTAAAATAACATAATGAAGGATAATATTTCAATTATATTATTTAATCTTCAATCGTTAATGTCATTCCTTATTTTTCAACTATCATGTTGCACAATATTTTTGTACTTATTTTTCCAATGTTTACATCAGAGCATTTATGCATAGTGGGATAGATCTTCAGTGTGTTCAACTTAAGCCATTTCCGTTTATATGTTCCGATTGAAAATCAGCTCTATGGTTTCCTCGCGATCAGCGTGCATCACTACATAGTTCACACGTATATAAGTTTGTGTTGAATAATTGCCTGAGACTGTAGCGTTTAGCTAAAAAAGTGTTGGATATAATTCTAGCATTATGAAATAGTAACACAGTGATTATTATTACTATTAGTTTTCATAAAATCAGTTTCTCTGTCTCTTATTTTAAATTAAAATGAAAGTTTGCAAATTTTTAAACTTAAAGGGTAATTTGAGGGGCCCCCTTAGAGAATTTTTTTTGTTTGGGGGCCCGGGCGCTGGCCCCGAATACCCTGCCGGAAATCAGATCCTGGTTATGGGTCTACGCCCTCGTCCTGGTAATATTTGTAAAGTTTCAGAACTTTCGAAATGCATAACTAGTTTTCGCAAACCTGCGATGCAGTCATTGAATCTTCCCTTGATCCTTTCAGTTTCCAAAGTTCTCGAAGGGCAGCAGAAGCATTTTCACTTCTTTGGTAGTAAAATTTTACTAGCAAAGCGCGATCATGTAAAGTTGGCATAGTGAACTTTTAACAGCAAAGCACGATCGTTAAAATGTAGCGCATCATTGATTCCAACACGTTTCCTTATATCCTCAAATCTGGTACTACGTACAATGCCATCGTCTAACTAAATTTTGCATAAGGTTTTGCATTACTACCTCCTTTCTTCGTAAAAATCTGCATATTCACTGCATCACATTACTGCGTGTGATACTTTGCCATCTGGTGACGAAAATCCGAACTATTTTTTTAATCAAAATCCCAGGGCCTAATTAGTATTTATTGCAAATTTGGTTCAATTTGGACCAACAGTTTTCTCGTAATCGGGCTCTAAGCACATCTACTTTAATTATGGCCACTTTGTATACAATATGTCTCAAAAATACTGCCCCAGGCTTGTATTTCAGAAATATCAATCATAGATATATACAATAAATCACAATGTTACGTAAGAATAGAACAAGAATATACATAATTTTATGGTATGGATTAAAATTTTCAGGAGATTAAATTTTACACAGCCACGCTCTAAAATATTCTAAGTTAGTAAAACTTATCCCATACGCTAATTAGGTAATGTACAAAATTTCAACCTTTCGTCATTAGAAGGTTAAGAGACATGAAAATATATGTATGCTGACTTAGCCACTTTTCAATAGGTTGTCGAAGAGAAAAAGTCACATCGGAGGATCGAGCTGCAGGGATTGGACACGAATTACGAAAGAAAGCCATGCCTGCATAAGCATAATACTTCTTGTACTATCTCATAAATAAGTGCAACAATTCCGGGTTTTACCAAACTCCAAAACAAAACTTTTACCGCCAATACTCTAGAAAGATAAAAAAGTTATGCCGAAGAAACGTTATTAAATCCACACCGTTGGTACGATCAGCTTGCAGTTTTTTATATCGTAAAAATAACGAAGATTAAAAAAAAGAGAGAGAGAGAAAACAATCTGCACTATTTTAAAAATCTGAAAATTTATCATTTTCCTGATATATAATAATTTTTTTGCCATTTTTAACCTTAGGAAATTGATTTTATTTGGATGGAAAAGTTTTTATTTTCAACGGTACTGATTCGCAATTTTCTGGATTTATGAAAAAGTTTTATTTAAAAAAATGTACTGTCCGTCGAATCAATTTCTCTGTGAAGAACACATTACTATGAAGAAGTCACAAAGTCACAGTGCGATCAGTATGTATACATTTGCGACGTCACAATGCTGTATTGATATTAACTGGACGAATTTAGTGCAAATGCATATAGCATCACTGAGTATTTAACAGCACCTGAAAACATATTTATACGGACAATTTATATGAAATATCTTGAAACATTCCGCTGATTTATGCAGAGCACCCACTGTTGAAAGGAAATTCTTTCCCTCTGATGTAGCTGTCGTCTGGAAAAGAGGGGAAAAAATATAATGTCAGCTTGATTATAGCACATATATACACTTTCGAGCTGACTTAGGTCAGTTTGAAGACCTGAGCCCGCCCAATCTGAGATAAGTCAGAATCAGTACCCAGTTCCATATTTAAGCTAATTAAGTGATTACAGACTAATATTTTATTTTCATATCAGAAGCGTCGCAATTTAATTACATTTAAGCGAAGTTAAAAGGCTATTTAAAATTTTTAAGATCGTAATTTTCAAGACAAAGTATAATTCATTTTTTAAATTAAATTTCCTTTCGTACTCTGCTCAGCTGCTTGCGACTCATACAGTATGTGAATTGTCCGAAACCCAATGTAGTTAAAATATCAAGTAGTCAACTAGTATGGTTGTTCACAACGGTGGTTGTAGTATGGTTGTTCACAACGATGTTGGGCGGTGTACAGCGAAAACTGTTGGTCATAATGCTACCTAATTGGATGCAAACCTTAATGAGATCATGGGAGAAAGATTTTTGTGGAGAAAAATTATTAGCGTTTCACAATTTTTTAATGTGAAGAAAAGAACAAATTTCGAATGACTTTGTAATTAGTTCAAAAGCATTTACCCCGCATTTTTGCACGTGTAACATGGCCCATTGTGAAGCAGATATTTTATGCTTCCGAATGGCGGGAGAATTTGCAGATTAGAAACTATAGCATTTTGAAACGTTATCTGGTGGTGATTTTTTTAAACTAGCTTTTCCCACGGAAACCTCTCTCCTAGGGTCTTGTTAAGCTTTTCTGCAAATTTGCTTGAGTTATGACCAATAATGTTCCCTTTACTCTGCTCTAAATATTGAAATATTAATTATGAGCACGTAAGTTCATAAGTTTATAAGGTCTTTGCTTGAGGCGTATGCTGGGGTTTGTTTGAGGGGAACGGCGGCTTGTGCTTCTAATAATCCAGGACAGGCGACGATTTTTTAAACTCACCTCACCACTTCCCCAAACTTTTGGAGAAATCATCCAAAACCCTACATCCTACAGGGGATCACAAAGCTGTTGAAATTAATATTAAAATTATAATTAATTATAATTTCATCATATGATCAGTCCGAAAGAAGGCCAAGTTTTGTGTGCATAATCAGACGTTCCGTGTCATATTTGATACAGAATCTTAGTGTGTGACTGTGTCATCTTCACAACAGGTGTCGCACTTAGGAGTTTCAGCTAGGCAAATTTTTGTAACGGGTACTTTTTGCAAGAGACTAGGTAGGATTACCCAACGGTTCATCAAGACATCAGCAGTACGGGTTTCTGAATCACTCCGTGCGCTTTCGCTCCGTAGACAGGTACTTGAATCTTTCTTTATAAATTCTGGAGTCCCATTCATCCTCTTTGTTTATCCATTAAGATGGTGTACAATCTGCTCTCCATGAGCCAGCCGGCATACGTTGGGCGCGAAAGGCCACTCTTTTGCCAGTTTATCTGCTTGTCCATTGGGCTCAATGCCTAGATGTTCAGAGACCAAACGAGGACCTAGCTACTCGAATGCTTGCTGCAGGCTGTTGAACAGCGCAGATGACCGAGGATGAACACATTGCAGCACATTAATTTTCAGACAGATTTGCAATTAATCGACTCACTTCACATCACTAGATGATAGTTGATAAACAAATATTGCAATCATGAATTAAAATGGATTTTTCTGTGGAACTTTTAACATTAAAATTTTTCGCCATTACAATACTTCTTTTTCCTTCGTACAAGAAATTGGAAAAGAAAATTCTCATTTCACATTCTTACCATAATAAGGGCAAATATTAGTTGTGGTGAGGAAATATTTTCTTCGCTTCCCATCGTTTCTATGATAGAGCTCATAGTCCATGCCCATGGGGGCCCAAACAGTGCCATATGTGCTAGATGACTGGTTTCGGAACTCTTCATAAGACCGACTGGCAATTCCGACGTACTGACAGCCATTTGGATTGATCGAGAGCCTGTAGAACTGAATGGACTGAATATGAGAACACAGCTGAGGCACTAAAGTGGCAAGGGCTAAAAAAAAAAAAAAACATGTGGTTACTAGGGAGAAAATTGCACATTTATAAGTTTTGCAGTTCTCACAACAAGCAGTTCATGGATCATTATCCAAGGATAGATATCACAATAGTTAAATAAAAATGGTCTCGAAAAATCCGAAACCAGAGGAATCTTTGTCTCCTTGGGATAACGTAAAATTATGTGCATCTCCGGCTTGATATGCTATCGTTACTTCAACACCGAGCTACACTCCACCTGGAGCAAGGAGTATACAATAATTTGAGACGCCACAGGCAGCTTTTGTAATCCATAGACCGTATGTAAACACGTGATTAAACGTTATTTTATCGTCATCTACACTTGACTTGCTGAAAAAAATTCGAGTCTTCTCTTCAGTTGGAACTGAAGCACAACTAGTAGCTGGCCATATTTTGGACACCATTTCCGGTTTGAAGCATGCCTGCTGCGGTTGCGATGTCTCATGCATACAGTCTATAGCAGTGATTCCCAAAGTGGTCCAGGTGGACCCCCAGGAATCCACGGTAGACTAGACAGGGGTCTACGTTGGCGTGAAAAAAAGCGGGATTCATTCACATTTTTTGACGAGATTTGGGAATATGGTAGAAATGTAGTAGCAGGGGGTCCACCAAAACCAGTAAAATTTTGAAAGTGATCTACGAGGAAAAAAAGTTTGCAATCCTCTGGTCTATAGCGATGAAGCCGGAGGAAAAAGTTTGTCCTCTAAGAACCTTACCTTCGCTCCGCTATTTGACCTTGCGGCGACAACTGTGTTCGTGTGATTTCACCACTGAGCTCAATACAGCTCAGTGTAATTTACAAAAAGCTACCAAACACTGTTGCCTGATGGCTACAAAACTTGTGGCACCTCTCTAGTATTCTATCTTTCGGATCTGGAATGAGGAGACCCATATGATTTCAATGGTAGTATATGCAAGCCTTTATGGGAGAATACATGAATAACGCAATGAAACAACATCCCTACGTGTAGCATGTATCTGTTCACCATTATTTCTTATTTTGCTTATCTTCGTCGGTCTCCGTTCTATAAACATAGCGTGCCCCGAAGTGGTCTCAGCCAGGTCCTGATTATTGCACGGTCCTTTCGGGTTCGTGCTCTAGGCAAACATGGAGGAATAGGCTAAAACATTGAGTTTAGAGAGATATATAGGGGCACAAAATTTGAAAAGCTCCCTCGGCACAAAAGTGTTATTATCAGGCCCTGGTCTCAAGTACTTGCTTGTGAATTAAAGTGACCAGATTTTTTTACAAGGAATTGGGGACAAATCAGTGTGGTGTGACTAATTCTGAAACAAAAACTGGGGGCATTCTATGAATACAACAATCTTCTCAAAAAAGCTTCTATTTATTCAGCTAAAACATTGTTAACATCTATATAATAAAAAAAACATGATTATTTTTTTTAAAAATTGGGAAGAAATAGTTATTGTAATTTATTGTAATAAAAATTTTGTACTCAATGGCTGTTTTACATTTTGGAAACAGATTAAAAAAGTCCTGGAATAGGGGACTGTCTCCGAAAATGGGGGACGTTTGGCTACCTTATTGTAAATATAAGAAAAATTTGCTTGTAAATATAAGAAAGACGTTTTTTCGATGCTAGTGACATCTAGTATCGTTCTAAAACTAGCTGCTTACACATTAGCTGTTTTCTATTTAGGTATACTATGATTTAGGCTTCAAAATAAACATGTTCCAATTTATCAGTAAGAATAACTGTGTGTTGAAATTAAACATGTTGAAATTAAACATTATGTTTGTACATTCTAAAACCTAAGGCAACTAAAGAGCTTAGCCAATTCGAGTATAGATTGATTAATGATTTTCTCCAATGAAATTGCTTTTACCTTAAGTAGTCAAGATTTGCAACATCTTTTTGGAACTTACTAAAATGGAAGATTTTAGTTTTACTGGAAATCGTTCATAATAATGTTGAAACTTGTAACTTTCTCATGAGGAGCTCCCATAAAGTCTTTTGTAGTGTTAGTAGAAATAAATGCTTTAAAATACTTTCTTAAAACCCTAGTTACGAATTTACTCGCCTTTTTTGTAGGACTCCAGTGAGATTCCTATGCAATTTCTAATGCTGGTGCTCAAGAAAAATCTTTAGCTTCGATCGCTTAAACGCGCTTTGTAGCTGACGAATTAGTTAGTTCTACCTAAGTGTGTAAGCTCCAGGTGGAGTGTAGCTCAATCTACTGCAAGTAATTAGCTTCGTGGATATGTTGCCAAGCATGCGAAGAAAATAAAATGAGAAATAGATAGATTAGCCTTAAAAATTCGAGTATGTTGAAAATGCAAATTAATGATCTAGTCTTTCCATTTTTGTATATTTTCATTATTCAAGTCTAAAAACTTTTAGTAATGATTCCAGTTTCGCTGAAATGTGTTAAATTTAACAACTTAAGCGATAACAAGATATTCTGTTACTACAGAAACTTAGAAATGTTGAAAATAGAATATGAAATTAACAATTTATTTTAAGTGGACTAAAATTAAATGTATGGAGTGTAATTTTCATTTATGGTATGTGAATTATATTTTGCTACCAGAAGATTGCTTTTTACATTCTCGGATGGTAACGAAGCCACAGATGAACATGTGCCTTAGCCTCTTAGCATAGAAAACGACCCCTGATGTCGGATTATTTGAGACCCATTTTTTTTTTTTCACTATTAAGATACTTATCCTTTTATTTTCATTCATAATGCAGGCCGTGAATCTAATACACTGAAATGAGGTGAGGAAGAGATTGGTAATGACACTGCTGAAATTTGAAGCTGAATAAACATTGTTCTAAGTAAATTTTAATGTATTATAAACCACAATGCTTCTGTGTTACTTTTCTCTGCAGTAATACAGACAAGCTTTGTACTTCTACAATATTTTCCGAGAAAAACATGACATAATCTCAGTTGCACGGAAAAAGAAATTCCATTAGAAGCATGGATTAGTATTTGCATGTGCTTACAGAGCGAAGACGCTCAAAACATCCACAGTGCTTATCAAGTGCTTACGTTCGATCTATTATTGTCCAGTAGGATATTTTTAAGATCTTTCTATTTATCCAAATATATGCAAATAGCGATATTCATGTTTCCAAAAACTGGTAGAATCCACTCAAAACATAGAAGGTTGTCAAGATCTTATCTTAATCCCTGATGGTCCATGCTGTGAAGCTGCGACCAATTCTGCCTCTTTACGAGACATGACTATGTAGTCGAGCAATACCATCAAATCGGGATTTTAAAACCTTTCTGCACTCTTTGCAAACTGGTAGAGCTGATTAATAAAGCTCACTTCCATCGTTATAGATTACTTCGTCAAAGTCCAAGAAGACAATGGACTAGCTAGCTCGAGAGCTCTTAAGGCAGTGACTTCCGTCATATTTTGTATTTATGTTTATTAATTTTTTATTTTGGGATATTCCCCCCCCCCCTCTTTATTTCTGTATAGCTTTGCCACAGGAAAAAAGAAGTATTTCCTATAAAGGTGTTTGTCCATACACCTTAAATGACGTCATACCTTTTTTCTTGAAAACTGTGGGTTGTAGAGGTACAGTGTCTTGGACACTTTAACCCTTTGAGGCGCAACCCTTTCCCAAAGCTGAAAAAAGTGCAGCCGCACAGCCAGCTGTCGTCAAAAAGGGTCTCTAGATCTGTGGCACGCGATTAACGCTTCGATCGTCCGCCCTCTTGCTGGTAGTTAAGTCGAGCCTTGGGAACGGCTGCTCTTTTTTCAGCATTCAGCAATCTATCCAGCTGTTCTCGCATTCTTCCATTTTTCAGCAGATGTCAGTGCTGTTAAAAACAATCCTGACCATTTTTTTACAGGAAATGATGCGTTAAAAAGTAAAGGATTCTCGTGGAGCTATGTCACACGCAACTATTTTTATAGAAATAAAATCTATTCTTCGTGACTAGCAACAGTCAAAACGTCAGAGTTTGGTGTTTGCAGAGCGGGAACACTGCGTGTTAAAGGGTTAAAGGCTAATCGGACAAACGAGGATTCTGGCTATTTGAAGAAATTTTCTTGATGGTAAACCTTGCATACGCTCCCTCTTCTCAGTAAATTCAATGCAGATGCTATTTTACTCACCGAAAAAGAAGTATCTTTTCAGTACGGCTTCGAATCCATAGTAAATGCAACTAGTTTGAAATCGTCCGCCGTTGGGATAGAAGTCAGCATGGCCTAGTTGTCTGCTATCACCAATTCCTATAGCTGTTGAAAACACGATACGTAAATCATTCTGAAAGCATCTGTTATGACACATTTTCGAACAATATGCTATTTGCGTACCGAGTGACGGGCAACTGTCCGTTCGTTCCCTTCGTCATAAAGACTTGACGACAGATGAACCCTTTCTACACCCATCGTTGCTATCAAGTTCGTGTGTTTGAATGATCATTTAAAGATCCAAGCCGGCAAGCAACGACGATGACAGAAAGCTACCAACGCTTCTTTGAGACAAAAGGAACGAACAGGTTAAAATAAGAATATCAAATCTTTTTTGTTTTAATCACTGAATTGTTTTAACTGAGAAATTTCATGTTCTCAACACTTTGGCATCGAATGTGGGTAGTTTTCTTGCTGTGCATTTGAATGAACATGTAAACTACTCATGCAATTTCAAACGAAAATAGCGATAAGAAAAATAATTTAAATTGAAAATGTTAGTATGGTCTTAATTGGTACACACGAATAATGTAAGGTAAATGTCTGCGAGTTATTCCAAGCACGTTTTATTACTATTTAGCGTTAAAAACACAATATCCTTTATTTTCAAAGGAAATTAACTTAAAGAGATTCGAGTCACCAGAACAGCGAAAATACATTAAGTAAATGAGAGATATATTGAACTAGCAGACCACTTAAAGTAAATATGTTAGTTAAATTTTAAAATGTTTAACTTTCGTTTGCTTTTTAATTAGATCGGGCATAAGGATTTAAATCTGATTTAATAGCTTTTTTCTTTAAAGATGATAGATTTTTTTACAAAATATTTTGAAGCTGAATTAAATAAATATTATAAGTTTCCAAGTAAAAAAAAGAACTTTCTATCAAAATAGATCAGATAAGCTTTTGTAAAGTTATGTTTATAAATGCATACATATTATAATTGAGTGTGCATCAATTAAAATAAATTAAGTCATAAAAATGAAATTTTTTTGAAAATTTCAAGCAAAACTATATTTTTATCAAGATGGGTGCTTGACGTTTATTTTTAGTTTTATAATTGTAAGTTATATAAATGTAGTAAAAAAAAATATAAAACGTAAATAAAATACATTCTTTTAACAGCAATATCGTTTTGTTAGTTTTTAATGAATCTTTATAGTCATATGCAGATAGTAAGTTACTTTATGGGTTTTTTTCTTACTGTATAGCTACTATCCACCAACAGATATATTTATTGATATAACTTTACATCCAACTTATTTTAAAATCATCATAGTTATTTATTCTGAACGTATTTTGTACACTTCGGCAAAATGTGCTTCTTTCCTTTTAAAGAATATAATAAAATTGTAAAAACAACTTTTAAACATCAAATGTACACTTAACTCGAAGTATTCTTCTTTAAGTCGAAGTTCCTTTAAAAGTTTTAATTTAATTTAATGGTTTTTTAAAACCCGTAGAATAAAAACAAACAAACCAAGATTATTGTTTTCTGTTTTTAACCCATTTGTGCCTGGATATTTTTGCGACTTTCTTCGATTTTTACTGATAACAGAAATAATAGATAAATTTCTGACGTCAACTTCTTGAACAAGGGATGATTTCTTTTAAAATCATTATGCATAAAAATCGAAATATCAACATCCTACTTGGCCATGTTAAAATATTTTGTAGAGTTGAGGCTCAATACTCATGAACAAAGGCTAGGAAAAGTAAATAATGTTTTCGACTAATAGCGAAAATGCCGTCCCAAAAAAGGGACACTAGGCATAAATGGGTCAAACTACGCGTTCCTTACCATTCACATTATTCCACGGTGAAAAAAGAAAACTCCTTTTTCCTGGTGATTTACCCGGGTTCAAGAATGGAGAAGAAGCTTCTTGTGCATATTTTCATCATGAAGATACTGACAACTACAACTCCCCCCCCCCCCAAACTAAATATATTACAATATCGATTAATCACTATTATTACACACACAAATTTAAATTTTTCATGAAAAGAGAGCAAACGCCAATAACTCGAGCTTCTGATTCTTCGAAGTATTTGGCTGGTCCCTTGGGCCGAATTATTGCGAGTGACTGTATTAAGAAACGAAGAAAGTATACATATATATAATCAAAAAGTCCATAAAAATTTAAAATATTCATTAAAAAAGAACAAATAAATAATAATGATAGAAAATTGCAGTTTGCTTGCACAAATAGGTTAAGAAGGCGATCGGATTCTTTTTCATGACAAGAATGGTTGTAGTTCTAAATGCTACCCATAGGTGACGCTGACATGCACAATGGGAAGCAAGTTTCCAAATAAAAAAAATCCAAATCTCTCTATTTTTCTTCATGCAAACCGCAGTTTTGTATCATGATTTTCTCTTTTTTAATGAATTTTTGAACTTTGATGCAGCCGCGATGCGTCAAAAGCTCGTAAAAACTTCAAAAATTCATTAAAAGGGAACAAATTATGATACAAAATTGCAGTTTGCTGGTAAGGATTATAGAGAATTCGGATTTTGTTTTTGTTTATATATTGGAACTTGCTTCCCACTGTTCAAGTCAGCGCCACCTATCGATAACATTTGAAAGTACAACTTTTGTTGTCATCGTGTTTAAAGATGTTACTTTTACTACTATCATTATATTATTTTATTTTCCACAAAAAATTATTTTAAGTTAGCTTTAAAAAAGGTAATAAAAGCAAGCAATACAATAAAATTAGGTTTCAAGCAAATCAAAATGAGTCAGTTGTTTCATTTTTCGCCTTCTCGTTATTCGTTCTTCCAGATTTTCTCAAATGTGAAATGCGCCAGCTTCCATTTTATGAATTTTTCAGTTTACCAGCCGAAGCCTGAAAATTTTGCATTCCAAATTTTTCTGCCAGAATAACAGCACTGCAGTAATTGCTTGATTTTATATTAGTATCGCATGGGCAAATCGGGACTTTGTCCAGGGCCCCCACTCAAAAGGGTTACCCACTTTAAAATGTTGTTCCGAAATATTCTTTTTTATATCAAAATTTTATGAAAAATACGACAAAAATCATTGACGGAGGGGGGGGGGCAAATTCATCAATGCCCAGGGCCCCTGTTGTAAGACTCCGAACGGCCAGATTGACGGACGCGACCTGAGTTTGAACCAGGAACTTTTCTTCTCCCAGTTGCCAGCGCTATGCGCTCAGCCACTCATCGGGCCTCCAGAAATTGGAGTTATGTGGCAAGCCTATGCTAGAGGCATCTGCATTCTGGGGCAGTTGCCTTGGTCGGAGGATTTTTTCAGAGGTTCTAACGCGTATTCACGTTAAATCTGGAGTAAACCATCTGGAAAAACTCCAGATAGTTAGATCGACAGCCGCGCGGTAGGCCCAACACTTAGACCTTTAAACTTCAGCCGCCTATCATGTCAAGTGTCTTACCCACTCGGCCATGGTGGGGCCCAGAAATTAGAATGTTGGATGCTCTTGCTTCATGCAACCATTCGTTCCAAGGCACTTCTGCAAGGCACGCATGCAGAAGTGCCTTGGCAAACTCTTCCAATCGGCCACATTGCCTTTTCGTCCGTTTTGATTTGGATCCCGAACTAAATTTTTGTGCTGCTTCAAGAATTTTCTCTTTGCTTCTAAAATACCTTTGAGAATACACTCAGGTAGTTGAGATTGTCTTGCGAATTGCACTTTTGACATTCCCCGACACTTTGTTCCCACTCTTAAAAAAATTTCCCTTGTTCCTGTAGCGTAAGATGAAAAAAAGAAATCGTTGTTAAACAGAAACGTCGTCGTCTTTGAATAGAAATTTTTTACGCTGGAGTTGCTGGGACTTTGAAATATCATCTTTGGAAAGAAATCGTCGTTAAACAGAGAGTCAACTGTACTTTTTTTAATTTCAGTTCAAGTGAAAATTTGAAATTTTTTTTTAAACTTCCCTAATCCATAGTGTATTTCTAGCTCTGGGGTGGGGGGTGGGGGCTCGAGTCCCCAGAGCCCCCTCCCCCCCCGTGGATCCGCCACTGGTTCCAGAAAGGTTTTATCAAGCTTTAATTCTTCATCTTAGAAATAAGCGGACAATACAAATTGAAAAAAATGTTCAAAATAAGGTACAAAAGAGGAATACGTCAAGAAAAAAAATCTCGTTAATTTCAAGAAGTTACCCATATTAAATTTTTATACGACCCCCCCCCCGTACAAAAAGTATTCCCAAACAGTATAATGTGCTCCATACACAGTAATGAGGTGACATACAAAATTTGAGAATTATATCCTAAAAATTTCAGAGATGGAAAATAAAGATATGCTGACTTAACCCACTTTTCAATGACTGTTGCAAGGAAAATATCCCATCGGGTGATCGCATTTCAGGGGTCGTGTGGAAATCACGAAATAAAATTTTTTTTTATTTTTTTTGTACGATATCAATAAACTTTTGTATTCATCCTATGTAACCCAATACCACGTTTGAAGATATCTCTGAGACGTTTTATGATGAAAGGCGGAAATTTTCTGAATCCTCTCGTTATTGTACGGGTCAAATTTTACTGATTGGCATTTTTTTGTGCGGTTGTCGTATACAAATTTAAAAAGAGTAACTTTTTAAAGATTAATAAGAGAATTTTTTTATTAGCATAATCTTTTCGCCCTACCTTCTTTTGAATTTTTAAAAAAAAATTATTTTACATTGCCCACTTATCTCTTAAAGATAAAGAATTAAAGTGTGTTACCATGTTTTGGGGACATCCAGTATATATTCTGTACCTCAGAACCAGACTAACGTAAGTAACACTAGAGAGGAGGACACCAAAACTGTAAGAAATGAACTCTCCCAGATAGCACGGCAAACTTGCATCAAACTTGCAGCAAGCTTGATTTATCAAGTCAATAAACTTGAATTAAGCTTGAAAATTTCAAGCGTGTAAGCTTAATGCAAGCTTGAATCAAGTGCTTTAGTTTACACTTGCTCAGCTTGCATTAAGCTTGACATAGCAAGCTTAATTTCAAGCTTAAAAATTTTTTTCTAAAAAAAAATTTCTTAAATACACGAGGCGCCCGTCGGCGAACTCGCCCCACATATTTTATTTTTCCACGCATTTCCCCCTCTATGCTGAAATTTCAAGTTAATTTAATCTGTTTCCATCAAGCGTCCGCGATATAACCCGAGACCTAAGGGTTGGGAGGCCAGCGTCCCAACCGTTCAGCCAATCTGCCTCGCGTCGGGACGACCTAAGTTTGAAGTGACTGTCATGGTTGTCACGCCGTTTTCTGGCGAGATCGATCAGTGCCCGATGCCGATTTCTTTCTTTTATTTTTCCATGGGATGAATAAAAATTAAAATAATGTTATGTGTGATTTATAGACTCTACTAATTGGGAAATACAGCATATATAAACTTATAAACTTAAAAACAGCACGCGTTTTAAAACTTTCAATATCGCGACACTCATGTTGGGCAATACTGGCCAAAATCGAGACAAACGACTGATTTAGAAATCAATTTCGTAGTATAATTGTATTTTATTTTGAAGAATTTTCATATTTGGAAATATCGAATCTTTTTTTTTAATTCTATGGTCAAGTACATTTATGACTGATGATAAATTATTTGTTATGTGGATGTGGCTTTCCAAATCAAGCAGTCATCAAGTTGTATTCAAGCTTGACCGTTCGAATGACTTCTCCAAGCTTGCTGTAAGCTTAAAATGAATTGAACTGTCAAGCTTGTATTAATACGTCAAATTCAAAGAAATGTCAAGCTTGATTTAAGCTTATGTGCTGTCTGGGAGGTCAGGTTGCAGAGCTAATAATTGAATCAGTCAACAAAAAATTACTGACATTATTAAATTTGTATAGGTATTTCGTTTAGAATCTTAACCTGAAAATCGTTATATATGGACTTACGTTCATCTGGTTAAGTGATACAGTATTTTCCCTTTAAAGATATGTTGAAATTTGACGATTTTAAACATTTAGAAGCTTTGTTATTAGTTAGATAAAAAATTATTAAAATTTATTACACCGTGAGTTATTACAAAAATGTAATAACTCACGCTGATAATATTGTTAATTATTCTTATTTTATGATAATTGCTTTTCCCCACATTTTTTTAAATGAGATTTTTTTTTTTAGATGTAAAAAATATTAGGATGATGGCTGTTTTTCGCCATTCGATGTTTAAAAAAATGTGAGATGGTTTTTTAAGAAAGACGCTAACTAAAATGTATTTACATTTTATAAAAGGTAATAAATAGTTAATAAGCAACTTTTCGGTTCGTTTCTGTCATGCTTATGATAAAAACGTTATGTCCTTTTATTTGTCTAAATTTATCAAAGTTAAATCGTGTTTTATAATTTTATTACATCTTAATTGGAAAGAGAAATCTGGCCGAAATCTCAGAATACAGTGTGTACAAAGGCTATATACTTACCAAAGCAATCCACACCGTTGCTGTGTATGACATCTACAATCCTGGCATCTCTGTAAGTTATTCGCTGATTTGGCGGAGAATATGCGAAAGGTGCAAAAGCAGGGTCCAGAGCTAAAATCGAAGAAAAGAAATCCGAAATGCTTTTAAATGTTAAAAGTGCAGTATAGTGCTGAATAATATATATATATAGTAATATATATGTATGTAATGTATGAAAAGGTAATTTGGGTTTTACTAGTTTTGGTATCGTTCAAGCGGTACTTTCACTGTAAGTTTTGCTTTTCTGTCTTACTTGCCACGCGCGCTCTGGAGCTATGCTTTATTTATTTTGTTATTTGTCAGACATCAGGCCGTCGATTCTGAGTTCTTTAGAGTGTACACGTGGCCCCACGCCTTCGTAGCCCCGGATGCGGGTCATGTTGGTAAATGTGTGTGGTTCGATTAGAGATAAGAGAGAGGCGGAGTTATGTCTTCGCAAACCACGTGGTGTGATGAACGTAAATACACCCGCACCTCGAAAATCACCAGACTTCTGCCACTGGAACTGCTTAATTAGTCCACGCTGATTTTTGTAACCGTCTCCCCTCTCCTCTTCTCACTCTATATTGTAACTTAAAGATAATGTTTAATAAACCGTTTTACCTGCCTTAACTCTGGAACTTTACTGAAATATCTGACGTCACAAATAGTCGACAGGATGACTGCCTGTGTGCCAATTAAAAATTTTAAATTGTAAAAAATTAACGCTCAATAGTCCGGGAGACGGGTTCATCGCCCACCGTTCGCAGGAGATGCAGCGCGCCCCTTAGCGACTTAGATTTTTAGAGTTGAAGTGAACATTAGAGTATTATATTTAAATGGTCATTAATTGTGTGTGTTTTTTTAAAGTGCTATTTTAATGTTGATTAAAAAAAAAAAGAAAAGAAAGAAAGAAAAAAAATTGTATTGATATATCTGCGCTTTTTTAATTAATATAGTATTTTCATTAAGGTAAGTTTACAATTGAATTGTGTTACTAAATATTTTATTTCAGTTGAAGTTTTATACTGGTCTTACTATTATTAAATTAATGCTTAAATTACTACTGCATTACCTATATTTTCTGAAGATTTGAAATTTGAATTTTTGTTATTTGCATACTATGACGTAGTTTAGATTCATTTGATTATTTACCTGAAATGACTTACCGATTGGGACTCTCAACTTGACACAAATTCTAATTTACTTGAGATTATGTCATTTTATTCACTGAAAAGTCACTTGAAAATTTATGACAAATTCATGCACCCGGGTACGATAACTTAAATGAAAACAACAAATACTTATTGTGTCAATGTAAATAAAAATTTTTCTTGCCTTATATTAGGTTTGCTTAAATGTAGATGTTTTATTTTGAATATTTACTGTGCAAAATTTTTGTGTGCCAAAATGATCGTATATTATTTCCTTTATTGAATAATGATGCCAACCTTTTTTTTTCATGTAGTAAAATTTAAATTTGCCTAGTCGGTTAACTAGTAATAAAACCTCTGAGGAGAGTATTCGCCCTCAGATTGTTAAGAAGTACTAGTAATAACAATTTAAGAAAGCAGAATAAGCCATTGCTAGAAATAAAAAAATGTTAGGTCACATAAATGCAGTACCTCTTTCAGGCTATCATTTATTGTATTACCTTGCCAAATTCTTCTAGCAGCTATGGTTTTCGAAATTTTCTATACACTATACACATTATTTAAATTTACTTCATTTTGCCAACTCCATTTTTCCAAGTTATTTTCATTCCATTCACTTTATGCCATGCAAACCAAAGCCATAAGTATTTGCCAAAGAAAATGAATGTCAGCCATGTTTATCCATTTTGTTTAATTATATTACTATAGTGTTGTACAACATAACTCCAGAATTCTAGTCAGAAAAATTTAAGGTGTCTAAACTTGAAAATTAGATTAGTTCGCAGTTTTAAGATTAGGTTGCAAGGACGTCTGACTCGCAAGTGAGAGACTGGCCACCTCAATGATATTGTAATGTATGAAAAGGTAAATTGGGTTTTACTAGTTTTGGTATTGTTCAAGCGGTACTTTCACTGTAAGTTTTGCTTTTCTGTCTTACTTGCCACGCGCGCTCTGGAGCTATGTTTTATTTATTTTGTTATTTGTCAGACATCAGGCCGTCGATTCTGAGTTCTTTAGAGTGTACACGTGTCCCCACGCCTTTGTAGCCCCGGATGCGGGTCATGTTGGTAAATGAGTGTTCGATTAGAACACTCATTGATGGGGTTCGATTAGAGATAAGAGAGAGGCGGAGTTATGTCTTCGCAAACCACGTGGTGCGATGAACGTAAATACACCCGCACCTCGAAAATCACCAGACTTCTGCCACTGGAACTGCTTAATTAGTCCACGCTGATTTTTGTACCCGTCTCCCCTCTCCTCTTCTCACTCTATATTGTAACTTAAAGATAATGTTTAATAAACCGTTTTACCTGCCTTAACTCTGGAACTTTACTGAAATATCTGACGTCACAAATATATATATATATATAGTGCTGAATATTTAACTTTTTCTTAGGCCACTGTTCCCAATTGGGAACATCAAATTAAAACTTAATTGAAAAATTTAAATTTATGAATATTGACTTGTAAAAAATAGTAGATATGGTTAAACAATGACTTGACTTTTCGAAATAGAATTTGCATTTCTATAATTAGCGGGAAACTGGATGAAAAATCATAAAAAT
This sequence comes from Cheiracanthium punctorium, assembly GCA_038373885.1. NCBI lineage: Eukaryota > Metazoa > Arthropoda > Arachnida > Araneae > Cheiracanthiidae > Cheiracanthium > Cheiracanthium punctorium. The sequence goes on from JAWZYV010013819.1 coordinate 1,533,446, forward strand.
AGCCATTTTCATAAACTTTTAGAGAGCTATCTTGATACACCCCTCTCCCCCTTCAAACTTAATTTCACATCTTTACTTTAAAATAAATCTTTCATTTATTCTTAATATTTCTCTTATTATTTAAACTGCCCATAAAATTATAGTCAAAGTAGAGCCCATAAATATATAGCCAGAAATGACCAATGTTCCCAAATGGGAATACAGTAAAAATTGAGAGGCACAATTTTTCCCACCCCATTTAAATGAGTAATATCTTTTAACTAACGCATTAGAAGGCAAAATATGTCTGAATGTGAATTCGGTCTGCAAAAGGTCAAAAAAGTATCATAATCCATGCATTGGCAATATTTTTTCCCTTGCATGGAAAAAGAAGCCAATGGGAAGCGGCAGTTCCCCCCTCTGAAATGAAGCAGGTAGTTACTAAATGTGTCTGTGTGTGGGGGAGCAGTTGGACTCCAACGTCTTCCTTCATGGTCTTCTCACCCCCCTCCTCCAGTATAACTTTTAGCTGCACCCATATTTTCCTGTTTCGTTACACGCGAAAGATTTATTTCGCATTACAGAATTCAAATACTTGGCGTACCCGGCAGCCCACATCAGAAATCCCCCTCCCAAAGGAAATGGGTGTATTCTTCCTATACATGCTTTCACAGACATCTCTGAGCAGTGTTGACACGCTGCTTTGGCGTTGGCGCGCGATATTGCTGTGCGGAAACGGGTCAACGTGTTAACACAAAAAAAAAAACAAATGACTATTATTTTCCGATATAATTAAGACCAGATTGTACGGTGGGTAACGCACCGTACTACGGTTTCGGGTTCAACTGCCGGCGGTCGGGGTTCGATCCCCTACTGGAGGTGGCTGTCATTGTGTCCGTCCCTTCATAGGAGCGACGTTGGTCCACCTACTAGGTGCCCCCATAATAAAGAGACCGAGAACTCCGGCCGTAGTAATGGCTAATGACTCGAAGGCAGAGGCCCGCCATTGAAAAAAAAAACCTGTTCTAATCATCAGTAATGTAATAATATGCAAGTACATTTAAATATGCACTCAAATTACAAAAATTGCTTAAGTTCCAATTATTTGTTATTTAAATTTCATGATTTCGATATTTAGAGCTTTCCCGGTTCGAGTTCGAGGGAAGCCTGGCCGGGTTTCACTCAAACGATCGACACTTTACTACATATGTAGCTCCAAACTCCTGTAGGATGGACCAAAACCTCCACTTCTCAAACCCTATGACGTGCCCTGCTTCCCTTTAAAATTTTACCGCAATACTTTTGGGATATCCTGTAAGCGTTTTTCCTTGCTGTATGATTCCGATTTTCCAACACGTTTCATCTATTCTCCTTCTTAATCATCGAGTAGATCGTCATTAATCCCCTTCGGCCCTGACGTCTTAACATTAGAACACGTCTTTGTATTTACATTCTTCATTTTCAAGAATTTCAACACCAAAGCCTAGCGTCCTATTCATTATACATTTTCAAGAATAGCAGAACGTTATTATTTTTGCTCTGTGAATGGCAGAAAATTTTCAGGAGAGAAAATAACGGACGTGTCAAGCCATTTGAAGCCAAAAGTTAAATGCATCTTTATGAATGCACACATGCAATCAAAATGCATGAGAAGTGTGCAGCATTTTCATGTTTTCATGCTCAAATAAACTGTTTCAAAAGGTTTCACACAAAATAACTGCAAAAAGGTTTCTTAATTTTACACAATTATGGCCTCTGTCCTATTATTAAAACACTTCTTAACCCTTTAACGTGCAGTGTTCCCGCTCTGGGAACACCAAACTCTGCCGTTTTGACTGTTGCCAGTCACGAAGAATAGATTTGATTTCTATAAAATAGTTGCGGGTAACACAGCTCCAGGAGAATCCTTTGCTTTTTATCACGCCATTTCCCGTAAAACAATTGCCACGATTATTTTTAACAGCAGGGTCATTCCACGTCAGATCAAACAGTGCAGTTCACCACACCAACTCGGATTTTTCTCAAATTTTATATAGATGATTTATAGGCTAAGACATCAACAAATCTCAATTTTGAAGGTTCTACGATAATTAATTATCGAGAAATTAATTATGCAAATTTTTAAGTTTTCTGCAAGATGCGCCAACTTTTTTTCTCAATTCCTTAAATAACTCCTTACCTGTAAAAGTTACTGAAGTGAAAATTTGTTTCTAGTAGTAACTTTTTACGCTGATTCCAAAAATGTTATTGAAATTTTCGTATCTTCTATAGTTTATGCATGAGCAGTACATTTGCTAAAAAACCTCATGAATTTTTTTCGGCATGTCTGATCACAGACACATGTTTTAAATTTTTATATGTTGTTAAGTTGTAATAATCCTACATCCCAAAATAATTTCATCTTGGCTTTCTGCTCAGGAGCAGAGAAAAAAATTGTATGTATGTACCTATATATGAGGATTTTCATATGCAATATTTATACTGAAGATGAGAAAATTCAGAAGCGTTAGTCAGTTTTCCTGTGTCTTTTAAATTGATATCTGAAGTTTAACTACTACTCCAGACATTTGCAAAAACTAGAAAATACATAAAAGTGCTTGTATCGGAAAACGTAAAACAAACAAACAACAAAAAATGCATGTCACACACAGTGTTAAATTAAAAAAATTCTAAAGTTAAAATTTTGAATTACTTTTAATTTAACCCTGTTGTTTTTGGCAATCATCCATCAGCCAATAAAGCTTTGGAATTCTGCATGATATTGAACTCAAAAGAAATAACAATGTTTAAAAATCTGATGTGTCCAACACATGACTTCCTTGCACGTCCATTAGATCAAAAATATTTTCGACGCACTTCCTCTAAACTTATTTGTTTGAAAGAGATAAAATATAAATAATAGTAAGGTTTAGCGATTTCTAGACAAATATTTCGATATCGCCAAGCTGAGTTCAATTTGAAATATTTCCTTCTGACACTTTATTTGGCGATATTTCACCAAAAGCCGACAAACTTGAGATAGTCTGCGAGATTTTGGGGATAGCCAAAGTAGTCATTGACCACAGACTTTCAATGAATTGAATGCATCCATACACCTCAATATATTTATAAAGTCATTTGGCTCACCCTGTAAATAAATTCTCAGTCGATTGCTGTCAAAAAAGATATGGAAAACAGTTAGGTATTACAATAGTTCTAAATACAAAAGTTCAAAAATCTACGGTTTAAAGTTTTAGTGTTATATAAAATACGAAATTGGCGCCAAATTTGGCGATATTTCGGCGAAACTCGTCAATGTCGACGAAATTTGTCGAGATTTTAAGCATGAACCAAACAATGACAGATTATCGCCAAATTTGGCGATATTTCGCCAAAACTCGCCAAGAACGATGACAAATGGCGATACTTTGGGCATGGACCAAATGACTGACTATCGCCAAATTTGGCGATATTTCGCCAAAACTCGCAGAGGTCGAGGACAGACGGCGAGTTTTTGGGCATGTACCAAACAATGACTGTCTACAGTTGTATTATATTGAAGATGTCCATAGACATTAAAGTACTAAAATTCTTTTCGGTGGTCCTGTAAATAAACTCTCCAGTAGATTGGAACCAAAAATCGAGATACACAACTAGATGTTACAACATTCTTATATATGAAATTTCATAATAGTTTTTGAGATTTGAGAGTTAAATATGCACACACGTACACCAAAAGTCGCCAAGCTTGGCGACTTTTGGCATAGTTCTTGAGGGAGGCACGTGACCGTGGTCGGACCATTACCTAACTTATGTGGTAGGACTGTATTGTGCTTGAAATGGATGAATACCCCTAAAATTGCCATTGACCGTAATGTATTGGAAATCTTTTGAGTGTTCCTGTAGCAGAACTACAAATGATAAAGACACTTTTTTTAATGGAGAAATTCATTTTCTAACTCTTTACAGCATACATCACTTCTGAGTCGTTTGAAATAGCCCAATACCTCTAAAAAACGCTTTGATGAATTTCGGCCCATAGAGCGTAATGTATTTCGAATCTTTTGGGCGGTTCTGTAGATAAACTATCCAGTCGAATGGAATCGAAAGGGGAGGTGCACAACTAGATGTTACAGCAATCCTAAATATAAAGTTTCAACATTCTACGCCTAATAGTTTTTGAGATATGCGAGTTTAATGAGTTTCGGCACATTGAGCGTAATGTATTTCGAATGTTTTGGGCAGTCCTGTAGATAAACTATCCAGTCGAATGGAACCAAAAGGAGAGGTGCACAACTAGATGTTACAACTATCCAAAATATGAAGTTTCGACATTCTACGCCTAATAGCTTTTGAGTTAGGCGAGTTTAATGAATTTCGGCCCATAGAGCGTAATGTATTTCGAATCTTTTGGGCGGTCCTGTACATAAACTATCCATTCGATTGCCACCAAAAGGGGAGGTGCACAACTAGATCATAGAACAATCCTAAATATCAAATCTCAACATTCTACGACCAATAGTTTTTGAGATATGCGAGTTACATACATACGTACATACGTACAGACGGCATGGAAAAACTGGCCACAGCAGACTCGCCGCTGGTCAAAATGAGTTGCAGACGCGTTAATATGATCGTGCATGCTAGCCTACGATAGGATGCATCGAAAAAATTTTTAAAATTAAATTTAGAGGTAGTCAAAATCTGTTTTTTTGTCGAAATTTGGCCCCCAAAATTTTTCGGGATCACATTACTTCCTTATACTACGTACAAGGAAGTAATAAAACATATGTATATATATATATATATATATATATATATATATATATATATATATATATTAGGTCTACCGGAAAGTTCTATCTATTTTCCGTATGCAATATTTTGCCTAGCCAAAACTACTGAAGCTAATAACACGAAATTTAGCACGAGTGGGATTTTATAGAGTAGGTGCTATAGATTAGAGAGTATTTTCAAAAATTCGTAATTTATAGAGTACTAGCTGCGTGCCCGTTCTTAGGTAGGAAACGAAAATTTTCCTTACATGTGTAATTCGAATTTATTCGTGATGTGGAATTTAAAGAAAAAGAGCAAAATTATTTGACTCTTGATGTAAAGTTTCCGTCACGAGTATTAACCTGGCATCATTGCAGTATAATGATTCAAAAAACTACGTCAGTGTCATTCACTATCAAAAAAGTGGAAAGCTAAATGGTTTGCAGAGAACTCCTGGCTTTCAAAATGTCTTATTTCTACATCATACTGTTTTTTAGGCTCAAGTTATAGCATTAAATACCTAAGACACTACATGGAATGGACAAACATTTATTTCCGAACATGTACCATATAAGGAAAGTATTGTAATCATGAAAAAATTCGACTTCGAGATTTTGGTGTATTTACACGTTTTGAGGTCTTCTGAATTCATTTATGCTATTTTCAAGAGATGTTTTTAAGATAACTGCGCACCCGCTCTTCATACGGGAATAAGCGAATATTTTACTTATAAAATCATATCTGCATGTGACAAAACAGAATTTCATTTTTAAAAAAGTTCAAGTAATCTCCTCTGTTGAAATTACTGCGGGATATATTAACGCAAATTATTGGGTTGGCAACTAAGTAATTGCGGATTTCACTCATAGATGGCTTCAGTTGAATTTTTAGGTTTGCAGACGATTTACAAATGTAAAACACATTTTGTTATTTGATAGTTGGCAATTCAGCTGTCAATCATTAAAGAAAGTTCTTTGATAGGTTGCTTAGTTTTCGCTTGGCCTTCGTTGAAAAATGGAAAACCAAAAGGAACATTTTCGTCATATTTTGCTTTTTTATTTCCGCAAAGGGAAAAACGCATCGCAAGCTCATAAAAAGTTATGTGCTGTTTATGGTGACGAAGCCTTAAAAGAACGGCAGTGTCAAAATTGGTTTGCCAAATTTCGTTCTGGTGATTTTTCACTCAAAGATGAAAAACACTCTGGTCGTCCAGTTGAAGTTGATGACGCCCTAATCAAAGCAATAATCGATTCGGATCGTCACAGTACAAGACGTGAGATTGCAAAGAAGCTTCATGTATCACCTACATGCATTGAAAATCACTTAAAAGCAACTTGGCTATGTGCAAAAACTCGATACATGGGTTCCTCACGAACTGAAAGAAACGCATGTAACGCAACGCATTAACAGCTGTGATTTGCTAAAGATACGTAATGAAAATTATCCATTTTTAAAACGATTGATAACTGGCGATGAAAAATGGGTTGTTTACATTAATATCAAGCGGAAAAGATCGTGGAGCAGGCCAGGTGAACCAACTCAAACAACATCAAAAGCTGATATTCATCAAAAGAAGGTTTTGTTATCAGTTTGGTGGGATTAAAAAGGAATTATCTACTTTGAACTCTTACCACCCAACCGAGCGATCAATTCTGATGTCTACATTGAACAACTAACGAAATTAAACAATGCAGTTGAAGAAGAGCGGCCCGAATTGAAAAATCGAAAAGGTGTTGTATTCCATCATGACAATGCAAGGCCACACACATCTTTGGTCACTCGGCAAAAATTATTGGAGCTTGGTTGGGATGTTTTGCCACATCCACCATATAGTCCTGACCTTGCACCATCTGATTACTTTTTGTTTGGATCTTTACAAAACTCCTTGAATGGTAAAAATTTCAATAATGATGATGATGTCAAATCGTACCTGATTCAGTTTTTTGCTAATAAAAACCAGAAGTTTTATGAACGTGGGATTATGATGCTGCCTGAAAGATGGCAAAAGGTCATTGATCAAAATGGGCAATACATTACAGAATAAATTTATTTAGTTCCATGAAAAAATTGTCTTTGATTTTCTAAACAAAATCCGCAATTACTTAGTTGCCAACCCAATAGAATTACTTTTCGTTTAGTTGGTTGTGAGACAACCGTTGAAAAAGGAGAAACACTTTTAATTTCATGAAATATTTATTAACGTGGTATATTATGATTTATTCGTATTATCCTTACGAATCTAATGATACTACCTATTACGTACATTAATACATACTATCTATCTTCGCTTCTCCCTCTTCAAGACTCCCTTAAAAGAAACAGCTTAGATTATTTGGCCCCAATGGAATCTTTTGATTCTATGGCAATTCTTTGCAATTTACGCATTAGCATAAATAATAATCATTTCACATAATGGTTGCCATTAAGGAAACTCTCCTATATATTTAATTTATACATAGTTTTATAAGATTGGCGTATTTAGCGCCGCAAACCATTTCATCTTATTGTGGGGAGAAAATATCCAAGGGAGGCCATTTTAAATATCCATGTATCTAATATAGCGATATCTTTTATATCCTCCATAATCCTGTCTCCTGGAAAACATCAAACTGTGTAATCTCGAGGAGCTACTTATTCCCGCTTTAATTGTGACATGGTGCAGAGTTGCAGAGTTTACAAATGTCACGCATTTTTTTAAGTTATGACGTCACTGCTTGACTGCCGTAAAGGATACCCCAGTTGGTTGAGGGAGTTAATTTCGATACTTCGCATAGTAGTTTTCAAACGGTATCATTAAAACTTTGCGTTATGTAGGACCTTTATGGAGGAACGTAATTCAACGTTAAAATAAAACTATACTCGCAGCCTGCATGCATATGTTAGGCAACGTCTGCGCCATAATTAAATGTCAAAAATAAAAATAGTAAATAGAAAAATTTTAATATATCGCGCTTTGAAACGAACTTTGTAATTTTTAAAATGAACATTTTCAGCACCGTGAAGACATTTCAATTTTTAAATAAGCACTGGATTAAAATACCACTTCTAATAATAATAATCGTGAATTTCTTAGTTTATTTCTACAGTAAATTTTAATCAAAATATCGTCTCCCTGTGTTGAAAATAGAGCTGGAATAAATGAGTTAAAATTATGGCGTAATTTTTACGTATCTTAAAGCATTTGACGTCATAGATCCTCACTTGCGAATTGAAATTCCGATATCCTATTTAAAAATTCGATTGGTTGAGAAAACCCTATTTTCTAATCCTTTCTGTGGCAACAACCGAAGATAAATTCTCGTGCCGTGATCGCAATGTAATGAATGGCGTAAGATCGCGTTGATGCTATTAAATTCTAAACATTAGGCTGCATTAAAATTCATAAAAAATCATCTAATTTACATAATTTTTTCGTTTTTATTTTAAAAGAGGGAGAAAAGAATGTTTCACGATTTGTAAAAATATCAAAAAGTTATGACGGATAGAATTCAAGATGCGACAGTTTTAAAATTATTTTACGAAACAATTCGCCGAAGCAAATGCTTAGTTAAAAAAATTCCTAAAAATCGATAAATCATGTTACGTATTCAGAACAAACTGTTTTTAAAAGAAAATTTTCTCCTCTATCCGATGATACAAATGCCGTTTTGCTGCGAGCGTAATTTCCGCCGTCATTACGAATTAGGTGAGAAAAAATGCCAAAAATCGCATAAAACATAAAATTAAAAAAAATCTAGGTCGAATTTTGAAAAAATCGCTTCGAGGTGCACAACTACATATTTACATCTTCCCGAGTACCAAATTTGGTGTTTCTAGGTGTAGCCGTTTGTCCGTAACGCTGCCGACAGACACACACACACACACAGACACACAGACACCTTCTTTTATAATAAGTAGAGATAAAGGCCCAAAATGTTCTTTTCACACAATCTGCGGGATCTCAAAGAAGAAAAGAGATATCGATAAAATTCTTGCTGTAAAATACACAACACTCAAGAATGCCTAAAAATCGATTTCAGAACATTTCGAATATAATCCTCCAAGGAGGGTAGACGTAAAAGTTTGCCGTGAATAACTGGTTACATGACATTTATTCTGCAATATATCACAAAATGTGCAATTTGACAATGTGCCCGACATCGCTATGCTAGTTGTTGTAACAATAAAAATTTAATACAGTATACAGTAAAACCTATTTCAAATTGCTGTATCCACAAAACTAGATAAAGCACAATTTTGTTCGCATTCTGTTAAAGGTAAATAAATACTGTAACTTACAGGAATTCAATTCTTTCAATAAACTTTGTTCCTTCTATTGACTTGAATGTCATACAGAATTAAAAAGATTTATTGGCGGATGGATGATTGCCAAAAACAACAGGGTTAAATTAAAAGTAATTCAAAATTTTAACTTTAGAATTTTTTTAAATTTAACACTGTGTGTGACATGCATTTTTTGTTGTTTGTTTGTTTTACGTTTTCCGATACAAGCACTTTTATGTATTTTCTAGTTTTTGCAAATGCCTGGAGTAGTAGTTAAACTTCAGATATCAATTTAAAAGACACAGGAAAATTGACTAACGCTTCTGAATTTTCTCATCTTCAGTATAAATATTGCATATGAAAATCCTCATATATAGGTACATACATACAATTTTTTTCTCTGCTCCTGAGCAGAAAGCCAAGATGAAATTATTTTGGGATGTAGGATTATTACAACTTAACAACATATAAAAATTTAAAACATGTGTCTGTGATCAGACATGCCGAAAAAAATTCATGAGGTTTTTTAGCAAATGTACTGCTCATGCATAAACTATAGAAGATACGAAAATTTCGATAACATTTTTGGAATCAGCGTAAAAAGTTACTACTAGAAACAAATTTTCACTTCAGTAACTTTTACAGGTAAGGAGTTATTTAAGGAATTGAGAAAAAAAGTTGGCGCATCTTGCAGAAAACTTAAAAATTTGCATAATTAATTTCTCGATAATTAATTATCGTAGAACCTTCAAAATTGAGATTTGTTGATGTCTTAGCCTATAAATCATCTATATAAAATTTGAGAAAAATCCGAGTTGGTGTGGTGAACTTTCTCCAGTTTTGTGTTTGATTTGACGTGGAATGACCCAGCACTGACATCTGCTGAAAAATGGAAGAATGCGAGAACATCTGATAGATTGCCCAATGCTGAAAAAAGGGCAGCCGTTGCCATCGCTCGACTTAACTACCAGCAAGATGGTGGACGATCGAAACGTTCATCGCGTGCCACAGATCTAGAGACCCTTTTTTGACACAGCTGGCTGTGCCGGCACAGCCAGCTGTCGTTTATTTGAAGCCAAGTTTATTAGAAGTCGAGCGATGGCAACGGAGGCCTTTTATCCAGCTGTTCTCGCATTCTTCCATTTTTTTAATGGCGATGAACGTTTCGATCGTCCTCCATCTTGCTGGTAGTTAAGTCGAGCGATGGCAACGGCTGCCCTTTTTTCAGCATTGGAAAAGGGTTGCGCCTCAAAGGGTTAATTAGTTTGGTCATTGGCTGAATGTTGTAATATTTCATATTTAAGGCGCTTACATAGAGTGCAGCGCATCTAACCTCTCATTGATTTTTTATCTGCTCTATTCAAAATTCAGGGCCGAAGGGGTTTAAGCATTGAACACTATTTGTAGAAACACTAGCAAATTTAAAATTACAGTTATAGGTGTTACAAAATGTTCCATCTCATTACCTGTTATTCTTCTCAGACCTCTGTTCATTCTTCCTATAAAACCTCCGGCCACGGCTCCGAGACTGTGACCGATGATGTGGAACTTTTCAGGACCAACTCCTGTTTGGCGCTGTGTTTTTTAAAACCAAAGAATTCGTTAAGAGTAAGAACATTAGGATATGGCTGGGTTATGTTAGTTGTTAGTGGGTTAAGGGCGATTGACTGCACTAGGGTCCTAGGCCTATAAGGGAATTGCCCTCCGTGGGGGGACTTTCTAAGGTATCCTAGCCCGTTCTTACGCGAGGTTTCGGAGAAAAACACGGAAAACTCCGAACGTCTAGGTCGACAGGAGCGACATGGGTTTGAACATGGCACCTCCCGCCAGGGGCGTAGCCAGTGGGGGGATATCGGGATATATCCCCCCTCCCGAAATTTTTGGATTAGTGATGAAATTCCGTCTATTTATGCACATATAAGTTCATATCCCCCCCCCCCCCCCGAAAAATTTTCCTGGCTACGCGCCTGCCTCCCGCCATCCAGTTTCGAGACAGAACCTCTGAGCCACTGATGGAGCTAGGATATGTTGGGGGTAAAATGTGTAGGCGTATAGGAAATGTGTAGGCGTATATGTTCCATAAGTGTCGTTCAAACTGTTCACAGTCAGATTCCTCGTTGGGAGTACATAAAAAATACCTGAAGAACTGTACCTGTACGATCCATAGTTTTCGAGAAAAATGGGAAAAACTTAGTGCTGTGGTCGTCTCTTATTTTGGTCAGATCAGAACAGATTGAGGTTCATCGAAATAATCGGAATCCGAAATAAACGGCAGGACTAAAGTAAAAGTGAGAAAATTTAAGAAAAAAATCAGTAAATTAAATCAAAATATATTGAATGTATTAGTCAATAGCTTAATGTATGCACATATTTCTTTAAGAAGTGGACAAGGGAAAAAATACATATATACACTTATATATTAAAAAAAAAATTCTTCAGGGGAAAAAATCTAAAATTAAGTACTGCTTTACGGATAAGTGCCGTGTACCGCAAATTGAATTTTTCTTAATGTTGAAAAGAGTTGATCATTTACGTTGGTCTCCCCAAAAGCTCTACATAACGTGTCCTACAACGTTCAGCAAATCTACTCTTGTGGCATGTTGACGGTTTGGATGTACAACGTCTTGCATTTTTCTTGAAAACTGTGGGTCGCAGAGGTATGGTTCTTTCGGCGTTTTTAATGTACTCCCAAAGAGGAATCTGGCTGTGAAAAGTTTGGACGATATTTATGGGACACTCTGAATCTAAAAGCTCTGCTTAATATTTTTAAATTTTAACAACTTGTAAGTCATGAGAGGAAATAAATAAAATTTGATAAAGTGTGCTATTGTTTTGGCTTTTTCTATAATTTATTACGCACTTTATCCTCCTTGCTATCCATTTTTACCATATCTTAATAGAAAAATCAGATCTTAATAAATCTGAATTTTTTTTTTTGCTTAAAACTATTACAATTCTATGAAATCTTTTCAGATGTGAAGGGGATGAATGCATTGCATTAAATAACACAAAACAGTTCCATGTTTAACATTATTAGTAACAATAGATCACCAATCAATAAAAACTGTCTGTTTCCATACCCATTTTACCCCAACAAAAAAATATTGTAGGATATCCGTTCAGATAAATTTTTTTCTTGCAAAAACGAAGCGTGGGCACACCGTAACCACAATTTCAGTTTAGATTTTAGTAGGTAATAATATTTGAATACACGAATTTTAAATAAACCTCTACGAATTTTAAACAATGTAAAATTTATAGAGAATTTTAGAACTTTTAATAATCTTCAGAAAATCCTACGTAAGAAACTGAATTGTGGTTCATTGGTTCATTACGAATCAGGGTTGCCAAAAAGCCGCCTAAAATAAAAAAAAAGTCATGCCGGTGGCTTTTATTGGTTTTAACCGGCCTTTTCTTGGTCAAAATTGACTTTTATTAGCAAAAATTGCTTTTTGCACAGGGAAGTTTTTATAGTTAAGTTGTATATTTTTAAGTGCTTTTAAACTAATTTTAAAGGCATTTTATAAAACTAGAATTTAATTTCAAGAACTTTATTGAATTTTTCTTTATCGTAAATATTTGAAATCATACAAAAATTCATATATTTAATAAAAAAACACTATGTACCACTGTTGCAAACTTTAATAGGAATAACGAGTTTGCATAAACAAACCTTTTGAATACCATCAAGCTTTTCAAAATTTTATTTTCACAAGTCTTAATCTGATTTAGTTTTAACAATTTCTAAACTACTTATTGTTCTCTTTATTCTCTTTCTTTTTTTTGGATGTGCCAAAATATCCTTAAATTTTATCTCCTTAATTCTGTTTTCGCTATTGAGAACTCTATAATTGAATCCCATACTTTAAACATTTACAGCCAATTAAAATTAAACCAAACCATCACACGTAAACGAAGAGAAAAGAACATTACTCTTACTTATAAACTGAAGTGAAATAAAGTTAGGAATATGTGTTTAGTTTTGGTTTAGATCAAAGTGAGCTGGCTAGTTATTGATTAATTGCGGAAGTTTAAAGTTTTAAAGAATGCCCCTGGATGAGGAAGAAGGCCTTGTTCTGAGTGGAATCAACTGACTGTGGTAATAAAGTAAAATGTAAATATTGCAATGAAATTATTAGTAAAAGAGTACAAAGGATTAGACTACATTTAAAAAAATGTAGTAACAAATTGCATCCATGAAACGCAGTGGCGGATTATTGCAAGTTTGTCGGTGGGGGCGGTTAGTTAGAAGATTGACATATACATCCATTTTATGGAAGTAAAATAGGATCTTTTACATTAATTTCTTTTTTCTAGGCGGGGTTGCCCCCTCCGCCCCCCCCCTTTAATCTGCCCTTAAAAAACCATATTAAAAATGTTGTCAGTGATTCAGGAGATCAATTTCAACCTTCTGCAATGGTACTTAAATTGAATTCAAATTTAAAATATAGCATCGTACATGTTCACAATTGTCAGCCAAAGCCATCATCTTCATTGGTCCAATGCCAGTCATTTGAAATTTCAAATTTAGCATTTTACCTGTTGACAATTGTCAGCCAAAGCCATCATATGCATTAGTCTAAAGCCAGTCTTTTCATATTTAACCCATTTATGCCTAGCGTCCCTTTTTTGGGACGGCATTTTCGCTATTAGTCGAAAACGTTATTTATTTTTCCTAGCCTTTATTCATGAGTATTGAGCCTCAACTCTACAAAATATTTTAACATGACCAAGTAGGATGTTAATATTTCGATTTTTATGCATAATGATTGTAAAAGAAATCATCCCTTGTTCAAGAAGTTGACATCAGAAATTTATCTATTATTTCTGATATCAGTAAAAATCGAAGAAAGTCGCAAAAATATCCAGGCACAAATGGGTTAAAAACTAGTTCAAATATAAAAAGTGATGAAATTATATCTTGCAGTATTCAAACAGGAGCAAAATCATATCTTTTAAAGCCACAGATTGCGGTGCTGAAAAAAAAATCTGCAGACCATTCTCTAATTTTGTCTTAACAGCGTTGAGGAAATTGAGAAAAAGTATAATAATAATTTATTTTTGCAGTCTGTACCGACAATGAAAATAAAATGATTTCATCGAAAGGAAAGTTGAAAATGACACATCCCGATCTCATTGTATATGGATGTTCTTCTCACATATTGAATTTGTTTGCTAATGAAATAACACCAACTACGTTAATAAAACATGAAGTTCAGAAATACTTCAGAAACAAGCATAATGCACATGGATGGTTAAAAGCTAAAGGAGGCTTAATGGCCCAAATTCCCAATGATACAAGATGGAACTCTTAACAAGAATATCTACAAACTTTTGTAAAAAAAACTTTCATAAGTATAATGAAATACGACTGGAACACATGGAAGAGTTTAATATCCAACTTAGTAATATTTTAAAGAATGCTGGAATTTTTGCTGAGGCATCAAATTTATTAGAACAATTAAATGTAGTTTCAGTTGTCTTTGATAAATTGCAGAGTGATACAGCAACACACATTATCAGATGCCGTAGAAATGTGGCTAAGTATATTGCAAGATCCAAACTTAGAATATTTCTATGTACAAGCAGAGAAAATATTTAATCGAACATTTCAGCCATTCCATTTTCTTGCATATATCACTGATTCAAAATGCAGGGTGTGTCACAATTTCCTCCCGGGTTTGGAAATCTTATAAAAAAAATAAATATTACGAATACAGCAGCAAAGTTGACTTTATTGGATAAAGAAATCTTACCCCAACTCTCTCTCTTTCACGATGTGAAAGCGAGTGTGGGGATAGCAGATACACTGGAAAAGAGTTGTAGGTGAAATGCTAACTTTTGTATAAAATTAAATGAAAATGAACTATAAAAATACTCGAGGATAAGTTAAATGTCTTACTTTGTCTTTACAAATAATTCAATTGTCTTTTCAGCCAACATACAACAAAGCAGTAATTTCATATATCGTATTTTAATTTCATTTTTCTTTAGTAGAAAAAAAATACTATTCTTGTGAAACAGATCTAATACACTTACGTTTATTTGTTTGCATAACTTACTCTTATGTTCTGGACAACGAAACCAATTTGTTCTCCAATAATTCGACTGTTTATTCCAGCGAGTGGGTAATCTGGAGTGTTACCCCACGTCCAATCTACAAGAATTTCATTATATGAAGTATTTCTTGTCTGAGCTCTCAAGAACAGTTGCTCTTTGCATTCCTGTAATTAAAAAACATAACTTAAAGAGGAAGCGTTCCTAATATAAGACACTCTATTTAAAATTAACATTAGAACCTATTAATCTATTACGTGATGTTCATAAACATTAAGCCGATACTCCATATGGACAGAAAACAGGATTTTCAGAATTGTTGAATCGGAGAGCAGAATTGTTTTTTGGCATCTGTTTCTATTTGCAATCCGCTTTCAGCTTGACTCCATGCCCGCACAGGACATTACAGATACCGTGATGCAGGCACCATCTATCGTCTTCATTTTAAATCATCTGTTGTTTCGCACATTTGATAATTGAAAAAGAGTCGCGAAAAAAATACACGAACAACGAATATTATCTTTCTATAATGAGCTTTCACTTTGTGGATCTGATGCCTTTGATTAGAATATATGAAATTAAAACACGTAAACATAGATTCTGAGTTCAAAAGATTTTTCTAGGAAAAGAGAAATATGAAATTCACTACATTAATTGAAGATCATCGAACAGTAGAAGAGCGCTATTTGAAATATGTAACCGTTTGTTTAAAGATAATATCCTTTTTTCTTATTTCATTGTTTTTTCTGATTGCATACAAATTTTATAGTACACTAAGAATTCATTCGAAAATGTGAGATATAAAAACATCAGCATCGAATCGCGACGTCATCTTGTTTTCTGCGTGGACCGCCTCCTGGACATTGAGGAATTCCTATTGGCTTGCACAAGACGGAAAACGCGGGCAGAAACAGAAACGTTCAACATTTTCAACGCCTTTTTTTTCTGCCTCCATTGTGCTTGACAGAAACGGGAAAAAACCTGAAATATAATATAAGGATGTTAATATAAAACCATTTTAGATGAATGAAACAGGGAACTTTACTTTTTATTGCCAGCATAACTGCATAGAAACAATGTGTTGGTGTACACTGTTATAAAAAGTTAAGGAAATAAGCGGTCATTGTCCGGCAGCAATGCTGCCGTTCAATAACCGTTTCCCATCTCTGGTGTCGGAGAAAATGGTTAACGTTCACATGTTATCTTACAAAACGATTTCTCTACGTTATTTTCAGTCACAGAATCAGGTTTTTTCCCCGTTATTTTCAGGCAGGAAATTCTTTTTTTTTTCCTATTAGAGAAAGGTTTTTTCTTTTTTCCTTATATATCAAAGAAGGATTTATGCATTATTCAAAATTATGGAATCAGGTTTTATATCACATTTGAAAGATATTATTTCTTATTTTCTTATAAACGACATTATTGGACAAAACTGGGTACTTATACATACTTCCAAAAAATAATTTATTTACTCTAGAATATAGTTTTTATACATTAAAAAATCGTCTTTTTTGAAACTAACGTTCTAATTCATTCAAATAGATTGCAATGCATTCAAATAGAAATTGAAGCACTTTATTATTCATAGTTTTTTTACACGTGAGAAAAAACTGTCTTAGTCCAACTTTTCCATATATATATGTGTAGGTAGATGGATACATACCGTTAACAAAGTTTTTACGCATTCTTAGTTGTTAAAATATAATTAGTTTTTTGTAACTGCACCACCAGCTTCAATAATAATTTTTTTTTGGGGGGGCGAGGGAGGTGTTCTAGTGGTTTGGTGCTAAAACACCCGAGTTTTTTTTTTTTTTTTTTTAAGTGTACATACATGCATATATAATGTTATAAATAGTGCACAGTTAAAAATATGTTTGAATTATTCGTTTTCTTATTTTTTTTATTATAAGAGCTGTAATCTATGGTTATTAGCCCCAGAAAATAAATTTTAAATCAAGGCAAATACATTACATATATCTTAATACACTTACAAAAAATATTTTTTTAATAAATAGAATATAATTTCACTGTAGCCTCTAGTTATAAAACGAATCCACAGTACAGTCAGAATACAGAAATGCAATCATGGTTTAACCAGCTGTGAGATATAATTAAAGCAGCAAACCAATTTATTTACATGAAAAACGGTAAAATAGTACAGTTGACTTCATTGACTGGAGATATCATAACTTCATTTGTTTTACAACAACTACGACATTTTTATAATACAGCCGTTAGAAACTATGTCCATAAAAGCAAAATCTTTACCGAAAGCATCCCCTCCATATATTATATATAGGTTGAATTTATTTCACAACGCTGAATATGAAAAAAACGCATTTGGTATTCAGACTTAAAATAAAATTATCACAAGCGATTGCACCGAGAAGTAAGCTTCGTCGTGTCTACTGCATTAAGGTAGCACCCACAGCAAAAGGACTGAGCATTAAGTAAAATATTATACCCCAGTTATCTGCAGTCGTCTATTACATGCGTAATGCGACGATATTTTTATACGTCTATCTTAATTCCATCTTGAACTGCAGGCAGAATCAGTGGCGGTTCCTGCATTTGAGCACATGGCCATGTGAACCCCCAAAGGAAAAACTAAAGAATAAACACATTAACGAATAAAATTTAAAACAAATAATAAGCACACTTCTAGATGTATGTGAATTTAAAACGTGAGTTTTATTCTCTCCCCCTCCCCCACTATTATTAAATAGGCTTATTATAGCTAATGCATTGTAGTGTAGGTTACTACAGCACAGTCTTTAATCAATCGCACGTGCGAACGGAAAATTTTCCCTCTGAACCGCTCTCTGGGATCAGAAGCCAAGACAGCCCAGAAGAAGTACGGCACTGATGAAATCATTCCATTCGCACATTTTCATTTTGCACACAGGGCCAATTTTTGCGGTATCGCTTCCAGATTTCTCCTTGGTTTGTTACGTTCGGCTGGTTAATTCATTTTTATTTCACTTTCTTAATATTTACTTCATTTCTATCATTTTTCATTACATTATTTTTTTACAAACTAGTGTAAGTAATTAAGCTGGGAGTAAAAGACGTGTTTCGGATCTACAGCAATGGCATTTTTCAATAGTATCCTTTGAAAAAAAGTTGAAATAAAATGAATCAAGACAGCACCTTTGCTAAAACTTATGTTGGTGACGAAATGTATAAGACCCAAGATGACTTGGTTTCTTTCAGTTGTGTGCATTGTTTCCATTTAACTGCTGGAAACGCAAATCTATTTTAATATGTAAGGTGCGTCGTATCTGCCTATTTAATTTTCGAAATTTGTTTTGTGAACCTCCTTTTAAATTTTCCACGAGCCGCCACTGGGCAGAATGAACAACGAACATCCAGCATTAAATTGCTAAAATCAGCTTGGCGGGTAATATTTTGATTACGAGCGGAAATGAAGCTTTTAAAAATGGATGGCGCGTCGGCCCATTTTTCAAGGCGAATTCCGTAATACTAAAGGAACAATCAATTATAATAATGCTCCGTAGTACTGTCTGACTGCGTTGAGTGTGGAAAATTGGGAAGCTGCCAGTAAAGGTGAATCCAAATGAACTGGTCGAGGAGGGGCGAAAGTGAGCGGCGTGAATGTACGTACTTCGTCTTGTTCATTGAATTCTTAATCTTAGTTCAATTGATTTGACAATATCCATCTGAATTTGTGGTCGCGGTTGTAAACATGGTACTCCTAAAGAATGAAATAGCTGGAACATCTAAGAATAAATCGTTTCGAAGTAATTCGGCAAGCGCACATCTGACTGCCACCCCCAACAACTAATGGACGTGCCCGTTTTCGCCTCTAAATCGGATGTTTACGTTTTTATTTAATCGGGAGTCAAACAGTGCGTATGTATTTTTTAAAAGTTATGTGCATATATGCTTAATGTTAATAAAAAAAAGCATCATAATACAGGTTGTGAAGGAGCATCACAACTTCTTCGAGCATCCAACGCAGTGGCTCAACTGGAGTTTACGTCACCCAGGGCAAACCTTAATTTGGCATCCTTCTGCCATAGAACTGTAAGTAATTTTGACACCCTCTTAGCACGGCGTTCGGACAATGTGTCCCATTTATCATTATCTTGTGGACCTGGTCTAACGTAATTAGATTGCTTTTAAAGAAATGATTAGTGCTGTTTTCTTTCTTTCTATTTTAGCGAGAAGACATTTGGCGGAATTTACCCTCATCCAGGCTGATCGACAAACGCCATCCAGCCATCCATGGATGAAAATTTCTGTATTAGCGTCTGGATCGTAGGTGCTGCCAGGTGGTAACTTCCCGCCGCATTCATGCAGGGGTTCTGCAACATCCGGGCTCGTTGGTGTGAACAAGAACACTAAGGTGGCCGGTTCATCAGTCGTGGAATTGAGGTACCTTGGCGTGAAACTTTTCGATAGAGGCCTGCGACATTGAGGTGGTTTAACAGCGTCGAAACAAGCGTCGCCTTGGCGTAAAAAACCTTGCAAAGGATCTTGAGCTGAAAGATGATGAGAAAAGTATAATTAAGCGTCGGGCTTGAGCTTCAAATGCAGTGGTTGCACGTAAGCAAAGCACTCGTTTCAATACGTGAACTAATTATTCATGATTTGGAAACTTAAGTTTTGGTATTATGAACAGAGAAATTTGGAATGAGTAAACTAACTGAATTCATCCATTCGTGATTAAATGGGCCTGTTGAGAGCTCATCTTGTGTATTACAAGTCTCGTACGGGGTCCTTACTTTGCTAAAATTTCGAACTTTTGAAAAATTGTCCTAATACGGCCGACTATTTAGGGCACTCCCAAGAACTTCTCTCCGCGTTTCATAAAAAGAAACAAGACCACTTTTAAAACATCAGAGCATTGTAGTGAGAATATTTCGAAAATTCGGTATTTAAGCCAATCTAGCATCCGTACGAACCCGTGCAGAACAACTTAACACAAGTTACAGAGCTGTAATATAACAAGTTTTCCTCAGTTTTTGAGTTGTAAATGGCGCCCCCGATGCGATGCTTATTTTGCTTACTGTCACGGGCCGTCCCTGTCTGTTATTGTCTCATGATTGCTTGGATATTTGTTTCTCGTACACATCTAAGAACAAAGTCGCCAAACACTTCTCTCGAAAAATATTGCGCCGTTGTCTACAACTGTCCTAGAACTTTTGCGTCATTGGCTAACACAAAAAATGCCTCTTAACTGAGCGACAATCTTTCTTAGCTTTTAACCCTTTAAGCGGTCAATTTTTTTACCGAAATGCTTCCAAAAAAGGCATATTTTGAAAGGCATATGATGAAACATTCCCGCTCTCTCGCTAGGAAGAAAAACCCGGATGAAAAGCATTTCAGTTACATTGACAAGCCACGCAATCTATTGAAAAATATTAATACTAAATAGTCTCTTCACAATAATGAAATATACGGGCAAATCAGAAAAGGAAAGGAGAAAATATCGATGCCCGTATGCTGTACGGGCAAATCAGTTGAGGCCAATTTTGGGTAGCACGTACACTGTACGGGCAAACCGCTTAAGGGGTTAATGCTAGATTAGCTCTTGAAGTGAGCAGGCTAGGCTGACCTTATTATTAAAACACGTGTCGTTGGACAGTCATATAATATTTCTATTGTTAGTTGTTAAATAAAAATTAATGTTTTCTACTCAGTGTATTTTCAAAATCGTACTGTTCATATTCAGTAAATTGAATCTTCAAACACATTCCGGCAACGTTATAATGTGCGGCATTCAACATAGTTACGGTCCGTTTTAGAAAGACAGCCCTACCACTACGTGACGATTCTACTCCGTAAAAGTATGATACTTTGAGATGGATACTTAACAAAGTTTAATTTTAAACACGTTGTCTTTTGCGATGCTTTTCGATTTTAACCCTTTGAAGTGCAACCATTTCCCAATGTCGAAAAAGTGCCGCCGTTGCCATCGCTCGATATAGTTACCAGCAAGATGGCTGTCGATCGAAACGCCCAGTGCGTGCCACAGAGCTAAAGAACATTTTTGACAAAGTCGGCTGTATTAAAAAATCTAGATGTCCTCCATGAGTATTTAATGGAAATAAAATGTATTCTTCGTGAATCAAAGCAGCCAAAATGTCAGAGTTGTGTCCTCACAGCGAGGACACCGCACGTTAACCCTTTGAGGCGCAACCCTTTCCCAATGCTGAAAAAAGGGCAGCCGTTGCCATCGCTCGACTTAAATACCAGCAAGATGGCGGACGATCGAAACGTTCATTGCGTGCCACAGATCTAGAGATCCTTTTTTGACGACAGCTGGCTGTGCCGCACAGGCAGCTGTCGTCTATTTGAAACCAAGTTTATTTGAAGTCGAGCGATGGCAACGGCGGCCCTTTATCCAGCTGTTCTCGCATTCTTCCATTTTATGATGTCAGAGCTGTTAAAAGTAATCGTGACAATTTTTTTAGGGAAATGAAGTGATAAAAAATAAAGGATTCTCGTGGAGCTATGTCACCCGCAACTATTTTTATAGAAATCAAATCAGTTCTTCGTGACTGGCAACGGTCAAAACGTCAGAGTTTGGTGTTCCCAGAGCGGGAACACTGCGCGTTAAAGGGTTATATATATTCTCATCTTCTATTTTACTAAAATTGAATCAGACCTGTGAACCAGCTTTCTCTGAACCAAAACTGGCTGATAAGCGTAAAGCAAGAAGGAATTTTTCAGGGAAAGGGGGAACCTATCAAAATTAAGAGTAGAAAAAAGCAAGTTTCTCTAAAATTTCAAAATAAACCTTTTGTTTTAACCTAAACTTAAAACAAAAAAATATTTTGAAATAAAGTTAGAGCCAGTTCCGCAAGTAGAGATGATGTTAACCGGGTCAAAACTTAATTTTGGTAGCCCTTTAGCTCATGAGCCCCTCAGCCCCTCCCCCTCTCCTAATCTTTTCCTGACCCTTTAAGATCGGACTAGTTTTCAAGTTCAATTTTATTTGGGAATTTTAGTTCAATTAATAGTATTATTTCTGGTCGAAAGAAGTCAATATTTTGTAGTCTAAATTTAATTCGACATGCGGGGGCATGCCACCCCCCCTCCGCATGATTAAGATGTGCAATCAACATATTAATCATTACTCAACTCAAAATTGCAACGTGAACAACGAATGCCAGAAAAAAGAAAATACTAGAAAACACTGATTTAACAGCCTTAAATAACAAATTCCAATGTAATATGTTAATCAAAAACAGCAAATTTTCATAAAACACCATTCTTATAGCTTAAAATAGTAATCTTAATTGAGTACAGATATATTAATAAAAAAAAGGGTTGATTTTGTAAAAACGCTCATTCTATAGCTTAAATAACAATCATAATTGAGTACAGTTATATTAATCAAAATCGGACAGATTTTGTAAAAACACTCCTATTTTTTGATTATTATTTAGGCTAAATGGAGCTGTTGTACAATGCTCAAAAATTGAGAATTTTTCGCTCCATTGATTTTTGTCGGTTAATGGAGCAAATTTTACCCAATCGGAGAATAGCTGTTTGAAGTCAAAAATTGAATAAAAATATACTCAGTTTATTATTATTTTACTCAGTAGATTTAAGCGTGTACCTTTTCATGAATTTATATTGGAAAAATTTGAATGTAATCCAGATATGGAATTACCTGAAATGTGGAAAGATTTCTCAGTTTTAAAATGTGTGGAGTTAATATTTCTATCTGTTCAAGAATTAAAGTCTTCGACATTAAACGCCTGTTGGAAAAATATTTGGCCTGAAATCGTTTTGCGAGAAAATTCTTTAGATTCTACAAAGTATAAATATCGAACCTATAGTAAATTTGCTAGATCAGTGGGTGGAGAAGGATTTAACGACATGAACGAACGAGATATTTATGAATTAATAAATGACGCTGAAGATTTAGATGAGGAAGAGCTTGTACAATTAGCTGATAGATCTGACGCAAATATTATAAATAGTGATGGCGAAATGCAGATTATTGACGAAGTAGATGGAAATTTATGTATAGAAAACCTGATAAAATAGTAAAACTGGGAAAACAATTGGAAATACTTGTTAGGAATTGTGATTCTTCAGCGGAACGATCTAGTGAATTTAAAATAAATCTTCAATACTGTCTTGCACCATATGTAAAACTTCAGAAAAAACATAAAAATAGAAAACGAAGAATCATTAGATAGTGAAATTTCAATTAATATAGACGAACAAGAAGATATGCTCTTAGGTAAAGAGAATAACAAAGCTCCAAATTGTGAAATATTTGAACATTTTATTAAAAAAAGATGTCGGTGGAACGTTATTTCAGATAGCTCCGACAGCGAATAAACATGTAACATAACTATTTTTGGAATTATGTAATTTTTTTGAAATTAACTATTTTTTAGTTACATATGTGTAAGTGTTTTATTTAAAATGTTCTTTGTTTGAATTTAATAAGATGCACATATTTAGTTTTTCTTTAATATTCAATTTACTTGAATCATTTGTACATAACGCGTTATAAGGGGTCATAGAGCGCGTTATAATAGAATACTCCTACAACTCGTTTTCCTATAACGCGGAAGGAATCTACCGTGTTATAGGGGGGATTGCGTATTTAAAATTAAATTTTCTAAAGTTTACCATTGCTTTTTCTTAGCAATTCTATTTAATTGACTAAAAAGTATAAGAAAAATATATAAATTTCTAACCCGCACGATCGTACGAGCTCGTTCGTAAAGAGCTAATGGGTGTTCAAGTCTGGAAACGCTCCGCGTTACGCCCCCAGAGCCTTATTATCGCATCAGGAAATCGGGACTTTGTCCAGGGCCCCCGGCTCGAAAGGGCCCCGAATTTCAAATGTTGTTCTGAAATAGTCTTCTTATATCAAAATTTTATGAAAAATACAACAAATTTCATGGGCCCCGCCAAATTCATCAATGCCCGGGACCCCTGTTGGTCATAATCCGGCCCTGTTCGCCCCTCTGTTAAGTGTCAGCTCCCCCTAATATCGGTCTTAGTGCAGCACTTGTCCGCTTGTACACTGCCGACGCTAGACTTATTTGTGTACACATGATACAGGGTGTTGAAAAGTATGTGGGTAAACAAGACAGGTAATATTTTTTCAAATTGCAATTATTTTTTCCAGTGTTAATTAACCCAAAATTTAAAAAGTGATATTAGTAATATGCAGTGTATGCTTATTCTAAATTTAATAACTTTAAAAGGAAAAAAAAAAGCATGGGTACTTTCATGTACTATGCAGAAATGTTAATAATACTTCGAAACAAGAAAGGCGAAACTTATTATACGATGAGGAGAAACACACATATTCAATTTCTCGTCAGTGAATTAAAAAAAGCAACCATAAAATGCTTTCTACTGAATGAGCATCAACAAGATACATTTTTATTAAAAAAAATTCTTTTTTGCTTTTCCCTTGAAAGCATTATCTTCTACAATATCAAAAATGTATTAAATCACGCTTGAATTGCATGCATATGTAATTTGATGTAATTTAGGATAGAACACACTTGAGAAAGGAAACGATATTCATATTAATTTTGTTAATGGCATTTTTAATGTGTGATACTCTATGCATAACAAAATGGCCAATAATAGTGATAGCAGAAAAGCATGTATACTGTACTTTGTCTAATTAGTTGTTACTGAGAATATATACACACAGAAAAAAGTATTATATCTGATTTATTGCTTTTATAATAAAATAAGAAAGTAGCTTAAAAAAAAATAACTATTGAGTTAGCGGCATATGGAGTGAGCCTTTTAAATTAGTAGATTGCCATTCACATTTCATATGTTGCTAATATAATGTGCTGTACTGGATAGATGCATATCTAATCTAAAACTGCCGATGCCCTTAATTTCTACCTGAACATATGAAGGTATCTGCAGGTTTAAAATTCATGTATGGAAAATGTGACACAATCTAAAAATGTATTTCTACACTTTTAATTTTTTTTAAAGTGTATTTTTTTAAAACGACATTAGATACACATAGCAGTATCATTGATAATTCAAAAGTGTACAAAAGAAATTTATTTGGAATAATATGTGTATGCTGTGATATTTTTCAATAATTTCTGCTTATTTTCTATGAAAAACTACTATAAATAGAAAAAGCTTTAGACTTGCATCTGAACATTTAGCACATTTTATTTGCAAAAACAATGCATTCAGTATCTTTTGGGTGTTTTTATATATTTATTTGTTAGACATAAATACAATAGATTTTCCAAGGAAAAAAAGTCGGATATTATTTTTATCAAAAATGTTAATGCTCCTTGTATGCTTATAAATAGGTATGGCATTATTTTTCACAGACGTACAATAAAAAAACGGATTCAGTATAAGAAATAAAAATGTTTGAGCTACAAATTAATATTAATAAAAAATATTCCTTGCACACAAAACTGACCATTTAAAACCACGTCCATGCAATAGATGAAAAATGCAGTTTCCGAAGTTCTTAAAAATAGCGAATTTACCCATAACAGAACTTCTGAAGGCAAACGAAACAGCAACGGCTAAAGAAAAATTTTACGACTATGCCGAAAAAATGCTAACTGTAATGCTTTCTCAGAGCTTCGGATTCACCTACAAAATAGTCTTCCCAACAGACGGCCATATCGGCACACATTCAAGCAATGGCAGCTGGACTGGACTGATCGGTATGCTACAAAGGAAAGAAGCTGACCTAATCATTCACAGAATAGCGATTTCAGAGGAGAGGCTGGAAGTCATAGACTACAGCTATCCGTACGTTCTGGATCGTTTAGTTTTCGCCACAAGGAATCAGGAACAAACCATTCACCCCGCCTCCTTCTTGAAGCCATTTTCTGTTTCAGTGTGGATGGCTTTCGCAGCATGTCTTTGCATTCTGCCAATCGTGCATAATGTTTTATTTCAAAGAAGTTGCACTTTTCGTGGTGTTACCGAGTGTAGATTACTCGTTTATCCGTCTGTTGATGTTGTAGGAAGAAGCCGTCGCGAACGTTACTTAAGGTTGCTTTGGACAGCGTCGCTAACGTTTCTGCGCTGGAGCTATACTGCCGTGGTGTTGTCATTCTTGACGGTTCCATTCTTAACTGGAATTCGTACCATCCCAGAACTAGCTGCAGCGGTTCGTGAAGGAAGATACTGGTGCACGTCAGTACCTGGCTCATATATTGCTGATATTTTATCAAAATCCGGGGAAGATTCAAGTGTCATTGCTGAGAGCGTAAAAGAAAACAACAATAATTTGAATTTGGAAGCAGTGTTAAAATACGCATCGGGAGCTAAGACACCAGCAATTATTCATTCTGAAATCAGTTTGATACCACTGAAAGAAAGATACTTTGTGTCACATGAAGGGTTCGTCTCCGTATTAATGGCGATCGGTGTACGGAAAGATTTTTGCTGCAAGCATCTATTGGATGCTTTAGTAGGTCGCATGTGGAGTGCAGGTTTATACACGAAATTTTTAAACGATGGATACCATATCAAAACACTGGAATTGCTTAGGCAATTTTCAGTTAAAGAACACGAAATGGCAGGAAGACCTTTAACAGTCACAGATTTAAAAGGTATTTTTATTTTGCTAGGAATAGGCTACATGCTTTCTATCATAATATTTTTATTTGAACTAGTTTTTTAGTGATATGATATATACTAGAAATTCATAAAGCATGATCCTGTGAACATTTACGGTAGTTTTTTCTAGAAGTTTTATTTGCCCGGAAATTTCTGATTTACATCTTTTAGAATGTTATTTAAGAAAATAATTTTACAAATCGATACGCTTAAATTTTGGACTCGCTTGCTTAGAGTGTTTTACTATATTACACTCTAATAAATAAACGCGTATTGTACGTGAGTTGGTCAGTATGTTTTTAATTTGTCTGTATGCTTAAGGGAAAATAACTCGTGTTTTATTTATACGAGTATTTCCTGGGTTTATATCCAAATACTTTTGGATTGATGCATGATCACCGTTAATACATGCTCACTTTGAGATAAAAAAGAATAATCAAAATTGGTGCTTCTACAAAGTTGTTTTTAAACATAGGTACCTATTTGTATTCGGCATTAGGGATTGTATCAAGACGAGATAGAGGTTTGCAGTTGGTATGCGATACGAGGCAGACCTATTCCTAATTACTATGGCGAGACGAGAAAATATTTTCAAATGTTGGGCGCTAGACCACACAGCCGCATTTCTCGTCACAAGACCAATCTTATCCAGCATCAAACTTCACGAGCGTTTCGTTTTCTAATTCAGAATACATAATAATATTGATATGAAGCTTAATCTCATGATGTTAACATGGGATCCATCTCCATATTACTATTTCAATGGAAAAGAGAAATGGAACAAACATTGGTGTGTCTAGGGTTGCCAGGTCGCCAAACTAAGTAGCCGGACAGACCAGCCAGTTTGGCCGGACATTTGGGTAAGAAGGCCGGATAGCTTACAATATTGAGGATTTTGTTTCAGTATTAACAGGTACGACAAAAAAATTGTATGTAAAATCAAGCTTTTTTCATTATTACCGTGAATCTTGTTAAATTCTAATGAAATATAAATAACATCGAATGCCAAATCAGTACTTTATTACTAATCAGCCAAAGTCACCAGCAAAAAGCCTAACAAAAGCCGGACACCATTAAGTTTGGCCGGACACGCAATCAAAAAAGCCTAACTATGTCCGGCTTTATCCGTACGCCTGGCAACGCTAGATGTGTCTGTGGCGAAGGTATGCACAAGCAAATGCAGAATATTAAAACTACCGCATCACATACGTTTTATGGTGAGTCTTTGGCATTAGTACCCATATAAGTGTTTGTGGCAGGGTACCAACCAAAGGTCCTGCCTCAGAAAAATACCATATTTTAGAGTTGAACTAGATCTACATCATACTAGTTGCTAGTGTAAATCTTTACGGTAATATATATTCTTCTTGGCAGTTAGAAGTATATCCGGGGTATGGGCATCCATGACATTTCCCTAAATTTGAAAAAAGTCCGCCAGACGCTCTTAAACGGTTAATAAAAACGGGGTGTAGCTGTGTCGTGGACACGACCGTGTGTTTCAAGTGAATACAATTGGGTAACAAATAACTTTTCTTTGAGTTTCATCGGGTTCATGAAAGAAATTAAGCGAACAATTAATTACTGTACTATCGTGTTATAATTTTATTAATGGTAAGTCTGTGATACGAAAAGTACGAAACAAAAGGCACGCAGGATGCATCCAGATTTCTGGTAAACGCTAAATCAATATAGGTATTACCTAGCGTTTTTGGAGACGTTTCGATGTAAGACAAATTAAACCGCTCAGCATGAAGTCGGGCAAAGAGGGATCTTGTGAGACATTAACATTAAAGTTTCCGACCATCATGATTGTGTTTTGAGATCTGGCTCGCATTCGGGTATTACGATGCTTTAAGAATGTAACGATGTTAACGATGTTTTAAGAATGCCATTGGCTGCTACGTTTACTAGACAGACATCACCAACCTTTGGGTCTTTGATCTGCAAATTCATCTCGGAAATGTCAATGTTAACTCTTACAATCCGTGGAGCTATTTATGTTGCGATACATGGCTGCTCCACCAGCTATGCGACTTGATGTTGATGAGACTGCCACCGATGACGCAGTTAAACTTTTTATGCGCTTGGCGGTGTTACGGTGCGATGTCAGATATAGAACCCGGACAAGTTCCCGGCACCGCTTCACTGTGTCATATGGTGTTTTACGGGTATCACTGGATTGCTCTTGAGAAGCCTTTTCCAACCGTAAACGTTCGCTATATTTTGATTTGGATTTTCGGCGAGTATAGTCTGACATTGCATTATTTATTTTAATGTTTTACTTTAACACTCTATGTATTCACTTTAAATATTTCACACCAATGTTTTATATAAGCAATCGATAGATCTTGACGAGAGCTGACGATCGAAAAGCAAACGATTGTTCTAGCTTCTCCGAGTCAAAATTTATACTAAGCAGATATTATGTGGTGCAGCGAAACGGCCTCAAAATGGCGACGCTTCCCTTCCGGCGCAAGTGATGCTTCACAGTCCTCACTCAACATAACGAATTCTTGGATCCTTTAGCTATCGCGAGTGGTGTAATTAAATATTGGATGTAGATAGTAGATAATTAGCTGCAATATCAAACTGTATCCCCCCCATTTTGTTATCATCAGTTTTCTGAATTGACTCACTCTATTATATGGAAGCAAACTTAAAAACGTATTCACGTCAAAAGCAGGACATAACCCCAGATGAGGCAATTTTTTTCCCTATTGCGGTGGCTATAACGAAATTAATATTCTAAAATAGTTAGCTATCGTTTTTAGTCAATCGGAAACTTATGCAATTTGCCTAGAATTTCTCAACTGTAACTGAATCTTTTCAGAAGATTTGTCTAAAGTAACTGAATTGGAAATTACGAGGTCAGTGTCAATGTCAAATTATTCATGAATATTTTTCACGCTTGGCCTTGAATGATGCTGGCATTTATGGAAGTAATAGTTGCATTGAGTAAGCTATAACTTAACATTTACACATAAGAAATAAATGTTATACGTATGAAATGACTACATTAATGCTGGATTTTATCATCGAGTGCTTCATAGACAAAGATATCACAAAAATGGACCGATTCTATAATTCAAGTCAAATATAGAACGATATACTAGTATACATCTTATTTCGTAATATTAAAAACAATTATGATTAGCACACTAAATTATTTGTTAATATGCATTTGTTAGGAGCACTCTGTATTTAATAGCAATCCTAAATTAAAACTTTCCTGCTCTAAGTTCACACCCATCGAGTTTTTAAAAAAATTGGCCTTATGCATTTGTTAGCCATTCTTTGTTTGCAGCACGCTGTATTAATAGCATTCTGCTCTCAAATAAATTTAAAATTACCCTTTCTTTTAAGTTCAGAGCCAATAGAGTTCATATTTGTTAACATTTTTGCTTGCTGTAGTTTGATTATTTTATTATCTTGAGAAAAACATCGTTTCAACTCTTCAATAATTAGAAGCAAAGTCTTATTTTGGAATGGACACGTTAATCTCGAGTCAGATTGGCGACTTCGCCGCTCTGGGATATATACAATATACATACTGCCAATTTGGTGCACGAAAAAAATATTCTGTGAATTCATAAAAAAAAGTTGATAAAAAATGCTCTGTTTCAATCAAATAATTTTGTTGGATCAACAAAATATTTCATTTAACCTGTAAAAGTTTTACTAATTAACCAAACATAGACGAAAATTCTGTTGTTTGAACAAGAACAAAATTTTGTACAAAATTCACAAGACAAAATCGTTCTTTTTTTGTTGAGAAATTCTCCTGCATATAACATAAATAACATTTACCATAAGTGTTATTTCATGCTTATTATTTTGGAATGGGTGGTGAAGAACTATATGTCTCCATTCAGAAAGTTTCATTTACAATTAAGATTAATAAAAATGAACAAAGAAAGATGAATCCTGCTGAAACGTTGATTGTAGAACATTTTCCACAACCTTATTTATTTGGACAAATACTTAAAGAATAATTAATCTAAAACTAATAAATATCGTTGTAAAACAACGTACATAAAAAGGGTACTTAGTAAAGCGATCGTTTCAGATGGTACAAAAGAAACACGGGTTTTTCAGTTGAAAAAAAAATAGTTTCACTATTCACACAGTCAGGAAAGTTAGAACTTCAGATAAAACTGTTTGTTGTTTTTGTTGCAAAACGGGTAATCAGAGTAGGAAGCCGTACTATGACACCAGCCGGGAAGCAACGACAAGGATTTCTGCCGCCGAATTTTGAAAAAGAAAGATAACGAACGTGTTAAGGCAAGCTAAACAATAAATAATTTTTAACAACTTCCTGTAGATACATAAAATATTGGAGGAGAGAAGTATGTGAATCCATCCATGCATTGTGAAACTAATGATGATTACTAACCTGAAATTGTTTGAAGAGAGCTGAGTATCCACAGGATGAAAACGTATACCATCGTTATTACTAATGTATCTCTGTTAAGTTGTGTAGGTATTTAATCCGTCACTTCACCACGCGCGCTTCAACTCACCTTTTCCCCTGTTTATTTCCGATTTCTTTAGATGTTGAAGCACCTGGCGGCATATCGTAATCAGTGGATTAGTCAAGCGAATATAATCCATTGAAATGAGATTTATAAACAAGCCTTTATAGAGTTACGAAAAAGCATTCTGTGGCCTAGTTTTTGTCTGTCAGGTGATCTTTTGAACCCCTATCAACGCCTTGCTGGAAAGTGTTTGTGATTTCACTTTGTTTGTCTGTCCGTCCGTGTTCTAACTCCCGCAAATATGCATCGATTAGTACGACATTTATATATGTTGTTCCTATGTACTGTGACAAGTACCCTATTGAAAATGGTGCATGTAGCATTTATAGTTCTTCTACAGGAGCACTCAAAAGATTTCTAATACGTTACGCTCTGTGGGCAGTCATTCTTTTAAGCGTAATTTAGACATATTCGGCTATTTAAAATGAAACAAAAAGAATGCATGTCATTAAGGATTTCGAGATAAAGCTCTCCATCGAAAATACTATGTGTATCATTGATAGTTCTGCTACAGGAGCACTCAAAGTAATTAAAACTCATTAAAGGTCTGTTTATAGAGACAGTCCATTTCAAGCACAATACAATAAGCATAGAAATGTTTATGACAGTTTACTCTTTAGCTAAAGTATGCAAAAAAAAAACCTTTTAAGGATCCTTTACAGGGTCTCACAAAATAACATTTATAGTAGTTATACATTTTTTAAGATATCGCAAGACTTTTGGGCAATATATCGGCAAATTTGGAGGAAAGAAATTGGAAAGTGTTTTACAATGGATGCATTTGGCATGATTTATCTTTCTTGTTTTATTTCTGAGATGTATAAATATGTATTTAAAGTTGTCCCATAAACGGTGACTTCGGATTTTGTTACTTAATTATTGACCATAGAAAAATACACTGAATTGCAAAGCTATTAAAAAAGTTTCAGAATTTTCAGGAAATTAAGAAAATTAAATCTGAAGAAATCCAAAATTTGAATCTTTATATTACCTCAGTACGAAAAGAAAATAAATAAAAATTCTCAGTTAATAAAACGTACTTTATATGCTAATGAGATGGTGTGCAAAATATCTGTATTTCTAAATAAAAAGTCTCATAGATATATTAAAATAATGTTGGTAAGAGGCAATACAGTACTAAAAATAGCAAAAGTAAAAATGCAGTCATTTTTTTCTTTTGTTATTTATGTACTGAATAAAAACGCGATCTCCCGATGAGATTTTTTTTCTCTTCGAGAGCCATTGAAAATTGGTTTTATTTCATATCTCTGCGCATTTTTTTATGATGTGAGGCTGTAATTTTGTATATTTTGTGCAGTTAATAAATCTGAAAAAACACAGGCACATAATGAAAGTAATCTAAAAAATTATAAATGAAAGAGAAAAAAACGAAAAAACAAACAAACACGGAAACATAAGATATTAAGAAATGAATAACAGAAATCGAACAATAAACTTAAGAAACATGGGATTTTGTTAAAACAAAGGATCAGAACAGCACGTTAAAAGGTATACAATTTCTGTAAAAGAGACACACACTCACAGATAAATAAGAAAATACGATACGAAAAAAAATAATTTCATAACGAAAAATTAAGTTAACCACAAAAATTAGGCAAAAAATTGAGCGTGTTCAGGATTTTTGCCAAAACAGTAATTTTATTAGCACACGGAATTAAATTAGTAAAAGCAATAAAATAAATAAAATGACCAAATATATGTTTTCATAAAACTTGAAGGATCTCCGAGGAGACGAACCAGTTGAAAATGCAGAGCCATCCAGGGGTACAGCCCCCCCCCTCCAAATCAAACATTCTATACGGGCCAGTTAAGATTAAAAATGAAAATAAAAATGAATCACTGTCCCTTAGGGTCCCTTTATGATCACGTTACTCAGGTAAGGCAATTTCAATGACGTATAAATGAAATTAATACTAGGTAAGTGTGTGTAAGTGTTAATAGTGCAATTAAGTATATTAAAATTAAATAATACTTGACAGATTTTTAAAAATTAATATTTAATAATAAACATTTCTCTTGAAATTTCCCAAACATAAAGTACTATTCAAGGATATAAATATTTAATGTTAACACAACACAAACATTAAAATATTAAATCAACTTAAATAAATAAAATTTTGTACCTGCACCCCTTAAGCACAATAGTTATCTTTCATACAAGATTTAATTTTTGCGCATTACAATAGATAAATGGGAAAAAAGTCTTTGTACTGAATTGGATATTTTAATATTTCTTGGATCACTTTCCCAAGAGAATAATAATTCCAGTGGTTTGTTCATTTTAGTTTTTCTACAGATACTTTAAAAATTTCATCAAGATACCTAATCCCTAAAGCAAATGTAACCTAGCGGAAGTCTCAATTTTCTTACAGATGGTTTTCGTTCTTCCTGAAAACTTTTTCCTATTTCACAGGAATTTCAGGAGAATAAATCATGTTCTAAATTTTCTAAAAAAAAAAATATATATATATATATATATGTACGCCGGAGATAATAACCCTGCCTTATTTACTATTCCGTTCTAAGATATGGTATAGCTTATAATTGAGCGAATTCAAGTATTTCTATTCTTTATTTCTTTTTTCTTTTCTTTTTTTCTTTTTGCTCGGCACTACAGCAGCTTTTTAAGCCTTAAATTTTGCGGGCATTATTGTCTGAATCCCTTATCCCTTTTAAGATAGTGTTCATGACGTGAATTATAATTCACTCAGATCCGGACTAACCGGTTCAGGTCCAAATATTCTTTTCAGTTACTCATTTAAACATATATTTACGTTATTTCAGATGGCATAAATGAAGTTTTATTAATTTTGATCAGCAGTTCAATAATTACATTGTGTACTATTAATAGAACTATAATAATTTTGACTTCTCGATATGTTTTCTAATTAGCACAGCTTTCTAATATGGATAAAATTATAATTTAGAAACAATTTAATAATTATTAAATACATCAATCTGAAGTGATTTTATTAAAATACTAGCTGAAGTACCCGTCGTTGACGGGTTAGTACTGAATGCAAATTTCTAAAAGCAAGAACTTTCGTCAGCATTGTTGGAGTACACAGAATGGATGTAGTATGTTGCCAAAGTAAAGAAAGCGCAATTATAATTTTTATGTATTGTTAAAATATTACAGGTTAGAGAGTAACTAAGCAGGGGCGTAGCCACGGGGGGGGTTAGGAGGGTCATAAACCCCC
The DNA here is from genome assembly GCA_038373885.1 of Cheiracanthium punctorium. Taxonomy (NCBI): domain Eukaryota; kingdom Metazoa; phylum Arthropoda; class Arachnida; order Araneae; family Cheiracanthiidae; genus Cheiracanthium; species Cheiracanthium punctorium. Next base: position 1,567,830 of record JAWZYV010013819.1, read on the forward strand.
CCCCCCATGAGGGATTTTTTGCCATGCAAAATGTATACTTTTCACTACATTATCACACACACCTATACATATATATGAGTTGTAGTAGTCGTAACCCCCCCCATGAAAAATTTCTGGCTACGCCCCTGTAACTAAGTAATATCATTTCATTCGCTTTAGTCGTAATTATGGGATGCGCGAACGAATATTTACACATATTCAAATAATTTTCGCAAAATCTGAAAATCTAATCAACATTTTTTGAAAAATTGGAAGCCTAGAATTTAAGCTGAGTGACAACCTATCGTGTCACCCAATTTTGTTTAATTCCCTGCTGTCTTTATTTCGTGATGCTGGAACAAACATTTTAGCATTTTTAAACGATTTTCACAAAATCTCAAAATGTAATCAAAATATTTTAAAAATTCAACACCTATAAATTAAGATTAGCAACTACCTATCATATCACCAAATTTCGTATTAGTCGTTAGTAGGCAATGCTTGAAAAAATATAACCGCATTTTGGGAGAATTTTCACAAAATCTCAAAATCTAATAAAAAGTTTAAAAAATTGGACACCTATACTTTATGTTGAGCAACAACCTATCATGTGACCAAATTTCATATCATTCGCTTTAGTCGTTATTACGTAATGTGTGAACAAAAATTCACTCAGTTTGAAACGATTTTCGCAAAATCCCAAAATCTCATCGGTTTTTTTTTAGATGCTTATAGTTTAAGGTGACCACCTATCATTTCACCAAATACCATTTTTTCACCTTTGCAGTTATTACGTGATGTACGAACACAATACGCAGTGTGAAACAATTTTCGCAAAATCTCAAAATCTAATCAAGATTTTTTTTTTTAATTCGACGCCTGTGTTTTAAGTTGAGTGATCACCTATCATGACACCTAATTTCATATCATTCGCTTCAGTCGATTTTATGTGATGCTTGAACACAAATTTACGCAGTTTGAAAGGATTTTCGCAAAATCTCAAAATACAATCAAGATTTTTTTTAAATTCGACGCCTATGTTTTAAGTTGAGTGACCACCTATCATGACACCCAATTTCATATCATTCGCTTCAGTCGTTTTTACGTGATGCTTGAATACAAATTTACGCAGCTTGAAAGGATTTTCGCAAAATCTGAAAATCTAATCAATATTTTTTAAAAATTCAACGCCTATGTTTTAAGTTGAGTGACCACCTATCATGACACCCAATTTCATATCATTCGCTTCAGTCGTTTTTACGTGATGCTTGAATACAAATTTACGCAGCTTGAAAGGATTTTCGCAAAATCTCAAAATCCAATCAATATTTTTTAAAAATTCGACGCCTATGTTTTAAGTTGAGTGACCACCTATCATGGCACCCAATTTCATATCATTCGCTTCAGTCGTTTTTACGTGATGCTTGAACACAAATTTACGCAGTTTGAAACGATTTTCGCAAAATCTGAAAATCTAATAAAGATTTTTTAAAAATTCGACGCCTATGTTTTAAGTTGAGTGACTACCTATCATGACACCCAATTTCATATCATTCGCTTCAGTCGTTTTTACGTGATGCTTAAACACAAATTAACGCAGTTTGAAACGATTTTCGAAAAATCTGAAAATCTAATCAATATTTTTTAAAAATTCGACGCCTATGTTTTAAGTTGAGTGACCACCTATCATGACACCCAATTTCATATCATTCGCTTCAGCCGTTTTTACGTGATGCTTAAACAAAAAAAGCGTCACGGACAGAATGACAGAAGGACAGAATGACAGACAGACAAACTTTTTTTTGAGGGTCGCATCGGATTCCCTAGTGCTTGAAACGGATAGAAATCGCAAAATTTTTGAATTCCAAGAAATGTACAGACAAAAGTCTAATTTTATTTATATAGATAGTGCATTTCTTACATGTGCATTGTGCATATGTTAAGTATGAAATTATATTTAAAGTTGCTTCTTGCTGCGTGAAAACACGTAAAACTTTATATTTTTCACAAAAAGATAAATTTTAAGGTCACAGACTTCTTGCACCTTTGTTACACTTAGTTTCTTTTAATCATCATAGCTTCTGAAATCGATAACGTAGAATACAATAAATTAATTTGCTTTTTTGGATGTATGCCAAGTTTATTTGAATCATACGAAAACACCCTCAAAGAGAAACTGTATTTAAAAAAGAAAATCATTACATACATATGTTTCATAATATGTATATGTTCCATTAAACAGATCCAGTGTTGGAAGATGATTTATAATCGATGTGCATTCCTTATTTTTTGACAGTGTTTTAGGAGAGGGTACTTACTCAGTTCTTGAACTGGGTAATCATAACTCATAGGTTATACACTTGGTTATACCTCATCAGAGATGAAGGTTTCGGTTACGTAACAGCTTCGAAGCTGAGTTAATAATTGACAAGAGATTTTTTATTACGTACCTTTATGTTACCTTCTCTTTGAACACCTGTTAATAGGTTCCTTAAACATTCGCTCGTACATTTATAATAGCAACTTTCGTGAACAGCACGGGCTCTTTGAAGCTTGGCTTTGTCAGCATTATGGAATCTTTTATTCTGAAGGTTCTCTCCCCCCCCCTTCCCGAAGAAAACCTCTAAAAATGCGAATAATTTAAGCACACATTAACCCTTTGAGGCGCAACCCTTTCCCAATGCTGAAAAAAGGGCAGCCGTTGCCATCGCTCGACTTAACTACCAGCAAGATGGCGGACGATCGAAACGTTCATCGCGTGCCACAGATCTAGAGACCCCTTTGACGCAGCCGGCTGTGCGCGAGCAAAGCGAGCTGCGTCAAAAAAGGGTCTTGCGTCCGCCATCTTGCTGGTAGTTAAGTCGAGCGATGGCAACGGCTGCCCTTTTTCAGCATTGGGCCATCTATCCAGCTGTTCTCGCATTCTTCCATTTTCTAGCAAATGCCAGTGCTGTTAAAAATAAGTGACCATTTTTTTACGGGAAATGACGTGCTAAAAAGTAAAGGATTCTCTCCTGGAGCTGTGTCACCCGCAACTATTTTTATAGAAATCAAATCTATTCTTCGTGACTGGCAACAGTCAAAACGTCAGAGTTTGGTGTTCCCAGAGCGGGAACACTGCGCGTTAAAGGGTTAAAACACTATACACGGTGTCTTAAAAACAATGGCTTTGGCTTTTATACAATCAGTACAGAAATGTAATCCTATAGATTATAGTTACATATTTATACAGTTATACAGTTTATATAGACTATATCGTTACAGAGATTTAGTTATTATAGAGGTTCGTTAGAGAGAGAGAGAGTATCATAGAGATTTATAATAAATTAGAACATAACGTTGAAAAAGTTACAGAATTCAATGAAAATGATTAACATTTTTGGGTGATTAAATTTTGAATAAATACAACATTTTTACACGCCCTCCACTCAAAGAAATTCCCAGTTCGTTAAATGTGCCCTGTATATAGGGTGTCCCAAAAAGGGGGTAGCACACTCATTTATTTATATAGATATATATTAGAGTTACGGCAGTAATGCAAATTGGAAAAAAAATGTTCAAAATAAGGTTTGAGAAAGGACAGCATTAAGAAAAAATATTTTTCGTTAATTTCAAGAAAGTTACACTTTTAAAATTTGTATGCGATTCCCATAGGGTAAAAAATTCCCGATTGAATCAAGTGCGTCCCATACACTAATGAGGTGATACACAAAATTTGAGAATTATATATCCTAAAACGTGTCAGAGGTATGACGATAAATATAGGCTGACTCAAATCACTTTTCAATGGTTCTAGAAAGAAAAAAAAAATCATCTCGAATAATCGCTTTCGGGGGTCGAATAGAAATTACGAAAGAAGATTTTTTTTTGTTGTTGTTGTTCTTTAGAAAAAGCGTTTGCTTCCAAATTTATTTTTAGCTCCACAAGATCTTTATTATAAGACATGCCTGAGACATAGTATTCTCTTCTCCAAGAAAAATACTGCATGGGTGAAAACGTGTTTTACAAATTAATACAGAAATGCTTCTTAATTGCAGCTGTTGTGGGGTAAATGTGCTAAAGTTAGCAACCTGGTGTTTTATAGTACGGTGGCGTTATTTAATACGTATCCTTGGTTACAATCATAACAATGGTACAAAACAAGAAATGGCTAAAGTGTGCTTTAGCCCACTGCTTGGCTACTTCTTTCTTTTTATGTGCGATATACGTCAAGTATTGCAAATTCGATATTTTAAAGGTGTGAAAAGATGCGAAGGATCTTGCATTTTCGCATGTGCATTTCTGTTTTGTAATCTAGCTACTGCGTGACATACGTAACCAGTAACAAATATGCTTGTTTCATTTGACGTCATTGCATTGTTAACTTGGATTTTTGAGCATGCGTTTTTGTTATTACGCTAATGTTTACATAAAGTTATTGCCATTCGTAGCTTAGAAATATCGTCGATTAAGGTACCGCATACGTTAGTGTTTTATGCAAGTAGAATAGCCAAATGGAATTTCATGCTCTTCTGGGAATGCTCGGAAACTTTACGCATTCGAACGATTTCGTTCGCTGGGAACATCCCAAGGAAATCATTTTATTTGAGGGAGAAAAAAAAAAGAAAAGTTAAACTTATACATCTGGAAAAAGCCTGATAATTGTGGCATCATTATGAAGTCATTTTCACCTGCAACAGTTAATTTTGTCACGCAAATGATTAACTTTTTTTACCCTCTGAAATAAAATGTAGCTCCGATCGTTTAAAAATGAAGAAGCGGGTGGATTTTCAGATTTTTAAAGTAGCGCAGATTGTTTTAGTACTTTTATACATAATTATGAAAAATTTCAAGAGGATCGTACAAATGGTGTAGATGTTATTAGACTTTTTGTGCCTAACTTCGTAATCTTTTTGCAGTAATGGCGAAAACAGTTTTATCTTGGAGCATTGTTAGAGATTCAAGGATCAGTGCAACTAAATAGTAGGATGATACGCTTTAAAGAATAACTTCCCATAGAGCACAATCTATTGGGAATATTTTGAGTGCTTCTGTAGAAAAACTATAAATGCTACATAGACCATTTTCAATGGGGTACATGGTTCAGTAGATGAGAATAACATATATGAATTTCGTAGAAATCTATGCATATTTACGAGAGTTAGAGAACGGATGCACAGACGGGCAAACCGAAATCATAAATACTTTTCAACTTTGGTGAAAAGTGTTAAAAAATAGTTCTGAATTTTGGCACCAGGGACCAAAATGACGCTGTAAGGTCCTTGTTTAAAGTAAAATAGGCACAGAAAGTGCAGAAAGTTAACATTTACTACTTTAATGGCATCCCTGATAAGTGTTGTTCAATATGTTTTCCTTGCATTTGTTCCAAAAAGTGTATTTTCTGTACAGGCTTCCCTACTGTAGAGTGCAGCTATTGATTTGCTTGACGTGCAGTGTTATTCAGGACTTCAAAGTGATCCACATTCCCTTGGTATATCAAGCTCTTTACATAACCTCATAACCAAAAGTCACAAGTGGTCAGATCAAGTGAACCGGCTGGCCACTTCATAAGAAACGTTTGACTAATTATTCGGTCCTTAATAAATTGCTGTCGTAGGACTTTCTGCCCGCATAATGCAATATAATGGGGTTATCCATCCTGCATAAATTTCGTAGATTCAGTACACCCACGTACATAAAGTTTCAACATTCTACGACCAATAGTTTTTGAGATATGCGAGTTACACTCATACGTGCGAGTTATATTCATACATTCATTCCGTCATTCTTCCGTGACGACTCTCCATCACGTAAAAACGACTGAAGCAATTGAAATGAAATTTGGTATCATGTGATTGGTGATCACTCGACTTAAACACTAGGCAGCGTATTTTAAAAAAATCTTGATTAGATTTTCAGATTTTGCGAAAATCGTTCAAAAATCCATAAAATTGTGTTCGAGCATCACGTAAAAACGACTGAAGTGAATGAAATGAAATTTGGTATCATGATAGGTGGTCACTCAACTTAAAACATTGTCCTCAAATTAAAAAAAATATTGATTGGATTTTGAGATTTTGCGAAATTTGTTTCAAACTGTGTAAATTTGTGTTCGCACATCACGTAATAACTGCAAAGGTGAAAAAATGGTATTTGGTGAAATGATAGGTGGTCACTCACCTTAAACTATAAGCATCTAAAAAAAAAAAAATCGATCAGATTTTTGGGTTTTGCGAAAATCGTTTCAAACTGTGTGAATTTTTATTCACGCATTACGTAATAACGACTAAAGCGAATGATATGAAATTTGGTCACATGATAGGTTGTTGCTCAACATAAAGTATAGGTGTCCAATTTTTTAAACATTTTTATTAGATTTCGAGATTTTGTGAAAATTCTCTCAAAATGCTGTTATATTTCTTCAAGCATTGCGTAATAACGACTAATACGAAATTTGGTGTTATGATAGGTAGTTGCTAATCTTAATTTATAGGTGTTGAGAGAGAATTTTTATAATAGTTTGATTATATTTTGAGATTTTGTGAAAATGGTTTTAAAATGCTGAAATTTTGTTCCAGAATCACGAAATAAAGACTGCAGGGAATGAAACGAAATTGGGTGACATGATATGTTGTCACTCAACTTAAATTCTAGGCTTCCAATTTTTAAAAAATATTGATTAGATTTTGAGATTTTGCGAAAATGATTTCAATATGGTTATATATTCTTTCTCGCATTACATAATTACGACTAAAGCGAATGAAATGATATTACTTAGTTACTCTCTAACCTGTAATATTTTAACAATACATAAAAATTATAACTTCGCTTTCTTTACTTTTGGCAGTATACTACACCCATTCTGTGTTCTCCTACAACGCTGACGAAAGTTCTTGCTTTTAGGAAATTTGCATTCAGTACTAACCGTACTTCAGCTAGTCTTATAAATAAAAGAATAGGTGTAACAATTTCTGGTTGTACCACACCCGAAAACAAAACTTTTACCGCCAATGCTCCAAAAAAATAAAAAAGTTATGCTCAAAAAACGTTATTAAATCTACACCGTCGGTACGATCGGCTTACCTTTTTATATACAGTAAAAATAAAGTAAAAAATAGAGAGAGAGAGAAAACAGTCAATATTTTAAAATTCTAACTATTCATAATTTTCCCGATTTTTAACAATTTTTTTGCCATTTTTAATATTATAAATTTTTTTTATTTGGTGGAAAAGTTTTTATTTTCAACGGTACTCATTCGCAATTTTCGGGATTTATGAAAAAGTTTTGTTTAAAAAAAATGTACTGTCCGTTGGCTCAACTTATCTGTGACGAACACACCACAACAAAAAAGTCACAAAGTCACAGTATGCATACAGGTTACAACGTTACAATGCTGCATGGGTATTAACTCGACGAATTTAATGCAAGTGTATACAAGATCACTGAGAATTTAACAGCAATTGAAAACAATACTTATAAGAACAATTTATTATATCAAATTTCTTAAAATAAACCATGTATTTATGAAGAGCACCCACTGCTGAAAGCGTATTCTTTGCCTTTGATGTAGCTGTCATCTGTAAAAGAGGAAAAAAAATGTAATTAGTTTGATTATAGCACATACACAATCGAGGTGACGCAGGTCAGTCTGAAGACCAGAGTCCGCCCCATCTGAGATAAGTCTGAGCCAGTACCCAGTTCCAAATTTTAGCTAATTAAGTGATTACAGACTAATTTTTTATTTTCATATCACAACCTTCCCAATTTAATTACATTTAAGTGTAGTTAAAATGCTATTTTAAATTTTTAAGATTGTAATTTTCAAGACGAAGTAATTCATTTTTTTTGTATTCTTTTCAGCTGCTTGAGACTCGTACAATATGTGAATTGTCCGAAACCCAATGTAGTTAAAACGTCGTCTTCTTGTCTGAGATAAAAATTACGCATTGGTTGTTGTTCATAATTAAAGTTTCCCTATTCAGAACGGTGTATACGAAAACTATTGGTGATAATGCTGCCAAATTGGATGCAAACCTTAATGAGATCATGGGAGAAAGATTTTTGTGGAGAAAAAATATTTCAAATTACTACCAGATAGCGTTTCACAATTTTTTAATGTGTAGAAAAGAACGTTTCGAATGACTTTGTAATTTGTTTAAAAGCATTTACCCCCACATTTTTGTGCAAAGGGGACAATGTAAACGGGACAATGCAGAAATGGAGAATTTGCAGATTAGAAACTATAGCAATTTTGAAACATTATCTCGTGGTGATGTTTTTAAACTAGCTTTTTCCACGGAAATCTCACTCCCATGGTCTTGTTAAGCTTTTCTGCAAATTTGCTTGAATTATGACCAATAATGTTGTCTTTACTCCGCTCTAAATATTGAAAGAAAAATTATGAGCACCTAAGTTCATAAGTTTGTAAGGTCGTTGCTTGAGGCGTATGCTGCCAGATGTTCGAGGCGACAGCCGCCTTGTGTCTCTAATAATCCAGGACAGGCGATGATTTTTTAAACGCACCTCACCACGTTTCCAAACTTTTGGAAGAATCGACCAATACCCCACATCCTACAGAGGATCGCAAAGCTCTTGTTATAATTTCATCATACGAGCAGTCCGAAAGAAGGTTAAGTTTTGTGTACATAATCGAAAAAACGCTCCGTGTCATATTTGATATAAAATCTCAGTGTGTGGCCTGTGTCATCTTCCCAACAGGTGTCGCACTTGGGAGTTTCAGCTAGGCAAATTTTTTAACGGATACTTTTTGCAAGAGGCTAGGTACTATTATCCAACAGTTGATCAAGACATCAGCAGTACGGTTTTCGATTCACTCCTTGCGCTTTAGATACTTATACAAGTACTTGAATCTTTCTTTATAAATGCTGGAGTCCCATTCATCCTCTTCCTTTATCGATTAGTTAAGATGACGTACAATATTCTCTCAAGGACGGAAAATACACTCAAAATACTGCTGTTAAACGATAAAATAAATACAAAACTCAAGTTACAAGTAACATCTTATGTGAAAAAACACACATAAGATGTTACTTGAGCTAAGTCAAGTTACAAGTAACATCTTATATGTGATTTTTCACAAAGTTTTTATAAATTTTATCCTCTCTAGGAGCCAGACGACACACATTGGGCGCGAAAAGCCAACACCTTCTAGGTGTAGAAGACGTAGCAACTGAAGCTTTGACGTCATCACTAGAACTTCTTAAATGATGTCATCACAGTTGTATCTTCAAAAACAAAAACTATTTAAAATTTCTGGTGGATGCTAAGAATATTAGAAACTATCGTAAATAAAAGATAAAAATTAAAATACCTTTCTGATACAAAATAATTCATTGTGATCTACTTCTGTATCATATTATACAATTAGTAATGATCCAAAATTGTCATTTGTCGTAAAATTAATTATTTTTATTTTAAATCATTAAAAAGTTTTACGAGTGCGAAAATTCACCACAAATTTAAAATAGTATACATTGCGAAAGTAAAACTGTGATGGCGTTATACAAGATACAGTCATGACGTCAAAGCTTCAGTTGTAAGACTTTCTATATCTAGAGGGTGTTGGAAAGGTCCCTCTTTTGCAGTTTATATGCTTGTTCATTGGGTTCAATGCCTTCGTGTTCAGAGACCAAACGAGGACCACTCTCCTAGCTACTCGAATGCTTGCATCAGGGTGTTGAACAGCGCAGTTGACCGATGATGAACGCCTTGAACATTAATTATTAGACAGATGTGCCATTAATCGACTCACTTCATATCACTAGATGATAGTTGATGAACAAATATTTCAACCACGAATTAAAATTTAATCAGAGCATTAAAATCGATTTTTCTGTTAAAATTTTAATACCAAAGTTCTTTGCCATCACAATATTTCCTTTCATTTCGTACAAGAAAGTGAAAAAAAAGTAAGAAAATCTGGAACACAGATTTTAAATACTGTTACGAATTTTCGGGGCATTCCGCTGTTCTGGGGCTTAAAATAGTTCAAAATTCCTGTTCCACGCTTTAAATAGTTAAATTTTGCTTTGTGTTGCATCAAAATGGGTCAACTAGAACCGGATATACGGAGGTTTTGGTTTCCCCATTCATTTTTCTATGGCGGTTCTAGAAATCTCGAGAAATATTGGTCGCAGGCCTTCGGTAACTTCACTTTTGGGGACTTATTTTTGGTGCAAAATTTGGCGACATTTTGGTCATTTGGCGCGATTTTTTCCTATGAGGCTTGTAAAGTTGTTTTTGCTGCATTAAAATCACATAATAACTTAACATTTCTCTTCTATGACGTAATCGAAATTCCCGTTTTATGTGGATTTTCGAGAAATAGATCCTTCTGGAAGTCACTTGTAGTTTCTGCCTCTTCTATAAATACCAGCGTGTTGCCCCCGAAAAAGTCAGTGTGGTAATCGAGCTCTCTCAGTGAGTACGCTTGCTTTGCTCTGTGATAGAAGTGGTGTTCCGCGCTTGTTTAAAGCTTTGAATTTAAGTGCTGTGTCTAAATTCTTGATTGCTGAGTCTTGAGGGACTGTTAGTGTTATCCCTCGAATATTTCCACTGAATTTTTACCTGTGGATGTGTTTTATTTTATGTAAGAAATACAGCATTTGTGAGAGCTTCTGATCTAAGCAGACAGTTAGAAGCACATTGCTGTTTGATTGTGCTTGTGAATCTTGTACAGCTTATTGTTCGACGGAGTTCTAAGAAGCAATAAAGTTGTGTTCCATCCTGACCAGTGGACTCTTTACTAGAGCTTTCTACACCAACTGGACTTTAGAATGACGAATCCAGGAAACTAGCAGAGTATTTTGCAACAATACGCACTTAAAAACTATGTATTAAAAGCGTATCCTAATCCATGCGTCTTCCCTATTTTCTTTCCTTTTTCCAATATGTTGGAAAGTGTACCATTATTCATGAATGGGCCGTATTTTTCTCCCTTGTACCATAAAACACTTCTTTGGAATAGAAATCTATCTTAAAATCGCCTACTAAAACTGTTTTACAATCTTCGCCAAGAATATTCCACCTCTTCTTCACCTTTTTAAATGCTACTATTTGGAATGTGCATCATAAACCATGGCTGTACCGTGTTTGTCTTTCTTGGGTTGATTTCTACTTTAACTCCCCGACTCTCGTCAAGGTGGCGATAATTAAACACACGCAGTTACCAGGACGAGTTTTTGTATTTATATGGTAGCCGTAATTTAGAATTAAAATGGCGATTTGGTAATAACATATAAGTAGAGCATTCCATTATTTATTTATTTTGGGCTGCCAATTAAGGCAGTTTTAATTATTACGCGTCTTCAAACTCCTTAACTGATGTGTTTATTGCTAATTTGTTCACTGGTTTTCATCTAGATCTTTTGGGAGCGTTGAATATTGGGCTTAACTCCTAGAGACCTGTGACTGCAAAGCTCGCCAAAGTGCGGCGATTTTTTTAAGTTGGCGAGAGTGAGGGCATTAAAGTAGGAATCAAGTCTTTCTTGTTCCATAAAACACATCTTTGGAATCGAAATCTACCTTAAAATTGCCTACTAAAAATGTTTTAGAATATTCTCAAGCACATTCAAAAGTATGCTTCATTTTAAACAGTGTTTGGAATTTGCACCATAATCCACGAGTGTCTCGTGTTTGTCTTTCTTGTTCTATAAAGCACATCTTTGGAATTGAAATCTACACTAAAATCGCCTACTAAAACTATTTTACAATTTTTGCCAGGCATATTCTAATTATACTTTTCAAGCTTGATTCGATTTTGAAGTTATTTGTTGGCAGCAAGCTTGGCGATCACTTATCAAAAATTGCAAACCTTGTGCGACTTTCAAAATTTTATTACCCCCCCCCCCCCCCCTCCTCGTTACTGGCAAACACAATCGAAAAGATCTTCACCGTGGCTGTTCATGTCTACAAAATCTGTCTACAAATCATGTCTACAAAATAACGTTGACGAAAAAAACTGGGACTGAACAATAACAACAAAGAAATGCTCATTTCATATTCTTACCATAGTAAGGGCAAATATTAGTTGTGGTGAGAAAATATTTTCTTCGCTTCCCATCGTTTCTATGATAGAGCTCATAGTCCATGCCCATGGGGGCCCAAACAGTGCCATATGTGCTAGATGACTGGTTTCGGAACTCTTCATAAGACCGGCTGGCAATTCCGACGTACTGACAGCCATTTGGATTGATCGAGAGCCTGTAGAACTGAATGGCTTGAAAATGAGAACACACCTGAGGTGCCAAAGAGGCAAAGGCTAAAAAAACAAAACAAAACACATGTGGTTACTTGGGAGAAAATTGCACAGTTATAAGTTTTGCAGTTCTCACAAGAAGCAGGTCATGGATCAATATCCAATGATAGATATCATATTAGTTAAAAAGAATTGGTCTCGAAAAATCTGAAACCAGTGGAATGTTTGTCTCCTCGGGGGATAACACAAACTCATGTGCATCTCCGTCTTGATCTGCTATCGTTACTACAATACTGAGATACACTCCACCTGGAGCAGGGAGTATACAATAATTTGGGACGCCACAGGCAGCTTTTGCGATATATAGATTGCGCGGTGGCCGAGTGCTAGTTAAACTTCCAGCGCTCCCGATAATCGTTGTCGCAGATCTCAACCGCACGACCGAATAGATCAGTTGCAGAAGTGAGGACCAGATGCTAACAACTCAACCAGGACTCGCACGAACTATTTTAAAGCGCATGCTAACTGTCTGTCTCGCTGAGACCGTATTTTTAACATGCTTTAGCTTTTCTCTTTTAATGCTAAAATGTTTTGCTGTTTTATGTAGTTTTAATTTAATAAAGTTATTTGTCCCTAATGCTGTGTGCTCCTTAGTTTACGATTTTTTCCAACTACATTGGTGTTTCAATTCTGAGCAAGACGGATTGCTGGTGTTATAGTTCCAGCCGAGCACCAGCTTTCGTAACCGTATGCAAACACGTGATTAAATGTTATTTTATCGTCTGCTACACCTGACTTGCCGAAAAAAATTCGAGATCTTCCCTTCAGTTTGAACTGAAGCACGATTAGTAGATGACCATATTTTGGGCACCACTTCCGGTTTGAAGCACGTCTGATGTGTTTGTGACGTCTCATGCACACGGTCTTAGGGAGAGCGTGCGGCGAGAGCTGGTTTCGATCACGTGAAATCCGCGTGGTAGACTGAAGCGTTTTCCAGTCGAGCAAAAAGGCACCCATTTGGCCGGCCTCCAATTGCCAAGGTGTTGTGTGCGAGGAGGCAATCTCGCGCCGCAACAGGCTTATAGGTATGAAGCCGGAGGAAGGAGTTTAAGTTTCTGAATCTCTTCACGATTTGACTTGCGGCGACAACTGTCTATATGTGATTTCACTCACTGAGCTTAATAAAGCTCAGTGGTATTTACAAGAAGTCTAATTACGCTCGATGCAGTCTAAGCATCGAATGTAAGCTCCAGGTGGAGTGTAGCTTTATCGACTGCAAGTAATTAGCTTCATGGATATGTTGCCAAGCATGCGAAGAAAATAAAATGCAAAATAGATAGAATAGCCTTAAAAATTCGAGTATGTTGAAAATGTTTTAAGTTAATAATCTAGCCTTTCCATTTTTGTGAATTTTCATTATTTTTAAAGTCTAAACTTTTAGAAATGATTCCAATTTTGATGAAATGTTAAATTTAGCAACTTAAGCGATAGCAATACTACAAGAACTACAAGATAGCAATACTACAAGAGATTCTTTTACTACAGAAACCTAAGTAATATTGAAAATAGAATATGATATAAACAATTTATTAAAAGTGTAATTTTCATTTATAGACATGGGAATTATTTTGATACCAGAAGATTACTCTGCAAAATGACAGAGCCGATGAGTAAAGCCCACATAAATTGCTGTAAATGACTTCCTGGGATAGTCCAAGAGCTAGTAACACGCTTTCCATGAAGTGTTTGATGCACCTTGAAAATTTTCAATTTTATTATGTACGGAATAAAAGGTGGGAATACCTGTGTTTGCTCGTCCCAACCGGGGACACCAGGTACTGCGCATAATAGAAAGGTGTAATAAAATATAACCCAAAATAAGTGATTGATTCAGAGGTAAACAAACATAAATTAAAAGTTCAGATAATTTAAAATATAAAATTAAATAAGGTAGACAGTTTTAAGGGGTTCACATTCAATGAATCCTCCCCAAAGTTGTGTTTTTTTAAATACAATTTGAACTGTTTTCTTTACTGTGGCACACTGGGGTGCGCCACTGACCCCTTGTGTGCGCCACTGCTGGAAAATAATGTTTTCAATAAAGGTTTTATTTATTCATTTTTTTCCCTCCACCAAAAATGACGTCATACGTCATTTTTTTCTAGCAAAAAATGGGTGGTATAGGTAAAGTGCTGTGGGCATTTTTAATGGAAAATTGTGCAAATGAGAATTCTGGCTATTTGCAGAAATTTTCTTGATGGGGGAAACCCTGTAATAGGCTTCCTTCTTATCCGTAGTTTAATGCAGATGCTGTTTTACTCACCGATAAAGAAGTCTCCCTTCAGTAAGGCTTCGAATCCATAGTAAATGCAGCTTGCTTGAAATCGTCCGCCATTGGGATAGAAGTCAGCATGGCCGAGCTGTCTGCTATCACCAATTCCTATAGCTGTAGAAAGCACGATACATAAATCATTCTGAAAGCATCTGTTATGACACATTTTCGAACACAATGTTATTTACGCGCTGGGTAACGGACAACTGTCCGTTCGTTTCCTTCGTCATAAGGACTTGACAGATGCATCCTTTCTACACGAATCATTGCTATCAAGTTCATGTGTTTGAATGACCATTCAAAGACCCACGCCGGGAAGCAATGACGATTACAGAAAGCTACCAACGCGTCTTTGCGACAAAAGGAACGAACAGGTTAAAATAAGAACATTAAATCTTTTTTTGTTTTAACCACTGAACTGCTTAAGCTTTAACTGAAAAATTTCATGTTCTCAACACTTCGGATCGAATTCGGGTAGTTTTCTTGTCATGCATTTGAAAGAACATGTAAACTACTCATGAAATTTGAAACGAAAATTTCGATAACAAAAAATAATTTAAATTGAAAATGTTACTATGGTCCTTATTGGTACACCCTAATAATGTAAGGTAAATGTCTACGAGTTATTCCAAGCATGTTTTATTACTAGTTAGCGTTAAAAACACATTATCTTTTATTTGCAAAAGAAATTAACTTTAAAGAGATTCCAGTCACCAGAACAGCGAAAGTACATTAAGTAAATGCTTTCATTTACTTGATACTTTAATTTATTTCAATATATTGAAATAACAGACCACTTAAAGTAAATATGTTAGTTAAATTTTTAAATGTTTAACTTTCGTTTGCTTTTTAATTAGATCGGGTGTAAGGATTAAAACGTGATTTAATAGCTTTTTTTTTTTAAAGTTGATAGATATTTTGACAAAATATTTTGAAGCTGAGTTAAATAAATATTATAAGTTTCCAAGTATAATAAGAGCTTTTAATCAAAATAGATCAGACATGATTTTGTAAATGTGCAGCTATGTTTATTAATACATACATATTATAATTGAGTGTGTGCATGAATTAAAATATATATAATCGTGAAAATGACTTTTTTTCCCTTCAAAATTTCAAGCAAAACTATATTTATATAAGAAGGGTGTTTGACGCTTATTTCTGGTTTTACAATTGTAAGCTAATAAATGTACTAAATAAATAAATAAAATAAATAAATAAACCTATATACATATAATACATTAGTAACGTAACGTATAGTAAGTAACGTTAATACGCACAAAAATATCGTTTTGATAGTTTTTAATGAATGTTTATCATCATATGCAGTTAGTAAGTTGAATAACTTTATGATTTTATCTTACTGTATTGCTATTATCCACCAACAGATATATTTATTATTGATATAACTTTACATCCCATTTATTCTGAACGCATTTTGTACACTTTTCTTGAGCAAAATATGTTACTTTTGGTTTAAAAAAATATAATAAAATTTTAAACTTCAAATATTGTTAACTCGAAATATTCCCCTTTAAGTCGAAGTTTTGTTAAAGTTTTAATTTAATTTCATGATTTGTGAAACCCAACAAATAAACCAGGATTATTTTTTTCAGGTTTTAAACTACGCATTCCTTACAATTCAGTTTATTTCACAGTGAAAAAAAAAAAAAAAACTTTTTCCCAGGTGACTTACTCTGGTCCGAGAATGGAGAAGAAACTTTTCGTGCATACCTTTATCATTAAGATATTGGCAACTATTTTTTTTTAAATCAAACTAAGTATGTTACAACAATATCGATTAATCACACACTCTTATTTAATCTTTGCAGGAAAAGAGAGCAAGTGCCAATAACTCGAGCTTCTGATTATTCGAAGTATTCGGCTGGCCCCTTGAACCGAGTTATTGCGAATGACTGTATTAAGAAACGAAGAAAGTATACATATATATCATCAAAAAGTTCGTAAAATTTTTAAAAATTCATTAAAAAATAACAAATGATGATAGATAATTACAGTTTGCACAAATGGGTTTAGAAGGCGATCAGATTTTTTTTTAATTACAAGAAAGGTTGTAGTTCCAAATGTTACCCATAGGTGGCGCAGACATGCATAATGGGAAGCAAGTTTCCAAATAAAAAAATCCAAAATCTCTTTAATTTTACTCATGCAAACCGCAATTTTATATCCTCATTTGTTCTTTATTAATGAACTAGCTGAAGTACCCGTCGTTGACGGGTTAGTACTGAATGCAAATTTCTAAAAGCAAGAACTTTCGTGAGATTTGTAGGAGTACACAGAATGGATGTAGTATGTTGCCAAAGTAAAGAAAGCGCAATTATAATTTTTATGTATTGTTAAAATATTACAGGTTAGAGAGTAACTAAGTAATATCATTTCATTCGCTTTAGTCGTAATTATGGGATGCGCGAACGAATATTTACACATATTGAAATAATTTTCGCAAAATCTCAAAATCTAATCAACATTTTTGAAAATTGGAAGCCTAGAATTTAAGTTGAGTGACAACCTATCATGTCACCCAATTTCGTTTAATTCCCTGCTGTCTTTATTTCGTGATGCTGGAACAAACATTTTAGCATTTTTAAACGATTTTCACAAAATCTCAAAATGTAATCAAAATATTTTTAAAATTCAACACCTATAAATTAAGATTAGCAACTACCTATCATATCACCAAATTTCGTATTAGTCGTTATTACGCGATGCTTGAAAAAATATAACCGCATTTTGGGAGAATTTTCACAAAATCTCAAAATCTAATAAAAATGTTTAAAAAATTGGACACCTATACTTTATGTTGAGCAACAACCTATCATGTGACCAAATTTCATATCATTCGCTTTAGTCGTTATTACGTAATGCGTGAACAAAAATTCACTCAGTTTGAAACGATTTTCGCAAAATCCCAAAATCTGATCGGTTTTTTTTTAGATGCTTATAGTTTAAGGTGACCACCTATCATTTCACCAAATACCATTTTTTCACCTTTGCAGTTATTACGTGATGTGCGAACACAATACGCAGTTTGAAACAATTTTCGCAAAATCTCAAAATCTTATCAAGATTTTTTTTTTAAATTCGACGCCTATGTTTTAAGTTGAGTGACCACCTATCATGACACCTAATTTCATATCATTCGCTTCAGTCGTTTTTACGTGATGCTTGAACACAAATTTACGCAGTTTGAAAGGATTTTCGCAAAATCTCAAAATCCAATCAAGATTTTTTAAAAATTCGACGCCTATGTTTTAAGTTGAGTGACCACCTATCATGGCACCCAATTTCATATCATTCGCTTCAGTCGTTTTTACGTGATGCTTGAACACAAATTTACGCAGTTTGAAACGATTTTCGCAAAATCTCAAAATCCAATCAAGATTTTTTAAAAATTCGACGCCTATGTTTTAAGTTGAGTGACCACCTATCATGACACCCAATTTCATATCATTCGCTTCAGCCGTTTTTACGTGATGCTTGAATACAAATTTACGCAGTTTGAAATAATTTTCGCAAAATCTGAAAATCTAATCAAGATTTTTTAAAAATTCGACGCCTATGTTTTAAGTTGAGTGACTACCTATCATGACACCCAATTTCATATCATTCGCTTCAGTCGTTTTTACGTGATGCTTGAACACAAATTTACGCAGTTTGAAACGATTTTCGCAAAATCTGAAAATCTAATCACGATTTTTTAAAAATTCGACGCCTATGTTTTAAGTTGAGTGACCACCTATCATGACACCCAATTTCATATCATTCGCTTGAGCCGTTTTTTCGTGATGCTTAAACAAAAAAAGCGTCACGGACAGAATGACAGAATGACAGACAGACAAACTTTTTTTTTGAGGGTCGCATCGGATTCCCGGGTGCTTGAAACGGATAGAAATCGCAAAATTTTTGAATTCCAAGAAATGTACAGACAAAAGTTAATTTTATTTATATAGATTTTAAACTTTGATGCACCCAAAATGCGCCAAAAGCTCGTCAAAACTTCAAAAATTTATTAAAAAAGAACAAATCATGATACAAAATTGTAGCTTGCAAGGAAAGTATTAGAGAGATTTCAGAATTTTTTAAATTGGAAACTTTCTTCCCACTGTGCATATCAGTGCCACCTATCGGTAACATTTGAAATTACAACTTTTCTTGGAAAAAAAAAAATATCCGATCATCCTCTAACCTATTTGTTAGCAGACCGCAATTTTCTATCATTATTTTAAAATGAATTTTTAAAGTATTTGCACTTTTTGAACACCTTGCATGTATATATAATTAATAAGTAAAACACAAAGAATATTACTGAAAAATGATACACCCCCCCCCCCGCAGGACAAAAAAGTATATCATCAGAATCAGAGGGCTAAACAATATGAAATTCGAAATATAATGAACCAAATTATACAAGAAGGAATGGAGTGGAAATTACAACCTCTGGGACATTCGTCAGTGGTCATACCCAGAAGATTATAATTAAAGACAACAAAATGATAGTATTTTGCTTGTGCGGCATATCGAAAGAGGTATTATCTCCATACATTTAGCCCCTATCCTACTAGAAAAACAAGAAAATAAATACATAATTAAATTGAAACCAAAACAATCGAAAATCCCTGCAAAACAAAGACATACCCAACAGGAATAATGCAGATAGATTGGCATGAGATAGCAAATTTTGTTGCAAGAATGTTGTCGTAATCAAGAACTGAAATACCGGTGTCGCCAGAATTCGATTGTGTGATAGTAAATTTAAAATTATAAAAGTGCTGCCAGAAACAGTAGTGTAATATTATTTGACTGTATTAACATAGATGTAGAGGGAGCTTTTTAATCCATCATCAATATTTAGTAGGGAGGTAGGGATAGGAAAAGAAGACAATTTCACATAGGAGAGCATGGGCGCAAACGAAAGCATCATGATGTAGGGGGCGCTTTATATCAATAACTCTAAATTACGCGCTGTAGGATAGCTTGTTTAAAATAATTTTCACATGCAACAGGGGTTGCATACGTCATGTTTTTCATCAACCCCATACAAAGAAGTCAATTGGAAATAAATCTTGTGACTGTGGTGGCCAACAAAACGGTCCACTGCGAAGAATCGAAATTTTCTTGCCAGGTAATCACTCGCATCATTTTTTCGAAATGTTGAAGAAATCGATTAGACTTCTTTGTTTGGGGTTGATGAAAAGCATGACGTACGAAACCCCTGTTGCTAGTGAAGTTTATTTTAACAGAGCTATCGTACATCGCGTGAATGGGAGTTGTTGACATAAAGCGCCCCTACATAATGATGCATTCATTTGCGCCCATGCTTTCTCATGTGAAATTGTCTTCTTTTCCCATTCCCTACCTCCCTACTTAATATTGATGATGAATTAAGAATCACCCTGTATATTAACTAAATGAAAGGCATATTAATTAAGGCGCAATAATTAAGGCATATTAATTAAATTAAAATTAAAATTATTGAATAATAATAAATAGATGATACAGCCAATTAAATATAATAAAAGCATTGTATTTAAAACTGTAATGAATATATGTACTAGCTAAATACATACATTTTGTTTATTTTTTAGAAATTTATTCTAATCTTATAAATAAAAATGAAATTCTGTTTGTTTGTTTGTTTATTTGTTTGTTTGTTTGTTTGTTTGTTTGTGGATTTGAGTTGTATACAAATCCACAAAAATGGACATATCAGCCTGAAATTTTGCACAGATATGTAAAATAATATAGAATAAATCATAGTCCACTTTAAAACTTTGAAAGTCCACCCGTTCCCGGAATTTAAGAGATTTTTTTATGTTCTCCACGCAAAAAGCTTTCCGTAATTGTAACCCCTGTAGTGAAAAAAGTGTGAAATAAGGATCGTGGTTGCCATGTCTGGCGATTTTGCCGAATAAGATGTTTTAAATTCTCAAAGTAAAAATAAAAGAATAATAATGATTTTTTTTTTGTTAGTTTATATTCATAAGGTTATTTTTTTTTAAATTATAATATCGTGTGCATGGGAAATCGGAGCAGGAATGAAATGTTTTATACGCAAAACAATAAGAATTGAAGATTTCCGAGGCTAATAGGTAATTTTTTTTAGTTTGGCGAAAAAATAAAATGGCTCAAATGCCGATTTTGAGAAAGTGAGTTCTAGCGATTTGCACAGATTTCGGCTTGGAGCAATTTATTGAGAGCTTAAGGAAATAGGTTTTTGAAAACAAGTGTAAAGGTTTTATTAGAATACAGCGTTAAATTTTAATGATCGGTGAAGAAATAATGCAGTTGTTAAGGGATTTCAAGCGAGCGATCTACAGAATTCTCGCCAAATGAGTACATTGATTTAAGTTGGGGGAATTCCACCAAATTTCAGAAAATTGAAATCTTCTCATTTACTACATCGGAGTAACGATGAATAAAACACGTTATAGTTGATAATTTTAAAAATTTCGGCTGTATTAAGGGATTCCACTTTTGAAATAAAGGCTTGCTTTACTTTTTCGCGGTCGAACCATTTCCCATATTGATTGCTGCTAAGTCAATGCTTCGAATGATTTCCTGAAAAAACGCTTGCACAATGGCGTACGTTGGCACTTTGGCGAGGCTTAGATTTGAAACTGGATTTTATTTGAGACTGGGATATATAATGACACTAATCTATATAAATAAAATTAGACTTTTGTCTGTACATTTCTTGGAATTCAAAAATTTTGCGATTTCTATCCGTTTCAAGCACCCGGGAATCCGATGCGACCCTCAAAAAGAAGTTTGTCTGTCTGTCATTCTGTCCTTCTGTCATTCTGTCCGTGACGCTTTTTTTGTTTAAGCATCACGTAAAAACGGCTGAAGCGAATGATATGAAATTGGGTGTCATGATAGGTGGTCACTCAACTTAAAACATAGGCGTCGAATTTTTAAAAAATCTTGATTAGATTTTCAGATTTTGCGAAAATCGTTTCAAACTGCGTAAATTTGTGTTCAAGCATCACGTAAAAACGACTGAAGCGAATGATATGAAATTGGGTGTCATGATAGGTGGTCACTCAACTTAAAACATAGGCGTCGAATTTTTAAAAAATCTTGATTGGATTTTGAGATTTTGCGAAAATCCTTTCAAGCTGCGTAAATTTGTATTCAAGCATCACGTAAAAACGACTGAAGCGAATGATATGAAATTGGGTGTCATGATAGTTGGTCACTCAACTTAAAACATAGGCGTCGAATTTTTAAAAAATATTGATTAGATTTTCAGATTTTGCGAAAATCCTTTCAAACTGCGTAAATTTGTGTTCAAGCATCACGTAAAAACGACTGAAGCGAATGATATGAAATTGGGTGTCATGATAGGTAGTCACTCAACTTAAAACATAGGCGTCGAATTTTTAAAAAATCTTGATTAAATTTTCAGATTTTGCGAAAATCGTTTCAAACTGCGTAAATTTGTGTTCAAGCATCACGTAAAAACGACTGAAGCGAATGATATGAAATTGGGTGTCATGATAGGTGGTCACTCAACTTAAAACATAGACGTCGAATTTTTAAAAAATCTTGATTGTATTTTGAGATTTTGCGAAAATCCTTTCAAACTGCGTAAATTTGTGTTCAAGCATCACGTAAAATCGACTGAAGCGAATGATATGAAATTAGGTGTCATGATAGGTGGTAACTCAACTTAAAACATAGGCGTCGAATTAAAAAAAATCTTGATTAGATTTTTAGATTTTGCGAAAATTGTTTCACACTGCGTATTGTGTTCGTACATCACGTAATAACTGCAAAGGTGAAAAAATGGTATTTGGTGAAATGATAGGTGGTCACCTTAAACTATAAGCATCTAAAAAAAAACCGATCAGATTTTGGGATTTTGCGAAAATCGTTTCAAACTGAGTGAATTTTTGTTCACACATTACGTAATATAGTTTATATAGTACGTTTAAAATATTTTGATTACATTTTGAGATTTTGTGAAAATCGTTTAAAAATGCTAAAATGTTTGTTCCAGCATCACGAAATAAAGACAGCAGGGAATTAAACAAAATTGGGTGACATGATAGGTTGTCACTCAACTTAAATTCTAGGCTTCCAATTTTTCAAAAAATGTTGATTAGATTTTGAGATTTTGCGAAAATTATTTGAATATGTGTAAATATTCGTTCGCGCATCCCATAATTACGACTAAAGCGAATGAAATGATATTACTTAGTTACTCTCTAACCTGTAATATTTTAACAATACATAAAAATTATAATTGCGCTTTCTTTACTTTGGCAACATACTACATCCATTCTGTGTATACTCCAACAATGGTGACGAAAGTTCTTGCTTTTAGAAATTTGCATTCAGCACTAACCCGTCAACGACGGGTACTTCAGCTAGTATTGAAATAAAATATTTGAAAACTAAAATTAGAATTAAAAATGAAGAGTCACTGATTAAGATCCCCGATTTTTTCTCTCTCCAAATATATATAGGCAGGCATATGCCATTTTTGCATTTTGAAAATATTTTATATAGATAGATGTATACAGGTTGTTCTAGAAAATTGGTATCTCGCTTTAATTCTTCATCTTAGAAATAAGCGGATAGTACGACTTGAAATTTTATTTCAAAATAAGGTATGAAAGAAGACTACGTCAAGAAAAAAATCTCGTTAATTTTCGTGAGGTTAAAGTTAAACATATTAAATACAACCCCCCCCCCCCCGTATAAAAATATTCCTAAATAGTATAATGTGCTCCGTACAGTAATGAGGTGATTTACACAATTTGAGAATATATCCCAAAAAGTGTCAGAGATATGAAAATAAACATATGCTGATTTAACCCACTTTTCAATGACTATTAAAAGGAAAATATGACGTCGGGTGATTGCGTTTCAGGAGTCGTGCAGAAATCATGAGATAAAATAGTTATTTGTACGATAGCAATAAACTTTTATATTCAAATTCATGTAACCCCCATATCATCTTTGTTTGAAGATATCTCTGAGACGTTTCATGATGAAAGGCTGAAATTTTGTGCACCACCTCGTTAGAGTATGGGGCAAATTTTACTAATTGGGATTTTTTTGTGCGGTTGTCGTATACAAATTTCAAAAGAGTAACTTTCTGAAGATTAACCCTTTGAGGCGCAACCCTTTCCGCCTCTGAGTCCAGGTCCATACACATAATGGAACAAGGGACTGAAACTATTTCTCATCCCTCATACTTGAATAAATTATTATATTAGAAAAGTAAACACCCATATCAGAATCTCAATCCAGTGTCCTACTTAGTTTGCTGGCTGTGAACGGCTGGCTGTGCCGGGCACTGCCAGCTATGTCAAAAAAGGGTCTCTAGATCTGTGGCACGTGATGAACATTTCGATCGTCCGCTGGTAGTTAAGTCGAGCGATGGCAACGGCTACCCTTTTTTCAGCATTGGGAAATCTATCCGGATGTTCTCGCATTCTTCCATTTTTCAGCAGATGTCAGTGCTGTTAAAAAGAATCGTGACCATTTTTTACGGGAAATGACGTACTAAAAATACATAGCTCCAGGATTCTGGTGGAGCTATGTCACCCGCAACTATTTTTATAGAAATCAAATCTATTCTTCGTGACTGGCAATAGTCAAAACGTCAGAGTTTGGTGTTCCCAGAGAGGGAACACTGCGCCTTAAAGGGTTAATAAGAGGAATTTTTTTCTTAATATAATCTTTTTGTCCGACCTTATTGTGAATTTCTTTTTTCATTTTACATTGCCCACTTATCTCTAAAAGATAAAGAATTGAAATGTATTAACATCTCTTCGGGACACCCAGTACATATTTTTCCTTCAATTTTAAAGATATGTAGAAATATGTCGATTTTAAACTTCTACAAGCTTTGTTACTAGTTAGACAAAAAATTATTAAAATTTATTTCAGCGTGAGTTATTACAAAGAGACTCTTGCTTTCTTACTTTATGATAATTTCTCTTCCCCCATTAAAATATATTTACATTTTATAAAAGGTTATAAATAGTTGATAAGTAACTTTCCGTTATGCTTATGAAAAAAAAAATGTTATGTCATTTTATTTGTCTAAATTTATCAAAGTTAAATCGTGTTTTTATAATTCTATTCAAACAAAATACGAACATCTTAATTGGAAAGCCAAAGCTGTCCGAAGCCTCAGAATACAGAGTGTGCACAAACGCTATACTTACCGAAGCAATCCACCCCGTTGCTGTGTATGACATCTACAATCCTGGCATCTCTATAAGTTATTCGCTGATTTGGTGGAGAATATGCGAAAGGTGCAAAAGCAGGGTCCAGAGCTAAAACCGAAGAAAGAAAGAAAGAAAAAAAAATAAGAACAGAAAAAGAGAAAAATCTGATTTGAAAAATTTAACAGATATAGTTAAACAATGACTTGATTTTCTAAAATTGAATTTGCATTCCAGTGAGAAACTGGATAAAAAATCATGGAATAGCCATTTTCATTCATGATGAAAATAGCCATTTTCATAAGCCAGTCATTCTGGAGCTATCTTGATACACTATATCAAGTCTCCCCCTTCAATATTAATTCAGATCACGTTTACTTAAATTTCCTGAATGTTTACTTAAATTCCTAAATATACTTACATTCCTGATGTTTACTTAAATTAAAAAAAAATAAATCTTTCATTTATTCTTAATATTTCGCTTTTATTTTTAATATTATTCCTATATTCTTAATATTATTTCCCTTATTATTTAAACTACCCGTAAAAGTATAGTCAAAGTATAGCCAGAAATGACCAATGTTCGTAGTTGGGAACATAGTGAAAATTGCGGTACAACCCCCCCCCCCCCGACTCCATTTAAATGACTAATATCCTTTAACCTATGCATTAGAAGGCAAAATATGAAAAAAACTAATCTAAATAGGCCTGGATCTGAATTCGGTCTGTAAAAAGTTAAAAATGTACTATAATCCATGCGTTGGGCACTATTTTTTCCTTTGCATGGAAAAAGGAAGCCATTTGGAGGCACGGGGGGGGGGAAGCTCCTCCTCTAAAATGAAGCAGGCAGAAACTAAATGTGTGTTTGTGTATGGGGCAGCAGTTGGACTCCAAAGCTTTGCTTCATGGTCTCCCCCCCCCCTAGCACAACTTCTAGCTGCACTCATATTTTTCTGTTTAGTTACACACGAAAGAATTATTTTGCACCACAAAATTCAAATATTTGACGCACTCGGAAGCCAGACAAGAAATCCCCTTAACAAAGGAAATGGGTGTTTTCTTCTTATAGATGCGATGGCACAATATTGCTCCGCGGAAACGGATACGGTGTTAATACAAAAAAATATTTGACTGAGCCTATTGACAACTATGACTATTGGCATATGATTTGAATGAAATAAAAATATTTATTCTCCAATGTTACATATTAATTTGTTCTAATCATCAGTTATGTAATAATATGTAAGTACAGCTTTCATTTAGATTCTCTTAAAAAAGTTCAGGGAATTGGCCAATAAAACACAAAATGTTTATTATTCTTCCACATTTATTTTATCGCCTTCAAAGTAGGCCCCTTTCGAAATAATACACTTATGCCAAGGAATAATCCAATAATCAAAACAGTTTTTAAATTCATTCTTCGGAATCGACTTCAGTTCTAGATGCGAATTCTCTTTATGTCTTCTATCGACAGAAAACGGGCGCCTCGAAATGGGCTGGAGCGATATCGGGTGAACACGCTGGTTGTTCGATGGTATTTGTTAAATTTTTGGTCAGAAATTCGTTCACAATGATAGCCTTGTGAGATGGTGCGTTGTCGTGGAGCAAAATCCAAGAGTTTTCTTTCCACAAATTCGGCCTTTTTCGACGAATTTTCTCTCTCGGTGGCCGCATAACGCTCATATAATATTCTTTATTTACCGTCTGACCTTCTGGCAAGAATTCCGAGTGCACAACACCGCGATAATCAACGAAAACAGTCAACATTACCTTGATTTTTGATCGACTTTGTCGAGGTTTTTTTTTTGTTTCGGCTCAGTTGGAAGGCGCCCTTCCGAAGCTTGTTGACTGGTTTGCATGTCAAACTCGTAAACCCATGTCTCATCACCTGTTACAATGCGTTTTATGAATGCAAAAATCGCAAAACACACTCGAAACGGGGCCTTCGCTATTTGTAACGGGCCTGCGCGTGTATTTCGATGAGTCATCCAAAGAGGCCTACGGATCCTCATGGTTTATATCCTATAAATTTGTAGAATTTCTAAATAAGTTATACAGGTGTACACTTACCGTTACATTCAGAACTGAAAGTTCGAATTCTTTGTTGATTTATTTCCATAAATAAAGGCGCAATCTCCAAAAAATCATTACCTACATCTAAATCACCTTGTTATTAAATCACTATAACAAAACTATAACAAAATTGTTTTTTAATTATAAAATAAAATAACGTTTATAATACCAAATCGCATACAATCGAACAGCGCAAATGCAAACATTAGGCCTCAATGATTCACCCATTTTTTCCGGTGGCAACGGATAAGCAGGCCCGGTTGCTAATAACGACGGCCCCGCTTGAAATGAGCTGGCAAAATCACGAAGGTAAATTTATAGGAGGGGACACTTCTCTTAAAAAGTTGGATAACGCCGTTGTTGCAAACAGATGGCGCTACGCACACTGGGTAACTGCGCATCTTCTGCTTCTGCGCATCTCAGGTTGTTTATATTTCAATCGAGGCGAAGTAAATGGAGATCGTCGAACTAGCAGAACTTCAAACAATTAAGTACATAGACTTTAGAACGTGATATATAATAATTAATGGCTTCAGATGTGTTTTGATTACATAATTGTCTTATAATAATATTTCGTAATTAATATAGGCAATAGTTTCGAAGCAAAGTGATATTATGTATGTACTGTCTGTTATTATTTTGCCCAAAAGCTGTATTTTAAGAAATATTAGTAAAATTTGGAGAATGTAGTATGTGTAAATGCAATATTTAAAAAGTGTTTATTTATTATGATGATCACACCCAAACATGCAGTTTTTACATTTATTTCATGCTACGATAAATTTTAAGGCAGCTTTAAATTGCTGCTTAAAACTCGTATTAAAATATTGAATTCATGTTACATAAAGAACTCAGTAATGAATTAAGCTATATTCTAATGAAAATATATACCGTGACAGACGAAAACTTCTTTTCTGTAAGCCATGATATACGCACTCGTTAACAAATATAAACTCAATATTTTAATAATCTTAGAACATCTTCTTCCTTTTTTACTCATTTGTTACTAAGGAAACAAGTAAGCAAAAGTGAAAAAAAAAAAAAAAAAATTAGTGCTCGTGTTAATAATCTCGTTCACATGCTAGGTTGGAAAATTAAAAACAAGTAAAATTAGTTATCAGTTAGCACGGGAAATACTTTATTCTTTTACCGCTAGAATCGCTGCACGTCACTAGAGTTCCAATGTTTTAATTAATTGAAACTTATTTGGGGTTCCAAAAATCCAGTATAGCAGCTATGGAGAGTGTCCACTCCTATATCAATCTCCATGGGCAAAATCGAGCACTGTAAACAAACTCAATGAAAAATAACGCTCAAACTCCGCGTCAGCTAGAGGACAGTTGTGCCAACTTGGCGACAAAAAGAATTTTGACAATCTCTTTAGGCGGGCTTTTTAAATGACCGATTTAACCCTTTAACGCGCAGTGATCCCGCTCTGGGAACACCCAATTCTGACGTTTTGACTGTTGCCAGTGGCGAAGAATAGATTTGATTTCTATAAAAATAGTTGCGGGTGACATAGCTCCACGTGAATCCTTTACTTTTTAGCACGTCATTTCCCGTCAAAAAATGGTCACGATTATTTTTAACAGCACTGGCATCTGCTGAAAAATGGAAGAACGCGAGAACAGCTGAATAGATTGCCCAACTCTGAAAAAAGGGCATCCGTTGCCATCGCTCGACTTAACTACCAGCAAGATGGCGGACGATCGAAACGTTCATCGCGTGCCACAGATCTAGAGACCCTTCTTTTGACACAGCTGACGATGGCGGACGATCGAAACGTTCATCACTTGCCACAGATCTAGATACCCTTCTTTTGACACAGCTGACAGCCAGCTGTCGTCAAAAAAAGGGTCTCTAGATCTGTGGCACGCGATGAACGTTTCGATCGTCCGCCATCTTGCTGGTAGTTAAGTCGAGCGATGGCACCGGATGTCCTTTTTTCAGCATTGGGAGCAGGGTTGCGCCTGAAAGGGTTAAGAAAGTTTTTGAAAGAATGTAAATATGCACTCAAATTACAAAAACTGCTTTATTTACAATTATTTGTTTTTTAAATTTTATGATTTTGATATTTTGAGTTGTTGATAGTTCGAGGGAAGTCCGGTCCCGTGAACCTCGAATTGTCGATATTTTACTGCAAATGTAGCCTCAAACTCCTGTAGGATGGACCAAAACCTTCACTTCTCAGTCACTATAACGTGCCAAGTGCTTCCCTTAAAATTTTACCGCATAATTTTTTGGGACGTCCTGTAAGTGATTTTCCTTGCTGTATAATCCCGATTATGTTTCATCTATTCTCCTTGTTAACCATAGAGTAGATCGCCATTAACTCCTTTCGGCCCAGACGTCCTAATATTAGAACACGTCTTTGTATTACTCTCTATTCTTCATTTTCAAGAATTTCAACACCAAAAACCTAGTGTCCTACTCATTATACATTTTTAAGAATAGCAGAACGTTATTATTTTTGCTCTGTAGATGGCAAAAAATCTCCAGCAGAGAACACAGCGGATGTGTCAAGCCATTTGAATCCAGAAGTTAAAGGCATCTCTATGAATGCACGTACGCAATCAAAATGCATGAGAAGTGTGAAGTACTTTCATGTTTTCACGCACAAAGAAATTGTTTCAAAAAGTTTCACACAAAATAGCTGTAAAAAGTTTTTCTCATTTTACTCAATTATAGCCTCGTGTCCTATTATTGGAACACTTCTTAATTAGTTTGATCATTGGCCGAATGTTATAATATTTTATATTTAAGATACTTACATAGAGTGCAGCACATCTAACCACTCATTGATTTTTTTTATCTGCTCTATTCAAAATTCAGGGCCGAAGGGGTTTAAGCTTTGAACACTATTTCAAGAAACACTAGCAAATTTAAAATTGCAGTTAAGTTGTTACAAAATGTTCTATCTCATTACCTGTTATTCTTCTCAAACCTCTGTTCATTCTTCCTGCAAAACCTGCTGCCACGGTACCGAAACTGTGTGTTCGGGACCAACTCTTGTTTGGCGCTGTGTTTTTCAGAAGCAATAAGAAATCGTTAAGAGTTAATTAACATTAAGAGTAACATTAAGAGTTACATTAAGAGTTAATTAACATTAGGATATGGTGGGGCAAAATGGGTAGGCGTATAGGGTGTTCCATAAATACCGTCCAAACTCTGCACAGTAGGGTGGATAGAATTTTTTTTTTTTTTTCAAAATCGTTATCTCCTGAGGTCTCAAAAGTTGTAAATTGATATAAATAAGGCATGTGTAAAATTTGAATGTTTTACGAAAACGTCTTGGGGTTGCGTACCAAGTTTGAAATATAGAATTTTTTTGAAAATATGACTTCTTTAAAAAATCGACCAAGAAATACTTTTCCGAATTATTAGGCTCCCGAGGTTTTAGAAGTTGTAAACTGTTATGAATAAGACGTATGCAAAATCCGGAGCGGCTGTGACAACTTCTAAGAGTTGCACATCGAGCTTGAAATCTATAAATATCTGAAAACTATGCGTTTTTTGAAAAAATATATGTAGAAAGCAATTATTATACTTTTTAATGAATTACTCCCGTTGATAAATAGTCAGTAACGTTCGCAGCTCTAGTACAACCGCAGTCGTAACTACATAACCTTGGATTCATCTCGTTGATTTGCCAACTATCCGAGTCCTGGTCGTGCCAGCCCAAGCATGAAGCATGCGTTTTAATGAGTAATGCAAACCCGACTTCAAATTAAACTGTGGCATTTTATGTCAAGTGTAATAATCTAGATCGTATGAGACCACCATCTGATACATGGATAGACAAGTGTTCTTTGTGGCAAACACTTGGGTGTAATTTGCAGCCAACAAATTTTTTCTATGTATGTGGTATGTTCTTCCTCCCATCAAAACACAATCAAAAGAAATATTTAAAGTATTTTTTTCCTTTTCATTATGTAATTCGAGTCATCTCAGCCTTCCTCTATTGTGTGGGTCGAGAATCAGTTGAGAAGATTTCTCTCCATCTGCATTACCTCTGATTTCTAGGTTGTGAAATAAAGTTGATACCAGAGTTGTTGCTTCCCATTCCATAATAACTTTGTGTCGCAGACTTGTGAAAGCACAGAGAATTTTATTCTAACTTGGTCGTTTTTGAACGCATTTTCCAAAGTGTCGGTAGATAGGCATTCAGCCTTTTCTTCAGTCTTTCCTATTTTTCTTTCATTATTTTCTCTTTCCAAATCAATGACTAAAGTTGGAGACATACACTGGATATTGGAACTTTCACCTCTTTCTCCAAAAATCTCTCTTTCCAACCTTTTAACTTTTCTCTCATTCTTCATAAACTTGTCTTCTTTTCAGTTCCATCGATTGTCACATATCTAGCTTCCCTCTGGTCTGCCAATGACGTCCGTTCTGTATAACATATGAACTTCTCTGAGCCACACCTGCTCCGGGAAAAGTCAGTATATTTTGAAGTTGCGGTATTCAATAGCTAGGTAAGAGAGAGTTTTTCCCACTTTCTTCATAAACAATTCCTTATGTCCGTCTTTAACTAACGATTTATTTAGCTGCTGAACTTGCTCACGACCTTTACTAACTATCTTTTGAATTCTTTGAATTGGCACAGAGGAGATGCTGTCCTTGATCGAAATTTCCTGTATTTTGATCGCCACAACTAAGGTTACTTCCCCTTCCGGTGGATCCTGCCCTGTACTCAGACTTTTTTCTTCTTAAGTTCAAAATAGTAATATAGATGTACGTCTCCTCGGGTTGGTAACTTCGTACAAGGTAATTCTTTCGATATTCCCAGCTCTTCTGAGAACGCCGATTTTGTTCAATATCTTGTAGCAGCGAGTTTCACTTTATTCAGGAACTTATCAGTGCAAGGCAACCACCCCTTAGTTTTTTTAGACTGAACTGAAAGCACCATCTATATGAAACGCCAAACTAAATGCCTTTTTCATCAAAATATCTCGTGTCTGGTTTAACCGAACGCATGTGCATCGCCAGGCGAACCGGCGAACCGGCGCGAACTCGGCAGGCGAACCGGCGCTAGTTGTCTAGAGCAAGCACAGTTTGTGTACTGCGCCCGAGACAGAACGACAGCATAACGTGTGCATTGTATCAAACTATTCGTAAAGCCATTTTTGTGATTTACGAGCTTCTCAGAGCATCTTTTAACATACAAAAAAACCAAATTATTTTTAAGAAATGAAGTTTACTTTCTACATAATTTTTTTCAAGAAACACATAATTTTCAGTTTTTTATAGATTTCAAGCTCGATGTGCAGCCCCTAGAAATTGTCGTAGCCCCTCCAGGTTTTGTATACGTCTTATTCATAACAATATACAACTCGTGAAACTTCGGGAGCCTGATAATTCGGAAAAGAATATTTTTGGCCGATTTTTTAAAGAAGTCATATTTTTCAAAAATTTCTAGATTTCAAGCTCGATGCGCAACCCCAAGACGTTGTCGTAGAACATTCAAATTTTACACGCGTCTTATTGTAATCAATATACAACTTTTGAGACCTCAGGAGATAAAGATTTCGAAAAAAAAAATTTTTCGATCCACCCTACTGCACAGTCAGATTCCTCGTTAGGAGTACATAAAAAATGCCTAGAGCTGTATCTGTATGACGCATAGTTTTGCAGAAAAATAGGAAAAGCGAAGTATGACGTCTCATACTTCGAGCTAAAACGATTAGAACCGTAAAATTAAACACTGTATTAGATATGGGAGCCTCTGTTTTATGGCTGTTGCGCTCATCAGATCTGGTAATTTTGGATTCCTTCCAATGAAAACGTTTGAAAGAAGTGATCTATCGAGACCTATTTACAACAAAAAGGGATTCAGTCCCTATACTTCATGCAGTCTGCATTTATGGGGGCACTAGATTAATGCAACGCGAGCAGTTAGTCATTACTCTGAGCACGCATGCAAGCCTCGATATGCAAGGTGCACATTCTGAGCATCATTTTATGAAAGCACACGCAAAAGAACTCTGTTCATCATACAGATATGAATACAAGGAGACTACATCGGGGGCGTAGTGAGGGGGAAGGGGGGTGCAAGGGGAGTATATCATGTCCCGGGCGCTGCTCGCAGAGGGGTGCCAAATTGGTCCTAAAGCAAAGAAAATTTCATAAAAAAACAGGTGGAAGTGGCGCCAAGAAAGTCATCTTGCCCCGGGCGCCAGTTATGCTCGCTACGCCACTGGACAACATTAGCTATCTGATAGTGAAGCCGAAACTGTAACCGATACGCCATATTGTTTAGACCACATTGTAATATGACTGTGCTATTCTATGGTGACAGTTCCAATTTTAAAGAAGTAATGTCGCCAAAGCGGGTGCCAAGAATAATTACGTATTTGACATAACTGTAAAATTTTAGCAACTGCAGAATGCTGAGATATTTAATTTAGAACTATTGTAATACATAATTGCGCATCTTTACTTTTTAATCCGTAAAATCGTGTATCTTTCACTGTTATTTAAAAAGGAACCAACAAAATGATCCGCCATACTTAGACCAACACAGTTACTTCATTTTGTCCAATGCTCTTGCATTCATATCTCTGTGATGTTCATGCTTCCAATAAAAGCTGTTTTCGTACACCGGATATGACGTTCCTACTTTTCTCTCGCATTTTTCTTGAAAACTAGTAGATGTATGGTTCTTTTGGCATTTTTTACGTACTTCCAACAAGGAATCTGTCTGTGCAGAGTTTGGGCGGTATTTATGGGATACCGTCCCACACACATTTATGGGATAAAATGTTTTTAAAATATGTTATTTTTTCACCCTGTATTTTCGGACATTAGTTGGCAAGATTCGTACTCATTAAAAAAGTTTATTAAATCGCATTTGTAAAAAAATATACAGGGTGTCCCAAAAAGGGGGTGGCTTTAATTCTTTATCTATTAGAGTTCAGTGGGCAGCGTAAATTGAAATAATCTGGAGTGACTCCACTCGACTTTCCGAACACTTACGATTAAGATCATTACCAAGCATTTAAATAAATTTTAATCGATGTATAATTCAAACATATATACCAAATTGAAGCTCAATCGAACGCGCCGTTTAAACGCTAGCCCACTTTCATGAATTTCTCCCCATATGCCATAATGTAAAAGAAATCTTTGTCGTAGCCCTGTAGAATAACTATAAGTCCTATACACACCAAAATCAATACCGGTCTTACGATGGTGGTTTATAGCATATATAACCAATTTCACCTCAATCGAGTGCGCCACTTAAACGCTAGCCCACTTTTAAGAATTCCCCCCCATAGGCCATAATGTAAAAGAAATTTTTGCCGTAGCCTTGTAGAAAAACTATACGTCCAATACACACCAAAATCAATACCGGTCTTACGATGGTGGTTTATAGCATATATACCCAATTTGACCTCAATCGAATGTACCGTTTAAACGCTAGCGCACTTTCAAGAATTTCCTCCCATAGGCCATAATGTAAAAGAAATCTTTGTCGTAGCCCTGTAGAAAAACTATACGTCCTATACACACCAAAATCAATACCGCTCTTACGACGGTGGTTTATAACATATATACCCAATTTAAGCTCAATCGAATGCCCCGTTTAGGAGCTATCGTGTTCACTCACTCAGACACACACACACATACATCTCGTAAAAATAGAATAAATGAATTCAGAAGACCCCAAAACGTGTAAATACACCAAAATCTCGAAGTCGAATTTTTTCATGATTACAATACTTTCCTTACATGGTACATGTTCGGAAAGTAAAAATGCTCAAAATAAGGTCGGAAATTAGACTCCGTTTAGAAAAAAATTCCTCTCGTTCATTTAAAAAATGTGACACTTTTTAAATTTGTATACGACCCATGGTCAAAAACATTATAAGTTATTAAAATGTGCCCCGTGCAGTAATGAGAAGATATACCAAATTTGAGCCTTTCATCATGCATTGTCTCAGAGATATCTTTAAAGATGATCGGGGACTACACATGATTTTGAATATAAGAGTTTATTCATAGAACGGAAAAAAGATTTTTTTACGACCCCTGAAATGCGGACATTCGACGTGATTTTTTCCCTTCAAAAACCATTGAAAAGTGGGTTAAATCAAAGTTTTATTTGTCTTCATATATGTGATCTATGACAGTTTTTAAGGTATAGTTCTAATATTTTGTATGTCAATTTATTAGAGTATGGGGCACATTTTACTAATTGGTAATTGATTTGTACGGGGGCCGTACATAAATTTAAGAAGTGAAACTTTTTGAAAACTAACGAGAGGAGTTTTTATTTCCGACCTTAATTTGAACATTTTTTCAATTCACACATCCCATTTATCTATGATAGATAAATAATTAAAGCCCGTTACCACCTTTTTAGGACACACTGTATATATTAGCTTTTATCTGCTTATTGAATGCATATTCTTTTCTTGTGTCCAAAATACTTCCAAGAAACTAACATATTCTTGTAAATCTGAGAAGTGCCGTTATTATTTTCAATTTAGAAAAGTTCCAAACTGCTCATTACTAGATAAAAGTAAAAGTTATAAAAAATATCGATTTAAGTGTGGTGTGGTAAAATGAGTATAAAGCTAGTCTTAATATCGTCCCACAAAGGCAGAGTGGATAATGCACTCAATCAATGTTGATCTAACGGTCTGGAGTTTTGGTCGGTTTTCCCGAGATGTAATGTGAATACACGTTAGAACCCCTCAGAAAGTCCTCCGACCAAGGCAGTCCTCATTCTCGGCAGATACCCCTTGTGCAGGTTTGCCTTAATACACACGACAATACATATTTAATTAATATCATGTTTCCAAATGCTCCTAATAAACTTTTCAATAAGTATGAATGTTGTCTACTAGTGTCTGAAAATATACGCTAAAAAAGAAAAATTGAAAACAAACTATTCATGTCCTTGATCAAATACCTACTTATTTTACCTGACCTTAACTTGCAACAATGAGATGTTAGAATGCAATGCAATTCTAGAGCCTGAGTCTAGGAGCCCTGCATGGTATTTTAAAATTTAAACCATTTGTAAGTCATGACAGGAAATAAATAAAATTTAATAAAGTGTGTTAATTGTTTTGGCTTTTTTTATAATTTACAACCCACTTTATCCGTTCCACAAGGTCGTCTCTATCCGGTCTTTCTTCGTGGCTTTTTCTGGTGTATACTGATATCTGCGACCTTCACGATAACAGTACTTTTGTACATCACAGTATTTTCGTAAATGACCCTCGCCGCCGCACCTCCAGCATTTTACTTTCCTTGGCCTTTCTTTCGTTCCACTGGATCTTAATTTTCGCTCCATGAGATCTTCAACTTTCTTCATTATTCTGTTCTCTATGCTCTTTGTGTCCGTGTAAGCTCCCTCTTGGACCGTCACCGCTCTAACAGCATGGCGATCTTTCCTCACGGCCCGCTGAGCTGCCTCTAGCTTCATGGCGAACACGAGACTTCAAATCTTGATAATTTTTCAAAATGAGTGCCTTTTGGATTTCGGAATCCCGGACGGCTTCAATAAAATGGCGCACGGCCATTTCTTCTCGGACATCATCAAGGTAGTCCATGTAGGCTAGATAGCACAGCCTATCTATGTCCAAAGCCAGCTCTTGAAGGGTCTCGCCAGATCTCTGCACCCTTAACTTTAGTTGTGTTCTACTATATTCTTTCTGGCACTTCTCTCCAAATTTGAACTCCCAGGCACTGGCAAGGGCGTCAAAATCTTCTACCTTCGTCACTCCAATGGTTTGCAAAACCTTAATTGCGTCTCCACTAAGGAAAGCGGCCAGTTTGTTCGCTTTCTCGGACTCATTCCAACCATTGGCTTTGGCGACAATTAAAAATTGGGTCTTGTGCGCTTCCCAGGGAGTTTTGCCGTCATGGGTAGTTTCACTGATGGGCGGCAGGACGACATCCTCATGTTTTCAGGTAATTTTCCCAGTCCTGAATTAAATTGTCCAGTTTGTCTTCTATTTTATTCTCAAATTCTTGACGCATTCTGCAAATATCCTCCTGTAATTCCTTAACATTTCCTTCGATTCTTTGTTCATACAAGTTTCTTCTTGGAGCGACACTCTTTTCTCTATTTCCTCTTGGCACTGCTTGATTTCTTTTAAATTGTCTTGGGTTTTCTCTTATCTTCTGCTCCAACTTTTCTTGATTTTTCTCTATTTCTCCAATTCAGTTTTCATCTCTTCTTGTCCGGCTTCAATTTTCTTCTTTAAATCGGCTTGTCCGGTTTCAATTTTCTTCTTTAAATCGGCTTGTCCGGCTTCAATTTCCTTCGCTAAATCGTCTTGTCCGGCTTTCATCTCCTCTAGCATATCCATGAGCTTTTGTTGAAATTGTTCGTTCATTATTCTGGTTCACACCATTCACTGGAAAATTAGTCTTTCTTTAGAATTCCGATTCTTACACCAACTGTTGCAGAACACTCTGCTTGTTTCCTAGGTTCGTCGTTCTAAAGTCCAGTAGGTGTAGAAAGTTCTAGTAAAGAGTTCACTTGTCAGGAATAAAAACGAACTTTATTGCTTGTAGAACTTCGTCGAATAATCAGCTGCACAAAATTCACAAGTACAATTAAACAGTAATGTGCTTTTAACAATCCGCATAGATCAGAAGCTTTCACAAATGCTGTATTTCTCACGCAATATAAAACACTTCCACAGGCCAAAATTCAGTGGAAATATACGAGGGATATTGCAATCAGTCCCCTCAAGATTAAGCAATAAAGGATTTACAAACAGCACTTTAAAACAAGGCTTCAAAAAGCAAGCAAACTATAACACCATTCACAGAGCAAAGCAGCGTACTCATCAGTAGCTCCATAACAAACTGAACTAGGGGTCTGTCATGCCTCTATTTATAGGGGACGCAGAAGCTGCAAGGAGCTTCTAGAAGAATGTATCTCCCGAAGATTCCACAGAAAGCGGGACTTTTGATTAGTCGTAGCAGAGGGAGCCACGACGGATTTTACGTGCATCAGCCCCCATTAGCGTACACTGTCCTGCAGCAATCCAGCTGAGAGAGGAGTTCACCTTTCCAAGCACTAGCCAAGCCGGATGCTGCTTCATCAACAGATTTTCCGATAATAATTTTACACTTGAAAAGAGTTGTTGAAATGCTAACTTTTTTATAAAATTAGATGAAAATGAACTACAGTTGGCTCTCTTGTTAACGACTTTCAAGGAACTGTGAAAAATTGTCCTTAAATAGATCTCGTCCTTAAACAGAATTTATAAAAAAAATGACATTTCACTCCTCACTTTACAGGCTAAGGACGATCAATAAATTTCTTAATATACTGGCTTGTTTGAAAATGTTATTTTTAATATCATTATATTGTTTTATTCACAAAAATCTATTTTAAGTTACATTAAAAATAAAGCACAAACAAACTTAAGAATAAAATTAGATTTTAAAAAATCAAATAGTGTAGATTGCTTCATTTATTGCTCTGTTTTTTTCCCCTCTGTTGGTCTCTTTTTCTAGATTTTCTAAAATGTGTTAAATGTGTCAGAAGTGACATCTGTGTGAAGCAGTGGCACTGCCTCATTTTTTGCATCTTCAATTGCATCTTATTCGTCTGATACTGTGTTTCCGTTTAGTATATCTTCACGAATTTCTCCTATATTTCTGTAATCTGTTGTGATAACACAAACTTTTACCTCTACAGAAGGCTCCCCTGCTGCAGAGAAGAAATTGAAAAAAAAAAATGTTTATCGTATTAAAAAAATCGTCAAACTAAACCAATGTCGTCTTTGAACAGATTTTTTTACATCCGTGGCGGTGGGACTGCGAAATATCGCCTTTAAATAGAGATCGTCGTTAAACAGAGAGCCAACTGCATAAAAATATTGTTGTAAAAGTTAAATGTCTTGTCTTGGCTTTACAAATAATTCTGTTTTCTTTTCAGCCAACTTCCAACAAAACGACATTATTCCATCTATCATATTTTAATTTTCTTTTTTTAATAGAAAAAAAAAACTATTCTTGTGAAACACATATAATACATTTATGTTTATTTGTTTGCATAACTTACTCTTATGTTCTGGACAACGAAACCAATTTGTTCTCCGACAATTCGACTGTTTAATGCAGCGAGTAGATAATCTGGAGTGTTACCCCATGTCCAATCTACGAGAATTACATTATATGAAGTATTTCTTGCCTGAGATCGCAAGAACAGTTGCTCTTTGCATTCCTGTAATTAAAAAACACAACTTAAAGAGGAAGCGTTACTGATATAAGACACTCTATTTAAAATTAACATTAGAACACAGTAATGTGACACTATTATGTGATGCAGTGGCGGCTTGTGACCTGTTTCAGTGGTAGTGCCCATTAAAATCGCGAAAATATATACACATATAGAACAACCTATCCCCACGTCCACACGGCCTAAGTATTTAAAATTTCTGAAATGACAAATGAAAAATACATTATCAAAATGATTAAAAATGAATCAAATGATGATCAAAATGATAATCAAAATGAATCAAATGATCATCAAAATTACTATATAACTTTTGCTATTTTTTACCTAATTATGTTAAATTGAAAAGTTTATTACTAAACAAAAAGCCACATTTAATTATTTAATATCTATGTTTATAGCTGCTTGTTCATAATTTTTAGATGATTTATTTATTTTAAAATCAATATCAACATATATAAAAAAGACATTTGTACATTGCTTTTCGTAAATTAAGAAAACAAAACAGAAAAATATCTGACTGCACTGCAAAAATACGATCACGCACATAAAAAATGATTTCCTCCTAAGCAGAAAATTTCAGCAATAGCTACCGATTGCCGAAATTTCCCCGTACAGTCGTGCAGATCACCATGCGAGGGCCTGAAGATCTGGGCCCAGAAGACAGCACCAAATAAATCGTTTGGAAGCCAAGTTAATTCCGCGTAAATATGGCTTTTGTGCTCAATGCCAAATATGTCAACCCACTGAACGGAGAAAATACGCCAAATTTAGGGCAAGCCAGCCCATGGCCTATGCATGGCTTAGATAGGGGGGGAAAATCGTATAACTATCGCTTTTTTAAGTGCTTTTTTTAATGAATAGTATTAAAATAGAGTAAAATGCTTGCATTTTTTTAATGAAGGTAAATTATTGAAAGAATTGTCTTACATAATAGGAAGATACTTTGATTTAGACGGTGGTTAGTCGGTGGGGCCAGGCCCGTCTGGCACTTAATGAAGAGCCGCCACTGATGTGATGTTCATTACTATCAAGCCAACACTCCATATGGACAGGAAGCAGAATTTTCTCGGAGAGCAAGAATTGTTTTTTGGAATCTGTTCCTATTTGCAACCCGATTACAACTTGACTCCATGTCCGCAGAGGGTATAACAGATACCGTGATGCAGGCACCATCTATCGTCTTCATTTTAAATCGTCTGTTTCATACATTTGATAATTGAAAAAGAAGTGCGAAAGAATACACGACTAACAAATATTATCGTGCTATAATGAGTTTTCACTTTATGATTCAGATGCCTTTGATTAGAATACATGAAATTAAGACACGTAAAAATAGATTCCGAATTCAAAAGATTTTTCTAGGAAGGAAAAGAGAAATATGGAATTCACAACATTAATTGAAGGTCTTCGAAGTGTCGAAGAACTCTATTTAAAATACAGAAATTGTTTAGAGAAAATCTCCTGTTTCTTATTTTACTTTTTTTCTGACTGCATACAAATTTCGTAACCCAATAAGCTACATTCCAACCTTTGAGATACTGATACTTCAGCATCGAATCGTTACGCCATCTTGTTTTCTGCGTGGCCCGCCTCCTAGAGGAATTGCTATTGGATGGCAAATGACAGCAAACGCGGGCAGTAACAAAAAATTTCAACATTTTCAACTCCGTTTTTCTGCCTCGATTCTGCTTGACAGAAACGGGAAAAATGTGAAATATAGTGTAATAATGTTAATGTAAAACCATTTTAAATGAAAGAAACAGGCAATTTTACTTTTTATTGCCAGCATAACTACATAGAAACAGTGGGTGCATTCGTAAACGACAAACTCGTTGCACAAGTTTTCGTAAGAAAACTGGAATGCGTGTGTTTAGTGATGGCCCCGGTTTAGTGCTGTCGGTTTTTATAAGTTTCTTTTGACTATAGCACGACTTCAGTTTACTTAGTTTCGTCGCCTAGGAGACGTGTTTATTTACAATTCGCGAATGCGTTAATTTTGCTGAGGAGAGTTTTTAGTACATACTCAATATAAAATCAACAGGATTTTAAAAAGAAAGAGTGGCCATAATTGAAGTGCACAGATCAAAATTTAGAAATTTCAACTTAATCTTCATTTTTTCAAAAGTATTTAGAAAGAGAAGTTCAAATTTCATTAATAAAGGTTTAAACAACTTCAATCTCAACACTAAAACATGCAGTTTTGAATTTACTAAAATGAAAAATACAAGAAAATGATTACCTTTGAAAACCTATGTACCTTCGTAGCAGTTTCTAACGTATGCATGAGTTTCCTCCTCGAAAAACTAATATTTGCAGCAACAGTAAACGTAAGATACTTTTCATGACAACATATCATGCAACATACTTTTCATAACAACGGACCCCATTTCTAAACAAATCAACGTGCAGCAAGTAATTTTCTCAACAAACCCAATGAACCTAATCCGAGCTCAGTTTATTTCGTTTGAAACTAATCGCATTCAGTTTTGTATACGAACGCTCTTGTTTATAAACTGAATGCACTCAGTTTCCTTTACGAACACCTTAGATGGAAACCCGTTGCACGAGTGTAACTCGTTTGGCGTTTACGAATGGTGTTGGTGTATGTCACACGAACAAAATAAAGATCTCATGGATTACCATTTTCCCCCCAAGACAGGATGCACTCGAAAACCTGTTTTGGCGTCCCCTCACCCCTTTGAAGACGAATTTAAAAGTACTGTGAAATTGAGTTTTTAGGTATTCATATTTGATACATTTCAAAGCAAGAATCTCACGGGGCAGACCAGAAAAACAGAGTTAAATACGCAGCACCTGGAAAGCTTTTAAAAATGGATGGCACTTCGGCCCAGTTTTCAAGGCGAATTCCGTAATACAGGCTAATTATAATTAAAGTTCCACTTTAAAACGATCAGAAAAGGTAAACTACTGAACCAAATGT
Organism: Cheiracanthium punctorium; assembly: GCA_038373885.1. Classification (NCBI taxonomy): domain Eukaryota; kingdom Metazoa; phylum Arthropoda; class Arachnida; order Araneae; family Cheiracanthiidae; genus Cheiracanthium; species Cheiracanthium punctorium. The sequence goes on from JAWZYV010013819.1 coordinate 1,609,771, forward strand.
TATCACAAACTTGGTAATTGTGTAAAGGTGGTCAGGGGATTTATTATTGGCGAAAAAAAAAGTTCAAAGTTCAACACCAGGGGCACGGACGTATTTAAAGGGGGGGGGTTCCAGGCGTCGGAACCTCCTCCCCAACGAAATTTTGATTTTTGTTACTAAAATGATAATGATATAATGTCCTTTTGAGAAAAATGCTCCCTTTTCTATCGTTTGGACCCCCTCCAAAATGTTCTTCATAGGGAGGTCGGACCCCTGAACACCCCCCCCCCGTTAAATGCATACTTCCACCTGGTGTTGAATTTTGAACTTTTTTTTCGCCGATAATAAATCCCCCGACCACCTTTACATAATTACCAAGTTTGATAACATTTGGTCCAGTAGTTTTCCTTTTCTGATCGTTTTAAAGTGGAACATTAATTATAATCACCCTTTACTAAAGGAATACGCAGATATAATAATACTCCGTAGTACTGTCTGCCTGCGTTTATCCGGGGCCATCGTGATTCTAGCTGGCCTGCTTGTGCACTCCGATGAGTCATGAAACGAGGCCCACGGATGCTCGCTTATTGGTTCCAGCACTTAGATACGTCATCTAACGGCCGAATCTAACCAATGAGGAAACGTCCGTAGGCCTCTTTGGGAGTGCATAAGCAGGCCTGTTAAAATCACGATGGCCCCCTGTTTAGCGTAGAAAATTCGCTAGCTGCCAGTAAAGGTGAATCCAAATGAACCGATCAAGGAGGGGAGAAAGCGAGCGGAGTGAATGCACGTCTTTCGTCTTGTTTATCGAATTCCTTTTCTTAGTTCAATTGATTTGACAATATAAATATGAATTTGTGATTGTGGTTGTGAACACAGTATTCCTAAAGAATGAAATGGCTGGAACATCTAAAAATAAATCTTTTCGAAGTAATTCGGCAAGCGCACATCTGACTGGCACCCGCAGCTAAATGGACGTGCCCGTTTCCGCCTCTAATCCGGATGTTTTTATCTAATCGGTAGTCAAACAGTACGAATGTATTTTTTAAAAGTTACATGTGCATATATGGTTGATGTTAATAGAAAAAAGCATCATAAGAAGGCTTATGAAGGAGCATCCCAACTCTCTTTGAGCATCCAACGCAGTGGATCAACTAGAGTTTACGTCACCTTGGGCAAACCTTAATTAGGCACCCCTCTCACATAGAACTTTAATTTTGACGCCTTCTTAGCACGGCATTGAGAGCATGTATCCCATTTGTCACTATCTTGTGGATCTGGTCTAACGTAATTAGACAGATTTTAAAGTAATGATTACTTCTGCTTTCTTTCTTTCTTTTTTAGCGGAAAGAGATTTGGTGCAATTTACCCTCATCCAGGCTGATCGACAAAGGCCATCCAGCGCTCCATGGATGAAAATTTCTGTATCAGCGTCGCGATCGTAGGTGCTGCCAGGTGGTAACCTCCCGCCGCATTCATGCAGGGGTTCAGCAACATCCGGGCTCTTTGGTGTGAACAAGAACACTAAGGTGGCCGGTTCATCAGTCGTGGAGGCATTGAGGTACCTTGACCTGAAACTTTTCGATAGCGGCCTGTGACATTGAGGTGGTTTAACAGAGTTCAAACAAGCGTGCCCTTGGCGCAAAAAGCCTTGGAAAGGATCTTGAGCTGAAAGATGATGGGAAAAATACGATTAAGCGTCGGGTTTGAGCTTGAAATGCAGTGGTTGCTCGTAAGCAAAGCACTCATTTCAGTACGTGAACTAATTATTTATGATATGGAAACTTAAGTTTTGGTACTATGAACAGGGAAGTTTGGAATGAGATAACAAACTAAATTCATCCATTCGTGATTAAATGAGCGAATTGAGACGTCATCTTGTGTATTACTAGGCTCGTAAGGGTCCTTAATTTGCTAAAATTCCGAACTTTTGAAAAATTATCTTAATACGTTCTACTAATTAAGACACTCGAAAGAACTTCTCTCCGCGTTTCATAAAAAGAAACAAGACCACTTTTAAAACATCAGTCCATTTTAGGAGAATATTTCGAAATCTCAGAATTTAAGCAAATATAGAATCCGTATGAATCCTGGTATTACACTGAATGCAAAATAACTTAAGACAAGTTACACAGCTTTAATATAACAATTTTTATGTTATCTCTTATCAGGAGCGGCCCTAAGGTACGTGGCGCACCCTGCAAATGTAAAAACGGCGCAAACTGTGGTCCGCGAGCGTATGCCAGGGGTGCCTTGGAGATAATCAAGAAAAGTCTATGGAGTACAATCAAAAAGTTTTCTCTGAACCAGTACCCCACAAAAAAGTTAGCCAAGCCGATGACCAGTGGGCGAAGACAAAAATATTACAGTCAAGTTCGAGAGAGTTCAGTGTCCAGTCGTCTCTCTTTTACAAGAACTCTTTCAGATGAGGGGTGGGGCAAAATTCTATATCGCTCTCCCAAGAGAATACTTTATTGATAGTTATCCCTAAAAGCACAAATAATGAAAAACGCATCCAAACTGTTTCATTCTAAACTTAATATTCATACTGCTTTAACGGTAATCTGCCGCGACATTTTTTTAGCCTGAGAAGGGTGCCGCGAAATGTTTTTAATCTTACAAGGGTGCAGCAGCGAAAAAAAGTTTGGTGATCCCTGCTTTAGATCAAGCTTTCCTCACTTTCTGAGTCGTAAATGGCGCCCCGATGCTATACTTACCTTGCTTACACTGTGAATGAAAGTAGTTCAACATTTCACCGAAAAGTGGTGCCAAATTAGCTGCAGCCTTTCTATGGAAAAGGGTTTTACCTTGACTTGGCTTCATTGTTGGGCTTAAACACCAAATCGTGATGTAACGTTTCTCGATAGAAAAGATGCAGCAAATTTAGCACCATTTTTTGGTGAAATGTTGAACTACTTCTATTACCAGGGTACTGTCGGGCCACCCCTGTCTGTTATTATGCTTGGACACTTGTTTCTCGTACGCATCTAACAAAGTTGCCAAACACTCCTCTCGAAAAATATTGCGACAACTGCCCTAGAACTTTTGCGTCATCGTCTAACACAAAAAATGCCGTTCACCTGAGCAACACTCTTTCTTAGCTCTTACCGCTAGACTAGCTCTTGAAGTGCGCAGGCTAGCCTGACCGTATTATTAAAACACGTGCTCTTGGACCACTCATATAATATTTCTATTGGTAATTGTTAAATAAAAATTAATGTTTTCTACACAGTGTCTTCTCAAAACAGTACTGTTCATATTCAGTAAACTGCATCTTAAAACACATTCCGACAACGTTATAATATGCGGCATTCAACATATTTACTGTCCTTTTTAGAAAGACAAACCTACCACTATGGGACGATTCTACCTCCGTAAACGGATAACACTTTGAGATGGATACTTTCCAAAGTTCAATTTTAAACACTCTGTATTTTGCGATACCTTTCGATTTTAACCCAACCATTTCCCTATGCCGTAAAAGAGCCGCTGTTACCATTGCACGATATAACTACCAGCAAGTTGGCTGTCTATCGAATCGCCCAGTGCGTGCCACACAGCTAAAGAATATTTTTGACACAGCCGGCTCTGTTGAAAAATCTAGATTCCTCCATGAGTATTTGGAAATGAAATGTATTCTTCGTGAATCAAAACAACCAAAATATCAGAGTTATGTCCTCACAGCGAGGACAACAGGCGTTAAAGGGTTAAGATTCCCATTTCCTATTTTGCTAACATCGAAGCAGACCTGACGCAAGCGTAGGCACGCTGGAGTTTCTTGTGAACCAAAGCTGACAGATAAGAGTAAAGTGAGAAGGAATTTTTCAGGGAAAGGGGAACATAGCCAAATTAAGAGTAGAAAAAGGAAAGTTTTTCTAATATTGGAAAACAAACCTTTCAAAACAAAAAAAAATATTTTGAAATAAAAGTTAAAGGAGCCAGTTCCGCAATTGGAGATGATGTTAACCGGGTCAAAACTTAACTTTGGTGGGCCCTTTAGTCCATGGCCCCCCTCCCCTCCCCTAATCTTTCGAAATACCTTTAACCCTTAAACTCGCGGTATCCTCGCCGTGAGGACACCATACTCTGACGCTTTGACTGTTGCCAATCACGAAGAATAGATTTGATTTCTATAAAAATAGTTTCGGGTGACATAACTCCATGAGAATCCTTTACTTTTTAGCACGTCATTTCCCGTAAACAGTTGTCACGGTTATTTTTAACAGCACTGACATCTGCCGAAAAATGGAAGAATGCGAGAACAGTGGAATAGATTGCTCAATGCGGAAAAAAGGGCAGCCGTTGCCATCGCTCGACTTAACTACCAGCAAGATGGCGGACGATCGAAACGTTCATCGCGTTCCACAGCCAGCTGCGTCAAAAAAAGGGTCTCTAGATCTGTGGCACAAGATGAACGTTTCGATCATCCGCCATCTTGCTGGTAGTTAAGTCGAGCGATGGCAACGGCTCCCTTTTTTCCGCATTGGGAAAGGGTTGCGCCTCAAAGGGTTAAGACCGGATTAGTTTTCAAGTCAAATTTATTTGATAATTTTAATTCAATTAAAGGTATTGCTGGCCGAAAGAAGTATTTCTCGACAATAAAGTTTGCTTTTGCTTTTTTTCAGCAATTGCATTTAATCGACTAAAAAGTAAGAAAATGTAAATTTCTAACCCTCACGATCATACGTGCTCGGTCTTAACCCTTTGAGGCGCAACCCTTTCCCAATACTGAAAAAAAGGCAGCCGTTGCCATCGCTCGACTTAACTACCAGCAAGATGGCGGACGATCGAAACGTTCATCGCGTTCCACAGCCAGCTGCGTCAAAAAAAAGGATCTCTAGATCTGTGGCACGCGATGAACGTTTCGATCGTCCGCCATCTTGCTGGTGGTTAAGTCGACCGATGGCAACGGCTCTCTTTATTCAGCATTGGGAAAGGGTTGCGCCTCAAAGGGTTAAGACCGGATTAGTTTTCAAGTCAAATTTATTTGATAATTTTAATTCAATTAAAGGTATTGCTGGCCGAAAGAAGTATTTCTCGACAATAAAGTTTGCTTTTGCTTTTTTTCAGCAATTGCATTTTTTCGACTAAAAAGTAAGAAAATGTAAATTTCTAACCCTCACAATCATACGTGCTCGGTCTTAACCCTTTGAGGCGCAACCCTTTCCCAATACTGAAAAAAGAGCAGCCGTTGCCATCGCTCGACTTAACTACCAGCAAGATGGCGGACGATCGAAACGTTCATCTCGTTCCACAGCCAGCTGCGTCAAAAAAAGGGTCTCTAGATCTGTGGCACGCGATGAACGTTTCGATCGTCCGCCATCTTGCTGGTAGTTAAGTCGAGCGATGGCAACGGCTCCCTTTTTTCAGCATTGGGAAAGGGTTGCGTCTCAAAGGGTTAAGACCGGATTAGTTTTCAAGTCAAATTTATTTGATAATTTTAATTCAATTAAAGGTATTGCTGGCCGAAAGAAGTATTTCTCGACAATAAAGTTTGCTTATGCTTTTTTTCAGGAATTGCATTTAATCGACTAAAAAGTAAGAAAATGTAAATTTCTAACTCTCACGATCATACGTGCTCGGTCTTAAGGGGCTAAGGGGTGTTTTGGTCTGAAACCGGTTCACAGTTTGCCCCTCTGGCAAGTGCCACCTCCCCCTAATTGCTGTCAAAATTTATAATAAACGGATATAATGTGACCTAGGGAAAGGTCCTCAAAATGACGACACTTCCTTCTCTGCCGCAAGTGATGCATCACAGTCCTCACTCAACGTAATGAATTCTTTGATACTTTAGCTATGGAGTGGTGTCATTAAATTTTGGGGCGTAAATGATAGATATGTACCTGCAGTATCAAACTGTATGCCCCGATTTTGTTATCATCAGTTTTCAGAAAATCTTTTGTTTGAGCAGATGTGTTAGAGCTCGCATTGTCATGATGAAGAATTATGCGTCTCTTCTGCTTTTTTCGAATTTCTCCGACGACTTATGGCAAACAAATAGTCGTGTACCATTCAGAATTGGCCTTTCTGCGTTGCTCTAACGCCACTGTCACCACGTGACCTGTAATGCCAAAGGAACAGGCAACCATTTGTTTCTATGTGCTTCTTGCTCGAACAATTTTTGCTGGATTTTGCTTGTCTTGGAAGGCCCATAGAGTCGATTGCTGTTTTGTTTCCATATCATATGCATAGATCCATGATTTGTCACCTGTGTAAATGTTATACACAGCCTTTGATGCACCTTGACTGTATTTTGCCAGCATTTTCTTGCAACAATCGATACGAGCCTTCTTTTGAGCGTTTTTCAGATTATGTGGGATCGAACGGGAACAAATCTTTTTTACGGCGAAGTGTTCATGTAATATCTTTTTGATGCTTGCCATACTAATGTCCAAAGACACCTCAATCTCACGGTATGTCACATGACGATCTTGCTTATTCAGTTCTCACACAGCATCGATATTTTCTGGCTCAACAACCGATTTTGGACGACCTGCACGGAAATCGTCCTGGATCGAACACCGACCACGATTAAATTCGTTATACCAGCTTTTTACAGTGCTGTAAGAATGGTGCTTCTTCGCTGTATACAGATTTAAGTACATCGAAGCACTCTTGTCTTGACAATCCACGTCGAAAGTTATGAAAAATAATTGCACGAAAATGTTCACGAGTCAACTCCAATTTTTTAACAAGATGAATTTTTAAATTTTCTGTAAACAACACAAATCAAGCTGTAATGGCAAATCGTTCTGAAGAATTTATGTTTACAAATATCAGATTTTCGATTTAAATCATCTGCGATCGCCTAGCATCGTTGTCTGTTGCCAAGGCCAGAAATCTAAATAGCAACCTACGTAAAAATAGGGTTGATGACGTGAATACACTCAGGTTCGGATTAACCCATTTGGGTCCAAATTTCCTTTTCTTTTCCTCATTTAAACATACATTTACTTAGATGGTTTTATTGAATTTAGACAAACAGTTGAATAATTACATTGTGTATTATTTATAGAACTACGGGCCAAGTCCCTCAACTCGCTACGCTCGCTTTTTGTATGAGGAATTCGGCCCCTAAAAAGGCTTATTCGTAAAAGAGGCATAATTTCAACAGACAAATATCAAAGATTGGATCAGATTAAATGTTACCGAGCTGGTTCTTGCATGTTCATTAGAACATAAAAATTTAAACTTCACACTATTTTTAATTATGTAAAACCTATAGAACACCTTGCGTATTCGCCCCCCCCCCATGCCATTTTTTTCTAATTTGGTGACTTACGTTTAGGCATAGTTAATAATTAGTTCTAAGAAAAGAGTACTTCGTATGTTTTCTTTGATAAAAACTACGGAACAGCTAGGATAGCTCGCAGCCAATGGCGACTTTTCATTATTTGGCGATTTACACATGCTCATAATCGATTAATTACTGCTCATGTTAGGTTACCGGGAAAACCGTTATGCATATAGCCATATATATACTCCTTTACAGATTGGCGTATTTAGCACCTCTAAATATATCATCTCGCCGTGCAGGCAAATATCCAAGCTGTACTATAAATGCTATAATGGCATAGTTAATGCCACCATATCATTCTACTGGTAGCAAATAACCAAGTTGAACCGAACCGGCTTTACTATAATCTGCATATTTTTCATTTTCAAGATACTGGGTGCTAACATTTTGGAACATAAGGTTTAAATTCACCCTTCTTGGAGGGATAGCCTTTTGCCAGATCGTACCTGATTTT